>CM042427.1:13353170-13868170 GCA_023631565.1 Gymnocephalus cernua | reverse complement strand
TAATGGTAAATATTAGACTATAGGCTACTCTTAATTTCTCCACAGGAACTATTAGGTCACATTCACCAACTGTCTAAATTAACTGTTTGGTTTAACTGTGAAGTGTGACAAGGTGTTAACACCTTGTCACACTAATTAGGCCTACTGAAAGTTCAGAAATATCCTACTCTTACAAGACTCTCACATTAGTTATGTTCCGAAGTAGAGCTGCACAATATAGCCTATCGCTTTTTTTTAAATCGTCATCGCGATATCAACTGGCCCAATAAATTCATCGGGAAAGGTTGCGAGATATCGCGAAAGACACTCCGAGATTTCTTGTATTAGTTGAAAGAAAATATCAGTAGAAAACCGCACTTTATAATGTAACTGTAATTTTTTTCAATTCAGTGTTTAATTTGTTCAATAAAAGAATGTTGGTTAATGATTTCCTTTCATTTGTTTTAAATTCAACAAGCATTTTGTTGTATTTTAGCAGAATACTGAAAAGCAGCAGAACTGAGAAGCCTACACTTATAACAGCCTATTGTTATCGCGATATTCAACAAAGTATCACATATCGCCTATTTACCTCATATCGTGCAGCCCTATTCCCAAGCGTTATAATCATAACTTACAAAAGTGTGTGTTTCATATCATTTATGGGTTATGGTTAAGCTGTCCATGACAGAACCACTTCATTGTCATATTGTGTTAAAACGTGAGAACCGTCAGCCCAGTTTGAGCTGAAGGTGCATCAAGGTGTCTGTAGGCCTATATACTGTCATGCAGGTATGCTGCAGACTGTCATTGAAATCCATCTGAGCTTTAACTACTGTAAGGGATGCTGTTCTGGGCTGAGGGATGCAGAGGCTCCTGTATGTTCAGGTGTTTTAGCTGCAGAGTGGTGAAATCAGGGCACTGAGCCCTCAGGGTACATAGGCCTACATCTCCAGGTTACTGCAAATGGTTGCACATCCCTCCAACTTTATTTCAATGCTGTTCTGACATTAGAGGTGGGGGGAACATTTCGATCCAGCAATACTGTATCGATACACAGACACAAAGTATCGTTCTGTTATGTTGGTCAGTTTGTCTGCTTGATAATTGCATTTTGCCGCAATAAAATGGAAGTGAGATGAACAAACAGAGACATTTAATTTTTGGTGGAACAGATGTTGACAAAGTTTCCTTTTGGAGACATCATTTGAACTTGGGAAAGATTGGAAGTTGGGAAGAAGGTATTACATTGCAATATATCCCAGAATATTACAATATGTTTACAAACGCAATAATATCGTATCATGACATAAGTCAAGTGATAATATCATAGCGTGAGGCCTCTAAAGAACACAACGGGAGCATACAAAATAAAGATAGATTTCTTGCGTTTTGACTCCTTACTCCTTATGATTTCCTTAACATGTCTTTCTACTTATCTTTACATTTTTGTCTGTCTTATTTTCTTTCCATCTATTTTTCTAACCCTTTTTCTCTTTCTTTTTTCTGAATTACGTGTTTAACGCTCAACATTTCCTGGGGTATGGCGCCCAGCGGCCCCGCCATTATAATGTGTCCCCACCAATGTTGAAACAAATCCTACGCCCCTGAGTGCAGTTCTTCCTAACTGCAAACATCTGCACCATTTGACTTGATGTCTGCATGTTCCTCTCTTTCTCTTTTTTTTTTTTTTAACTATCTTTGACTCTGCCCCCCCCCCAACACTCCACTTGATTACTGAGTCGGTGTCAGCTAAAGTGAGACGTATTCATCACTTTCTATGGACAGAAGGCCTGCATGAATATTCATACATACTCATCATTTGTGCATCATCAGTGGGACTCATTTTCCCCCTTCTTTTCCTCCCCATGCACTGCGTATCCTGGTTACATGGAAATGCAACAGTGCTGCTCGCTCTCTGTATGTGCTCCGAATTAGAGTTGAACAAGGGATGACACTGGGGCGTTTAATGCATTTCCCTTGTCCCCATTGTGTTCTTGTTAAGATCGTAATCAGCTCGCTGGAATGTCAATTGAAGTTGATTATTTATGATGCGCTTAATGAAGTTCTGCTAAATTGAGCTTGGTGTTGTGGAGCTGGAAGCGGAGAACTCCACGCCTCCTCCTCACTGTGGTGCATTAATCATTCCCTCCTCTTCTTCTTCTTCTCTCCGTGTGCAAGATAGCGAAAGATAGGAGGAGGGAGGGAGCAGTACAGCGCTGGCAGGCACGCACGCAAACCCCACTGTTGCTGCCGCTGTAGCTGCTGAGTGTGGTGTAGAGAAGGTGAGGCCAGGTGAGAAGTTCAGCCCTGCCCCGAGGACTATTGAATAACTGGGTCTTTTTCATTTTATTTGAATCCCTTTCTCTTAGGCCAGGCTTGTGGTTGGCAGGGTGGAAAGGGCAGAGCGCTCCTGCTGGGCTCTCTGAAGTATGAAATTAATTCATTGGTGTTGCTGCTTTACTTGAAGAATGTGCAGATGTAGCCACAGTGGGAGCCCCACTTTGTACGCTGCACTGTTGCTCCACCCACCCCGAGAGGATTTTGTTTTGGAAAATCATGAAATTCCCCCTTCAATGTATGAATCGCGGGGCAAGGGAGGAGGGGGAGAGATACTGACACATCTGTGGTGCAGTCCCCCAACTGTGCACTACCCTATTGTTACATAAAGAATCAAAGTTTAATGTGACGGTGAAGACAACCCTAGCGCATTAAAAAATAAAACACATTGCTTGACATGCACTTTTCTACCTGCAGCATCACAGCAACACTAACATGTAATCTTTACATAGAAATGAAAAGGCCCAATTCATGACAGTAAGGTAACGTTGGTAATATGGTGAATGTGCTGAAATACACTAGAGCTGAAACAATTAATCAGTTAGATGATTGACAGAAAATTAATTTGGTAATTGATTAATTGTTTCAATCGTTTTTAAAGCAAATATGCTAAACCTTCTCTGGTGTAATTCTGGCCAAGTGAGGCTTATTGTAAACTGAATATATTTGGGTTTTGAACATTTGACATTTTAAGACTCCATGTAGGGGTCTGAGGTTTTTTGATGGGCATTTTTTTCACTTTTCGTCATCTCTGGTAATATGGTAAACAGTGTTGGGCAAGTTACTTCCACAATGTAATACATTATAGATTACCAGTTACTGTCATTTGAGAGTAATTAGTTATATTATAATATAACTGTCTCTGAATTGTAATGCTTTACACTACTTTTGCGTTACTTTTGAGTTACTTTCACCAAAATAACCACGGAAGTATAGGCTACGACAGGTGTCTAAGACCTTTTTTAATCATCAAATCCCAGCAACAGAAAACGTTACTCTTTTACTCATTGAATTCATAAAAAAAAAAAAAAAAACACCACTTAATGTCGGTTTAAAATGCGTAACTGAGAATGGGTATAATATTACTGAAATGTTATTAGTAATACGTTATATTACTGAGTTACATAAAAAATGTATTCTTTTGTAACGCGTTACTCCATACACTGATGGTAAATGGGCTGAAATAAGCTACAACTATTAATCAATGAGTTGATTGACAGAAAATTAATTTGGTAATCGATTAATTGTTTCACTGATTTTTTTCAAGCAAAAATGCCAAACCTTTTTAGGTGTCATTCTGTCCAAGTAAGGATTATTGTAAACTTAATTGATTTGGGTTTTGAACATTTGACATTTTAAGACTTCACGGAGGGGTCTGAGGAATTTTCTTCTTCTATTTTTGTACATTTCATTAACTAAAAGATTACTGAAAGCGTAACTCTCGCCAAAATGCATCCTAGGGTCTTTTTGTGAATGTACGTGAGTCAAACTTTAGTTTAAAAGCATATTTAGGACAGAATCGCTACTTTTAAGATTCACCGTATTGTCGTTTTTGGGTCAAATGGCCTTTTGAATGGGAGAGCTAGGGGCGCTCTAATGCTAGCCTCAAAATAGCTATTTCTAAACACTAAGAAGGCTCGACACAACATGAGACTTTGCTCGAAGTATCACCAGGGGCTCTCCACATTAACATTAACGCTTGCTGTCTCCCGCCGCAGCCGTTTTATCAGTCAAAACTAGTCGATTTCTGAATGCGACGTAACAGGGAGGAGAGTAAAGACGGAAAGCTCCTAAAGCTTAGTTCCATATAAATGCACGGATGATTTTTTGTTTTATCATTCGTAAAAAACAATATTGACCTTGTAGTTGAAAAAGGAGCCTCATATAAGAATGACATTTCCTCCTATGGAGCCCGTTCATCCGCATTCGGAAATCGACTACGTTTGACTGGCAAAGATGGCTGCGAGCGAAAACAACAGCTAAGTGAGTTGTTCAAAACCTTTCCTTTTATTAAATTTGTGTACACAAAGAATGTTGTAAATGTTTGCGTTAATGTGGAGAGCCCCTGGTGATACTTCAAGCAAAGTCTCATGTTGTGTCGAGCCTTCTTAGTGTTTAAAAATAGCTATTTCAAGGCTAGCAAGAGTGCCCCTAGCTCTCCCATTCAAAAGGCCATTTGACCCTAAAACGAGAATACGATGAATCTTAAAAGTGGCGCTTCCGTCCTACGTACATTCACAAAAAGACCCTAGGATGCATATTGGCGAGAGTTACGCTTTAAGTATTCAAGAAAATAGTCAGCAAATTCATTGAAAAATCTTAATTCGCTGCAGGCCTAAAATATACTGTATATACTAATCTGTGTCTTTCCTTGAGAAGTTTGTGTGTCCTCGTACACAGAAAGTTGTCACTCTTGCTCAGATTCCAACTCTTCTTTCAGGCCCCTGTACACTGTGTGTAGTTTGCAGAGCTGCAACAATTAGTTGATTAATTAGTAAGTGAACAAAGAAAAAAAATGTAAAACCATTTTGATATTCAGTATCATTTAATGTCATTTTACAACCAAAAAAGCCAAACATTCCTTCGTTTGAGCTTCTCAAATGTCAGTTAAGTGCTGATTTTGTTCGACGACAAAACAAGACATTTGAAGACATCGCCTTGGACTCTGGAAAGCAGAGATCGAGATTTTCAATATTTGCTGACATTTTATAGACTAAACGATGACTCAAAAAACTAATCAGCGGAGTAATCGATAATGAAAACTTGGTTGTCGTTTGTTGCAGCCCTGCATGTCTGCCTGTGGCCGATATAGAGGCAGACTGCGTTAAAATAGTGTCTGAATTAAACCAAAAATTCTGCGATGTGTGACTGCTGCTATGACCCTGGTTTACAAACCAACCAATCAGAATACATCATGCAATGATGCAGGAGTAGTGAGCTAGCGTAATGCTAATGCTAAAAACATATCAACCTCAAACTCCATTTGCAAAATCAGCATTTCATGTTGCCCTACTTTCCCTGGCTTTCATCTCCTCCTCCTCTCTTTTCTTTTTGTGATTAACAAATTTAGAAATTTAGATATAGATCGAAATCAAACGATATTTAGCCAGACCAATTGATATCGGCCTATCACAGACATATCGCCACTATCGGTATCGAGGTATATGTTGTCCGATATGCGTCATTATGACATTTTTTTCACAGAACATATAATGCAGAAAATGATGCTTGGGGTGATTAAGAAATGGTCTCATTATGTAATTCTTTAATTTATTCTTTATTTTCTCAGTGTTTATTTCTTGACAGTGTATGTAAAATGTATAATAATGTTAAATATTCTTTTAATAAAGTTATTTGTTTAAGAAAGCAGCCTTCTGAGTAACAAGTCGGTGCATAATCGGTAGACAAAATCGGTATTCAGATATAAAAGGTCCATTTTCATTCAAGCTGAAAAAAATCACTTTATTGGCCGCTATATTGTTAATCTGTGAGTTTTCCCGCTCTGAAATCTGTATGGGTCTGAAAAATCCTATGTCAGTCAGCAGTACGACGTCCAGGTACGGTAAAGTGATAACAGGAAAATCTACGCATTTTCCTGTTAACAAAAATGTATATAAGGCTTGAGGAAATAAAACCCCAATTAACAAAACTGGTTAAAAAAATAATATTAACATTTAAATAAATCACCAGAAGAGTCCAGAGTTAAAAACTAAGATTAGTTTATGTTTTGCTTGTTCAACGATTGTTTAGAGAGGATTTGAATAGCTGTTTTTATTTTTCTATTGTTATCATTTTGGTGCTGGTGATTTTCCTTTGGGGCTGGCTAAAACCTCTTTGCGGGGCGCCAACAATTTCTCTTATGCAGAAAAAACCCTGAGCCAGGCTCTAGTATTCTCAGAACACAAGAATGGGCGCAGATGGACTTGATGAGATGTTTCTACTTGCAATGTGATTTTCTTATTATTTACATTGTCACCGGGCACTCATCACACTTCCTGGCTCACACTGGTTGAGCGTGCGCCCCATGGACCAAGGCTCAGGCTACATTGACATTGCCACGTTTTGGTTATTAAGCAAAGTTTTTGAGCCAGAAGTGATCTCCGTGCACACACGTTTTTAGCTCCAGTAGAAGAACTAATCTGCGTTTAAACTAACCCACCCAAACCGCATAGCTCATCAAACATTCTCGTATACTGGGCATGAATGTGCCAGGGTAAACAGGAGGCAGCATGTATGAGTTGCCCGTTGCTGGTAGTTGCCATGGTAACATTAGTAGCTTAGTCTCAGCGACCGAGACGTCATGACCCAATCAGGCGGTGAAACGTTGGCGTCAGTGTCGGTGTTGCCAAAGGTCTCTGTTTGCGGCCGTTGAGACTGCAACACAACCCCGCAGATTCCAAACCAAAACGGTATCAGAAGTGTTTTCAAATGTCACCTGTTTAGGGGCTCTAAAACTCCCGAGCAGGGGGAATGTGAGGTATAAACGTAGTGAAAGATATTCGTTTTCAGCTATGTAAATGTAGCCTCAGTCCTTACCACAGCGGCCTCGTGTTCCATTCCGACCCGCGGCCCTTTGCTGCATGTTATTCCCCACTCTCTCTCTCTCTCTCCCACTATTCTTCATCTGTCCTATCAAATAAAGGCCAAAAAAATGTGCGCACAGTGCAGAGTCTGACACAGATCGGGACCGAGACTTTTTCTGAGTCATTGCGCAATGAGCTTGTATGGTTATTATCACACCTTTACTACAGTTTCTGATATTTAAATCAGAACTTTTGCTATTTTCTTTTATCCATGCTCATACTACTCAAAGTCTTTGACAGTTTTTTTTTTCTTTTCTCAGTACTGAAACTCAGGGATCTTATCACAGTTTCAGACTCAAGGTTCTGTGTATAAAACGCTCATCTAGATGTTTGTAGACGTCTTTGAATCTATTGGGAAAGTCGACTTTAAACTGTGACAAACATCCTCCAGGTTTCCAGGTGTCCAGCCACGGCAGCGACGGGCAGGAGAGATGGGCAGGGAGGAGGCTACTGCAGGAAATGGACAACAGCAGCCTAGAGGACATGGAGAGTGAAGAATCTAAGAACTGCACGGCTCCAGGTAAGACGGAGACGGGATGAAAGAAAGAGGACACTCAAGTGTTCTTCCCCCCCCTCCCTCCTTCTCTCTGCCTCCCTCCAGAGCAAAGAGAGGGAGATGGAGGGGAAAAAAGGAGCGAGAAAGGGAAAAACAAATGATCGCCCCAAATGTTCTGTCTTTCTACCCTCTTTGGTCCCCCTATTTTCTCTTCCTGATGTGGGGTAACCCAGATTGTGAGGTCAGATGATTTCCCACAAGCACCGGCTACAGCAGGCGGTGACATTCTGGCTGCCTCAGCGGGTTTTTTCGCACTTGGTCTCCGTCACATTTTTTTTTTTTCCCTCGGATCCTGCAGATATCATTCTCACTTCCTCCACCTAAGCGTTCCCTCTCTGCCTCGCACCAAGTCTCTTTTCATCTCTCCCATTCCTTTCCTTTTGTGTTTCCCTCGCGGGTTTTTTTCCCCCACGGTGGCCACATCTCAGAAAGAAAAATCTCTGTTTCCATGGCGACCTTTTATCTTATCGTCAACCAGCAACTTCTCGTCGAGGTGCTCAAGGATAGTGTGAGGATGCTGGGGGCATTTTGGGCAGCTTCTTCTTTGTAAAGTTAAAAAAATCACTCAGTTGCGTTAGAAGCATTAAAACAGGCCACATGTAGGTGACTTTATTCAATGAAATGAAATTATTTTACGTTAATCATAACTCATAATATGAGGAAAATATCTTATTGCGTTTATTTTGACTGATATTGCGATATGATTCACGATGTTGGAGGGAATGATCATTTTTGTATCATTCTCACATTTTCATTGAAAAATATTCAAATTAAAATGATTATACTGTGAGTTGTGCAATGATCTGTACCAAACAAAGATTTTTTTTCTGTGGGATAGGATAGGATTTGTAGGCCGGGACGTCTCAGCAGCACCACAATACCTTATTCAGAATGGTTTGACACATATTGCGATTTCTATAAAATTGCAATTAATTGTGCAGCCCTAATTGGATCGGTCATTATGCATGCATGGACTCCATGCACTGAACCATTACCCATATCTGTTGCTATTTTTAGATGGAACTAAGAGATTGAAGGACATTTGATGTTCACTCCTGTTATAATTAATGTGTACAAGATAGGGTGGAGATAGGTGGCTTCACTGCAGGTCACACTGACGTTTGTTCTTTTTACCTTGAGCGCGAGTCGATTGGCCTCTCCGTCACAGGGAGGGGCCGCATCTCTCTCTGAGCTCATTAGGGCAAAATGGCCGTCATCAATCTTCTTTCTCTCCTCTCCCAAGGTTGGCGCTGTCATCTATAAAGGGATCCGCGGTCAGAGTTCAACTTATTCTCTTATCCTGCTTATTATACAGTAGCTGCCCTCGTCTCCTCTGTGGCTAAATTTAACACTCATACCCTGATGTCGTTAGCTCCTGCCACCCTCTTGAGAACGACAAGGTTTTTGCTGAAAGAACAACTTATTTTCTGGATGTGTTGCCCCCTCTGATGATGCGCTCCTCTCCCTGGTATAAGACAGAAATTGTACCCTTGTCGGGAGTTAGTGAGTTAGAGAAGAATCTGTGTGTTTTAAAAAGGATGGTGGGTGTGTGAAGAGAAGGATGTCGAAGCAGAACACATGGGCTGTAAAGTGAGAGCAGTTGTATTTTAGTAGGTTATGTTCAGGGGTGCAACTAATGTTTTTTCAATGTCAAAAACATGTAAAATGTGAGAGAAAAGTAAATAATTCTGCAGCAACTTACTAGAGTCCCAGGTTGAAAGGACTTTTTTTGTCCAACCAACTGACAGCCCAGTATCCCAAGGAATTCATTCTAGTCTCGCATTGCCAGACCTACCTCCACAGTGCTGTTGAGGAGGGTCTGGCTAGTCCACACAGCATTCCGGGATGGGAGAAAAAAGTGCTCTGGTTTATTGGCATTTCTTTAAACCAATCACAATTGTCTTGGGCGGTGCTAGACGCCGGGCGGAGCAATTGTTTTGGTGGAACGTGTACGTTCAAAAGTTGTTTTAGTCGTGTAACAGAAAGCTCAGATTGGACAGATAGTCTAGCTAGCTGTCTGGATTTACCCTGCAGAGATCTGAGGAGCAGTTAACCATAGTCCTCAGAAATCCAGAGTTTAGAATTACAACACAAAGAAAACGGAAGGTGACATCCGGACAAAAATGAGGGACATCGGGCGGAATTTCCGGGGGCACCTGGACAATCCCGAAACGTCATGCATATAGACTACATTCATTCAGACCCAATGCAAGAAGTAGTGTGCCTTTTATGTAGCAAGGCAGAAAATAAGCATGTAGAGGTGTAATGTTTCCAACATTCATGCGGGAGACCGCAGTTTGCGTCTCGTCACAGACTAGGGGTGCACCGATATTAAGATCGGATATCGGTTCCGATATTGATAAAATAGCTGGATCGGGGATCGGAAAAAAACAAAACAGATCCACAAGGCAGTTTTCTTCCCTCTGTTGCATGTGTGTCGCATGCTGGAAGAGTTGAGTGTACAAATAAATAAGAATTCAATACATTACATCTGTGCTATTTTGTCTTAGTTAGGAAAGTAATGTTTAATTAGGAAAGTCTGGTGCCTTTAGTCTCTTCCACATTGTGGAATGAAGGTATAAGGTGGAAGGAAGGTATAATGTGGATGTATACAGTGTATTATTATTATTACAACGGTATCAGATCACTATCAGGTATCGACAGATGCACAAAGCCCAGGCATCGGCATCGGTATTGGGACTGAAAAAGTTGTATCGGTGCATCCCTATCACAGACCTGCTCTTGAGGTTCACTCTCATTTAGTTCTTTAACCATAACCATGATGTTTCCCTAACCTTAAAGAGGAGTGTGTTTACAGGTGCTGTTGTATAAAAAGTTGTATAAAGCCTTTTACAGCCTCCAGAGGGAGCTGCGCTAAATCTAATCATCTAATTCATGTGATGTCACTTGAGTCAGCATTCAGAATAAAAAAAAAAAAACTGTCTGGATGTTTGGAGTTTTTCATTTCTGTCAATTAGCTAATCAACTTGGACTAGTTATTTGCATGATCGTGTTGTGTGTGTGTGATCATGTAGAAGCTTGCACAAGCATTTGTGCTAGGGCTGTACGATATGAGGAAAAGATCTCATTTTAGAGATTATTTTGAATGATATCGCAATTGTGATATGATTCACGGTATTGGAGGGATTGCTCATTTTGTATCGTTATGTTCATTTCCATTGAAAGAAAATGATTATAGTGGGGTTTTTTTGCGAGGATCTGTACCAAATAAAGATTTTCTTTAGCCTGTTTGACACATATTCTGCCTTTAACAATTATTGCGCCCCACCTGTGATTTTGGATATAGAATTGCGATTAATTGTGCGGCCATAATTTGTGCAAAACCAGATTGCGTGTGTTTCCACAGCTTGCCAGCCACAGAGTAGAGCACAAGCCTGGCTGATGAGGAAGTATCCCAACATGAGCCCTGTGTTCTGGGAGGATGCAGCACGGCGGAGGCACTCACTGATTGTTGCCTGAAATTAGAGGCCTGCTGATCAAGTGCTCGAAAGATGAGGGAGAGAGACAGTCGGGAAGCAGAGCGGGAGAGAGAAAGGCCCTCATTTGCTAATTTCCCCCCTCCCAGCCACACATGAAACAAGCCATCATACCCATCATTACAGCTCCCTCCCTGATTTTAATTGTGAGGGGTCCCGCCGCTTCTACGGATTTCTTGTTTATTCCCCCCACCCACTCTCTATCACTCTATCATTTCTCACTCAGGGGGAAAAGATAGGAAGCACAGGCAGCGGCTGGTAGTAATGGTTGAGATTGGTTACATCTTAATAACATTCAGGCATTAGTTTTCCCTTGAGGTTTACAAATTGCTAAAAAAAATGTCAAAGAGAGTTTCCTGGCTGGAAAATGGGTGGTGAGTTCACGTGTGTGTGTGTGTGTGTGTGTGTGTGTGTGTGTGTGTGTGTGTGTGTGTGTGTGTGTGTGTGTGTGTGTGTGTGTGTGTGTGTGTGTGTGTGTGTGTGTGTGTGTGTGTGTGTGTGTGTGTGTGTGTGTGTGTGTGTGTGTGTGTGTGTGTGTGTGTGTGTGTAATTGGGGAGGTGAATACAAGCAATCTTACACAAGAAGCTTGCTCTTGACGTTCCTTTTATCATGGAAAGCAGGAGTTGTTCATTTTAATGAATTTGCTGCCCAAATCTAGTGTGTGAGGCCACATGTACTTTGATTCCCCACATGTATTCTGGGAAATAAGAAAAAAAAATCCATTACTTTTTGAAGATGTCTGAGCAATGTGGAGATTAGTCATATTCTAGTTTTCATCTGCAGTAGGCCTGCAACTAATGATTATTTTCATATTTGATTAATCTGTTGATTAATTGATCAGTTGCTTGGTCTATAAAATGTCAGAAAATGGTTGAAAATGTTTGATTGGTGTTCCCCTAAGCCCAAGACAGGGCTCCAGACTGCGACCAAATGGTCACATTTTGCGACTATTTTTTGAGACCTTTGAACTACTCGCACAAGAACGACCTGCAAATTTGACATTTATTGTTATTTTATGTTGAAAAACGAGGGGGGGAGTGAGTCTGCCAGAGAGGGCCAATGTGTATGAGAGGGGGAGGGTCCGGGAGTGATTAGTCAACTGCATGGCTACGTCATCTACACTCGTGTGTCTCGATTTCGTAGCGTCACACTCATGGTCTGTAAAAGTCAACCTTGGCGAAATGAACCATGGACGCATTATTCCATCTACGGCTCCTCCTGTACCAGAGCCAGGCCCTTCACAACAGCAAATGGCAGTCAGGGTTTCCATGGGGTCTTAAATTCGCTGAAGCATTGTCTTAAATAATTTTCAACAGGTCTTAATTTCCCTACGTCCATGTAACTTTACCTCTAATGCTCATTGAAATGTCCCGCAGCGCTTTAGGATGTTTTTATTTTGTGGTGTTGTAGTTCTTTCTGTCGCTAGTCCAAATATAATTCGCTGTATTACGACTACAAATGAGACCAACATGCAACTTATATTGCAGCCAATGTAGACAGCAGTCATATAATGCCAACGAGGACATCTGACTTTGTTTTTGATGTCGTGATATAAGTCTTACATTTCATTCATAATGGTTTATGGTCTTAAAAAGGTCTTACAAAGTCTTAAATTTAACTTGGTGAAACCTGCAGAAACCCTGTGCCGAGGTCGTTTCCGACAGGAGTATGTGCCGTGCACATACACCCACACACTCTTTCTTCCTCCTCCATCAAATGCACACACCACCACAGTCCCGATGCATCTTTTTCTTTCAGTCCTTCTTTCTAAAGCACAGGTGGCTGAGCAGCTCTGTGTACAGTACCATTGGCTGTGTGATTAGTCAGATAGCGGTCTGGGTACCCCCGTACATGTGACTGCTCTCTCCAGGGGTCTTTCCCAAGAGGCTGTCCTTCTCCGTTATTAAACAACCTCTCAGCTCAGCTCCGACGCAACACTCCATTTTAGGACAGGAGGCTGCTATGACTTAATCAGGGCTCCCCTGTGAGAAATGTGATGTGTGTGCGCGCATGCGTGTGGCTGCGAGGTAAACCGTTAGTAGGGTAGCGTCTTTAGGAGTAGTATTGATTAACGCGAGGGTGCTGGCCCTGCATGGTTTCTGCACCGAGTAGGAGTGTGTGTACACAACCTGTGTGACTGTGCGCGTGTGTGTGTGTGTGTGTGTGTGTTTGTTTGTTCAGGCTTGCCTCACTTCACGTGGGCAGCCTCCTCGCTCCTTTACCATGTGCAAGTGGTAAGTAAGCAAGGTAAGTAAGCATCACCATAATACAGCTGATGAATTAATCATATCATTAAAAAAAAGATCACTCCCTAATACCTCGACAAGATACCTCCACTAATCAAATAAAAAAGTGACCCAGGGAGCTCCCGGAAAGATTTCCTCTGAGAAATCAATTCTGCCATGTTCCAATATTAGCTGTGAGTAGGCTGCTGCTGCCTTTATCCGACACAACGACAACAACTGTAATAACAGTTGCAGATGGTGGCAAAGTTCTTTCATAACTGCCTAACGTGCAGATTGGCAAAGTCATCGTGTTGTGTTATTGCAGCAGCAGGAGCTCCATGCTCTGGGGAATAAGAGCAATCCATCACAGCAATTAGCTCAGCGAGCGCAAGACTCCTCTCTACATCAGCTCCTGCTGGTTCTCTGCCTGTTCCCCCCCTCACTTTCTCTTACTTTCCTGTACCTAGAACATTTATCCGACATTATGTTTTGTTTGTCTTGCTGCTTTTCCCCCTTTTTTTTATTCCCTTGCTCATTCAGTGTCATGTTTCTTTTCTTTTGTCTTGCCACATAGAGAGAAAATGCTTCCTACAGTAGTTCCTCTGCTGAATTATAGAGCCTGTGTTGTTTGCCAGCAGCAGAAGTGGCAAGACACACCTTTTAAAGATTCATCCTGCTGGTGTGACCAATGTTTAGGCCGTTTCCTGAGTGCCACAATCATCCGCCTTTACTGCCACTTTCCAAAGAGTTTGGAAGATGTAATGGCAAAATTTATATTTTACCCAAGTAACTCTGTATTTCTGTATGTGCTCTTGTTATGTCTCCCCCAAGGAGAAGTTATAAACATTTGTCTGTGAGAAAATAGCCAACCTAGGTTTACTGAGATACAACCGTAGTCACAAGGTCTCTACAGGTTATACGACATAACATCCCTGTGAACCAGACAGACCAGAAAGTCTATCTTCATTTGTTATTAGATTGAATTGTGTGCTTAAAGCGATGTCACTCCCTCTCTCTTATCTGTGTATTTAAGCTGATGTTCTTGATGTGTGAACTTTGAAGACTCTTCCACATGTTGCTGCGTGCATCTTGTGAACGAGTTCTCCTATTCTGCGCAGAATATATGTACTTCAATAAATTACAAAAACCTACATTGGTTTCAGTCTACTATTTCTTGTTACTTGTTTCATCTTCAATTATTCTAAAACAGTTAATTAATCTACACCTGCTGCCTCCTGGGTATTTTCCACCACAAAGAGCATAAAGGCTCTCAGACAAAGTATGGTTCTGAACAGCATGCTGAGTATATTGTTAAACTGTGCTGCAGCGGGCATTTTTGGTGTTTTATAACTTTATTTATTTATCAACTTTATTGAGATTAAGGGGCTGCTGTAATAAGAGCTGTTCCCTCTAAATCTCAAATGGATGTAGTGAATGAGTAATGAGTAGGGGTGTCACGATTTTGATTTAAAGCCCCAGTGTGTAAGAATTTCTCCCATCTAGCGGTGAAATTGTATATGACAACCAACTGAATATTACTTTCTAGCCCCCCCCCCCCCATTCCGAGTGCGTTATAACTCCTACGGTGGCCGAACCCGAAATTAGCGACAACCGTCCGTGAGTGTTCCTTCCAGTGTAATAATTAGTTTGACATTATTTTGGTATCATTTCATTGCTAACATCAGCTATCAGGTTCCCAAACATATGCAAGCTAATGTTAGAAACGTATCAGTGCTGTCGTTATCCTGTATATTGTACGAGATTAATAGTGTAAGGCGATGTTTACAGCGTAGGAGAGAAGCAACAGAGGTTTGTGTTTTTAATATATTTTTCTGAGCAGCATGAACAATGTCAATGAAGCTGAAATTATCTCTTAGTAGCCTATCTCCATCGTTTACACACAGCTGTTCTAGTAGCTAGTCTGTGTTACAACTCCATGACGTGAGTTGTCTGCCAGGGAAATCACGGCACATATGATTACGTTTATGTTACAAGGTAGACAATCCTTTTTCATCATTGACGCGAGGAAAAGTATCCTAGACGTCGTTCTAGCGTTATGCACAACCATGCTATAGTTAGCCAAGCAAGTAGCAACTATACAACGTTTACACAAATAGGCAGAATTACCTGTTGAGAAGACAGCAGGCAACTTCCATGGGCGTCAGTTTGGTTTGAAATGTGGTGGGGACAGAGACGCATTCGGAAGTGCATTTCCAGAAGTGGTGGGGACAATGACGCATTCATATTTTTTTCTCTTTCGCGCAGGTCATGTTTTGAAAGATGTTGTCCAGGGGCCTGTAGGCTACTACGAATCAAGTTTAACATGCCCTGGATTCCTTTCAGTTCCCCAGCTGCACTAACCCTAACAACCACGGTTAAACTGTGTCACAACGTTTATCAACTAGTTGAATCAACCCAGGGTTTCCCAATCTAGAGACGCGCACGTTCACATAAAAGAGGCGGTGTTTGCAATCTACCAGAGCCACATATTTTACATAAGAGCAATTCTACATAAATATGAAGAACACAGACACGGTTTACAAGCAAAAGGCAATCCAGTCGCTTCCTAGAACAGGAAGGACAGCTGGCAAAAAAGCCGACGCTGTAAATGTGTAAGTCACAACGCTTATCAGTCCCTCCAGAAACATGCAGAGTTTTGTGATTGTTGCGGGCAGAAATCCTTGATTATGCGGCACGTTTTCTTATAAAATGCGATGGAATATGTGGGATATTTGTGCAATTTTATGCGATGAAATTGCAGTAACTTACAAAAACTGCGGTTTGATGAAAAAGAGATTCCCCCAACCATGTTGTCAGTAGGCGAAATTACGTCACTACATAACGTTCCCATGGCAACATGGGAAAATGGCTGCTCTTGTGTGAAGTAAACGCAACATTTTTCAACTTTCTGCTGAGATATATGTGACTTTTTTGCTACGAAAATGCGGGGATTATGAAATCATGCAAGCCCCGCATATTTTGCGAGGAAATTGGCAATTTATGCGGCGAAAGTGCGGCGTAGCCTATTTGAAAAAATGCGGCCCCCACATAAATATGCGGACTTTGGCTGATTATGCATTGAATTCTGCAATCGCATAATCACGTTTGTCTGGAGGGACTGGCTTATCAATCAGTCAGGACCATCTGACCATAATTACACTTGTTCTTTCCATAAACTGTCGTTAGTCTATTCAGTTGCAACCCTGGCAGTGGGAAGCGATCGTGGGAGCAAATAAAAAATGTGAAAACATAATTCAAACCGATGCGCGCATTGGCAACACACGGCTCAAGAAGTTTACAATAGGCCTACGTTATTCCCTCCACTGGAAATCTATAGGCCCTACCTTTCATAAATACCCATCAGGGAATGTTAACGGGGTTGTCAGTCTCTAAATGTTTAACTTTTAAGAGCGCACCTCTCTCTCTCTCTCTCTCTCTCTCTCTCTCTCTCTCTCTCTCTCTCTCTCTCTCTCTCTCTCTCTCGAGCTTTTTCTTCTTTTTTTCTCACTGAACTCCACCCATTCAGTCAATGGATCTTCTAAGAATGGTGATGCCGTTATCAATGGAGTAGGCCTATTGATTGGTCAGTAGGCGGTGCTTTTACACCAGTTGATCTCTGATCTCCAACATACCATAATGCTCCCGACCAGGTTAGGTGTTCAGCATAAGTTACCACTGCGATTGAACGCGGTAACAACTGATCCACCGTCGTGGTACAGAAAACCCTGGGTTCAGTACAGGCCCCTGTAGCTTACTAATGTAAATAAATAAAAATGTATTCAAAAATGTGATGTCCGACTCGTTTTATGAAGAGAAGAAAGCCTTAAGTTTTCAAAAAGCATTAGACACGACATGTTCTGCTTCGTACCATGTTGACAATATGACATGACGTGGTTTAATGTACCTAAACAATAATCATTTCTCTCTCATATTGCTCCTTATAACCACCGAAAACTCTGAAAAAATCGAACCAAAAGTCCAATTATTATGGACTTTATCTGACATTGAGCGTTGTTTCTGCTTCACATCTTCAGCAGCAGCAGCGGCTGTGGGTTGACTCCCCACGGTTCTCATATAATATAACGTGAAAAAGCTCAATGATCACATTTCTCTCTCATATTGCTCCTCATGTACAGTAAGTGATCTTATGTGTTATGAACTTTATTTTTTTAACTAAATTGAGCTTGAGGTTTAAAAAAAAAGTGGTGGGTACAAAATAACTCATGACAAAATCTGGTGGGGACATGTCCCCACCGTCCCCCCCTAAAACGACGCCTATGGCAACTTCGGCGTTTAAAATCCTTGCTCCTCATGAGCTCTTTCCATCTTGGAAAAGCCACAACAATATTAACTTTGGTCGCGTTGCTTTGCCTGCCACGTTGTCATTTTAATTTCCTCGGCGACTCAGTTACATGTCCTCGATAATAGACGCAACAGGCTTTCAAATCTGCCGGCAGTGAGTCACAAGTAATCTTCTCCTAAGATTGAGGATTGGCGACTCCCCCAGTGCATTTCTCTCTCCACCCCCACCTACTTGCGCATGTACGAAGAAAAACAACAACAGACACAGTGTAGCTTACCGGCAGATAGCATGCAGCTAAAGACACAGGGTGACGTTAGCTTACCGGTAGCCTGTAGCTGCACTATTTCAGGCACATGGCCACTGCCAAAGTCAGAGATAACAGAGAAACAACAGAACTGGAAAATCCTCCTTCTTCCCTGAAGTCTCTGGGGTTGCAACATTTTGCCTTCCCGTGAGTGAGTTAACTAAACAGACAACCACCAGTAAAGGCTGTAGGCTCCAACATGGTGCATTCAGGCACCCCTCGTTAAACTCATAGTGCGTTCAATTGCCACTCGTAAACTCCGGGGAAAAAAAACTTAGCTAATGTTAGCAATTAATTACGGTTAAACAAAGAAACCACGACTAAGTAAAAAACTGACTTATAGACAGGCCTAATGAGAATAGTTAGAGACTTTTTACTGTTTATTGGTGTTTTGATTAGTGCTGTCAGTTTAACGCGTTATTAATGGCGTTAACGCAAACCCATTTTAACGCAGACAATTTTTTCATTGCGAGATTAACGTTCTTTCGGATCTAGCTAGACCGGAAACAAAACAGACACGCCCGGGCACGCCGCGGCCGCACACACTTGTTTGGGCTTGCAAGCCACGTAGCTAGTAGGCTCGTCATGGCGATTAGCTTCAGAGCGAGTAGCGACTCTACAGTCAGTGAGAGAAACAAAGTGTTCTGGCATTTCCTTAAACCAATCACAACTAAGATGTGATGACTAAGATTTGTCATCTCTCAAAAAAATAAACTAGCAACTAAAATAAATGAAAATATGAATACAAACCACTGTGGCAATGAAAAGAACCATTGTTGCTGTAGAAGCATTGCAGGAAAACTGCAGACTGTAAATTACTTTACATTACATGTCATTTAGCTGACGCTTTTATCCAAAGCGACTTACAATTAAGTGCTTTCAACTGTGAAGGTACAAACTCCAGACAACAAGTAGTAAGTGCAAATACATTAGCTTTAAATAAGTAAGCTACAAAGAGACATATGAAAGTGCAAGTACATAGCTTTAAATAAGTAAAGCTACAAAGAGACATATGAAAGTGCAAGTACATAGCTTTAGTAATAACTTAATAGTGTTATCAGTGCTGGCCATTAAGGCACAGTGTTCGAACATTTGATGCAGTACTGTGTCATCACACTGCAGATGTGAAAAGATTTTCTATTGACTAAGCTGGCCTCATGCTGAGGTAATGGGAATGTGGGTACGATCTATTGCTTCAGTCACTAATATGAAAAAATGTCAGCGCAAGACTAACATTCATTCATTATTGATATTCAAATAATGTTCTGTGAGGTACGTGTTATTTCTTGGAAGCAGTATGTTATAGCCAGAGAGGGCAAGTGCTCAAGAAATGCTACACACATATATCTCTTCTTCTCTTCTGTCCTACATACATACAGTACACTCAGTTGATGTAGTACTATAGTTTCTTCCTGCAGTTTCTTGAAATCACTTTTCTTATTCGTCTGATCTGAATGCAGCAGCCTTGTCGTTTTTCCACAGAGATGAATCATGAGTAGTTGAGCTTTCTACGTGGATTCAATGGACTGAACTTAACATGCTCCAGCGTAAGCTGTGAACTCTGTGTTACCATGGTGATGTACACTGTTTAAAAGTGACTCATCGGCATTATATTAAAAGGCCAGGGTTATAACTTTCATCACACTGATTGGTGGATGTGACATGCGGTATGACACTGGGTGTGATTGGTAGCTATAGAAACCTTTTCTTACATATTGTTGACCAGAAAGCAAAGGCTTTCTGATGTGAACACCTGTAATTGAATACATGTCAGTATCCACTCGTTTCAAGTGGAGACATCTTAGGTACTTACTGAGCCAGAAGTGACTATTCAAAGTACACCTTAGTATCGTTTTAGAACGAGATTCCCTGAATCTTTCCCTTAAAAAAATAATTGATTTGACAACGCAGCTGTGCCTCAGTCATCTTATGATAAACCTCATGTACTGTATAAGTATATCTGTCCTTTTTAATCTTAATTATTCAGTGATGTTGCTAGGTACACATTCTGCCTCACTGACACATTCAAATCCAAAAGGACGCAGTAAACTTACCAGCAATGCGTCCAGGGGACACGTACCAGGGGTTTTCCTACCATTATACTCCCAAACGGACGCATACACAGATAATGAGGACACCATGGACGCATACTAGACGCATTCCACACATATGGAGTAGATCGGTACGCTACCACTTGTAGAGGATTGATAAACATATCCATATCCAGAGTGCGATTTGTGAAAAAAGCAGAGATGTTTTTGATCATGCACAACTAGGGCTGCAACAACGAATCGATAAAATTGATAAAAATCGATTATTAAAAGTGTTGTCAATGAATTTCATTATCGATGCGTTGTGTCGCACGATTAATACGCCAATCAATAAGTCGCGGAGATGTTTGAGTATAAAAAAATGTAGGTGTGCGCGGAGCAGACCAGAGCGGAGCGAGAGAGAGAAAAAGAGCAGAGCGGAGGTAGAGGAAATACCATCAGAGAGAGCTGTAACGTTCTGAACTCATGGCGGAGGCAGAGAAATCAGTAGGCTACGACCTCATCCAAGGCAGCTGAAGTGAGGAACGTAACGTCCCTCCAGTAGCTCTTCTGGTGCTGCTGTTTACTCGTTATCCAGCTAGCTAAGTTTGCGTTAGCTCGTTAATAACAGTAGTAAAACAGAGGTATAGTTGCAAGACTTTTCCACTCGCCTTTTTTGGCCCATTAAGTTTTCAATCTGTTGTCATGTATATATTCTGTGCTTTGTCCCATATCAGTTATTGTTGACAAATATATTTGTGTATGTTGTACTTTTTAATTTTATTTTAAAGTTCTTTTATAGCACATTTAAACACATCTTAAGATGACCAATCATCTTAAGCTGTGTTTAAATGTGGTGTATAAATGAACTTAACTTGCACTTACTACAATGATGGTAATCATTTAATGAATAAGCTTCAAGTGTGTGTGTGTGTGTGTGTGTGTGTGTGTGTGTGTGTGTGTGTGTGTGTGTGTGTGTGTGTGTGTGTGTGTGTGTGTGTGTGTGTGTGTGTGTGTGAGAGAGAGAGTGTGTATCTGCTCTTTGGGTTATGCTACTTACCTTTACACAACTAGCAACAAAAACAACAAGTATGTATGTAATGTGTTGATGTAAATGAATGCTTTTGTTTTTTTATCCGATTCATCGATTAATGAAAAAAATAATCGACAGATTAATCGATTATTAAAATAATCGTTAGTTGCAGCCCTATGCACAACAAAACAAAACATGCAAGAATGAATCCCTCTTTCCATACCATGGATATAGTGCCACTCGGCAAGCCATGGCAAAACACCTATTCATGAACTTCAATATTCAATGGACAGTTCATTATACTTTCACCCTGGAAACACTCGTTCGTTCCTTGGGAGTGTTTTAACCATGTTTTTTTCCTAAACTTCGTTTTGGTGCCTAAACTTAACTGTCAGCGCCGCATGACGCTAACTTTTTCTGGCTAAACCACGGCCCCTGAAAGGAGCGTCATCTGGCGGTGCCTGTAGCCGGCTCACAGTCACCTATTGGCGGCTATATTGCCGCTAGTAGCCGGCATCCCGGAGCTCTGTAGCGGCTAAACTCAACCAGCAACTGCTGCTCAGATTTTATTGTTCTATGGCACTATAGACTGTTCACAAAACAGCACTTTACTTAGTTTTAAATATTTCTATTTTAGGTATATAATATATGTTCTATTGGTGAAGCAGCATTAATCACTTTGAGGGGGGGGGGGTCGCATTTTGTCCCCACCAAGGATGAAAATAATTCAGCAGAGGCAGAGATATATAGACCAGAAAGAGGGAAATCCCGTGCATCCCCCCCCCTGGCAAATCGCACCTTGTCCATATCCATCCATGTATATAGAGGCTGACTTTTATTTGGGAATCTTGTGGGTCATGGAATTCCTGCAGGATTCCGGCATTTTGGTAGACTGGGTAAACCCGGCCTGTTCTGCCAGCGATTTGATTTTTCCCTGCAGCTCAGGCTGGAAACCTGTACGTTTATCTATCCTGCTTCCGTAACAATTTTGTGGGAACCAATCACAAACTGGCTTATCCACCTGGTGCGCTATTCTGGCGCACTAAGCGAAAAGACTGTGGCTGTGTCTCAAACCGCCTACTTGCACACTTCACACACTTAGTTTTAAGTATATAGTGTAGATAACGAAAAAGTCAGTGCACTGAAAGTACCCGGATGACCCCCTAAAAAAAGTCAAAAAGTTCAGTGTAGAACGACGGACACTACGCACACTAAACCTGCGCCATCTTGACTACAAAGCGGAAAGGGGAGGGACCAGGGACGTCGACCGGCAGCTGATTGGACGAACGCGTCACGTGCATATTAGCTCTCGCAGATTTTACATCCGAGCTTAATGGCGGCCAGATGGCGGCTCGTTTGGAATACGATCTCGAATTTTACGAAAATAGTTCACCGAAACGTGTTTCTGAAGACATTTTAAGCGAGAAATAGGCCATGCAGTTGCTGAATCTGTCTTCATTTCAGATCAACTAAGGTCAGTTTAGAAGATTTTCATCAGATTTTGAGAGGCGGCGAGCCGAGCCGACCGCTCGTCATTTCCGGTAAGTGCTTTATCATAAGTGTTCCGTTTGGGACAATACTAACCATCGACAGTGGGCACTACGGCAGTAAGTGGTCAGTGTACATTAGCAGTGTACTGACCGAAGTAGGCGGTTTGAGACACAGCCTGTAACTCAGATTTGGTCGAAAATGAGTTATTGTCATTTTTAGAACATTAAAGATCTTTATCATGTGGATACATATCTTGATTCAATTTTATTGTTTTGGGGAGAAAATTGTGTTGTGTTGTTTTTGCCGTAACTTCAAAAGCCGTAGAGAAGCCAAGGCAGAATATACCGTAACAGCAGTTACGGTTCTTTGTCTTAGTTTCATGCGCTTTAGAATGCTCAAATTGAGTTAAGGTAGGCTATATAGGCTTTACTCTGTATGTGATGGCCATGCTGCGCCACACACACACACACACACACACACACACACACACACACACACACACAAACACACACACACACACACACACACACACACACACACACACACACACACACACACACACACACACACACACAGCAGAGGACGACGCTGACACGCAGCGCACCTGATTGGGAAAGATACCGCTACGCTCGTTGCTGTAGGCTACAATAAAACCTTAAAGGAATACACCGTTTGTTGAAATGGGGCTTATCACCGTCTCCTCTAGATGTAGATAGGTGGGCAAACACATTTTTTGTCTCAGTGCATGCATTGTCTCAGTCTGGTGGAGCGGCCGTTAGCTTAGCTTAGCGTAGTGAATGGAATCCTTTGTTGCCGTTCATATGATGTTGATAAATGTAAAGCCATTTTTGAGTCCATATAGGGTTAATGTTGCTTACATTTTAAGTAAAAGTTATCATTGTTATCATCAAGTTAGCCAAGTTTGCCTTGGTATGACCAATTGTCATTTTGTGGGCAATGCTGAGGCAGAATACAGTAACTTCCGAAAAAGGGTCAAAGGTCAAATTTTTTTTGTAGATCGATTAATACAGGTATACACTACAAAATGTGAACACTGCAATATTATAACTATAACTCAATTGTCAGGACATTCAGATAACTTTAAAGTCATTTTTCTCAGTTTCACACTCTGCGGGTTAAGGTCTTTTGCCTTAGTAGGGCAGTATTGGCGGGTTTAACAAGCCGGCCACGGAAGCGCAGCACTCCATGGCAGCAACCCGTTGATGCCGCCGTCGCTGCGACGTCATCTGCATCGTTGGTCTGACTGGTTGAAGGACTATCCAATTGCGTACAGAGTCATTTGAACTATGCCCGTTGATCACGCCTCTTGTGCAGAGAAAATAAAGAGCAGAGTCCACAGACTAATGTTCAATCTCAAAAGACTGAGCAGTGGACCCCGTCACATTTTGTTAGTCCCCACTAAAAAATCTTGGACGTGAAAGAGAAAAAAAGCATAGTAGCATAATAAACAGCTATAAACTAGTGAGTGATGTGTCATACTCAAAACATGCAGAAACAATTTTCTCAGTCTTCTCAGCTGAAGGGAGCTAGACTTATGATACATGTGTATGCGTGCACATCTGTCAAAGATGTGTGTTCGGGCATGGTGTGTGCATTCTACAAACTGTGCGTGGAAGGCAAAAAAGCGGGAGTCCTTAAATGTCACATTACTCAGCACGGTAACTACGCTCACGACATGCAATGTGTCAGCCCGCATCATCCTCGCCCACTGAGCATGTGCAGAACAGGCCCCCAGCCCTCCACGTGCACTCAGAATATGCACGAGATGTACACAAGGATGAGCTTGTAAAGATCCCCGAGGGTAGGCAATGCAACTTTAATCACCTTTTTGTGTGTGTGTGTGTGTGTGTTATGCTGAGTGCCATTATCATCCCCCTGGTTGTTTTTGTTATTGTTTGGTTTGCCCTTTGAGCATCCACAGCTTCGCAGGATGGCTGCACTTCCAAGGGGCAGCTGTGAGTTCTTGTGACATCAGTGTGAATGAACCCTCTGCATCATCTCTGTGAGAGTGTGCCAGTCATCGCTCTCTTTGCTCGACCTCCCGCACCCAGTCAAGTCAAACTCCCAGAATGCTTTGCTTCCAGCCATATGATGCAAGGGCAGCTTTTCTTTTAAAGGGCCCATATTGTAAAAAGTGAGATTTCCATGTCTTTTTTTTTATTATAAAGCAGGTGGAGGTGTATAAATACTGTAAAATACTGTATAGATACTGTAAGTATCAAAATGCTCAATCCACAGAGAAATGCACACAGCCTGTATTCAGAAACTGTGCCCGTAAATAGAATACAGGTATATTTATACAGACAATACAATAATGTGTTTTTTGAACAATAAAGTATGTATTCCTGTTTTCAAGTAGAAACCCAAAATACAAGTATGAACTTGAAATTGAGCATAATATGGTACTATGTACTTGAAGGTACTATAATGTCTATATTGTCATTTACATCCATTGAGCAGTGGCCATGACTCTTTTTCACCTTTTTGCCATTTTGTTGAAATCAAAAAAATACAAATATTAATGCAAACAGCACAATGTGCGAGTGATAAACTTGATCCCAAACGCCCTCCAGCACACTGCTCTCATGCAGACAAGGTGTCTTTTAGTTCTGAGTGATTTTAGAGCTACAAAATGTGTTGGATGTTCATAGACGAGGTTGTTCACCCTACAGCTGAGTGGCTGTTCATCTCACAGCTTTAGGAAAGCCAATACTATTCTGTTTTCTAAATCAGGAGGAAAGTCAGATTTATTTGTCAGGGCGATTGCGCTTCAGTGAACTTATTCCCTTTGACTAGATACAAAATAACATGCCAGCTGTGGCATTTTTTTTCTTCTCCATAATCTAGAGAGTTGCGTTTAGGTGGTGATTAAATGTGTCCAGACAGATACTGATCCTTCAGTAGTTAGTTAAATACCAAAACAGATGGAAAAAGATCCAGTTGATCAGATGGTATTTGAAGTTTGCCTTTCTGATCACTCCCTGGAAGACCATTTTCCCTCTTTCCTTTTAAGTCCAAATATCTAAAGCTGGCTCTGTCCATCTCTCCAAGCAAACATGAGATATCTTCTGTTTTTTTCCACAGAGGGAAAGCACACAATGGCTAGACACACACACACACACACACACACACACACACACACACACACACACACACACACACACACACACACACACACACACAAATCATTTCCTACTGTGCATAATTAGCCAGAAGTGTGAGATGCAGAATTATTGCATTCGTAATGGTCTAGCTTCCAGTTGATGGTAGTTTGACAAGAGAGAGCATAGGGAGATGTATTGCAGATTCATTGTGCCTCACACCCTTTAGCAATAAATTAATTAATGGCATATTTAACTATTATTCATCCCCACCGCGACCCCCACAGATCTGCTAATGGAGTTCCACTGTGGCAGTTTACTGTATGAAACTGTCCCCTTGTTAAATTCTATCAACTTATCGTGGGATCCAGAGCATTTGTATGGCAGCCTGATTACGGTGAATAATTCATTATGACAATAGGCAACCCACCAGGACTTCAAAGATAAATATGGTTTATGACAACATCTGTCTTATTTTTGTAGTTTTGGCCATTGTTTCTATAAAAGCACTGAACTCACTCAAGTTAATTAACAAGTTCAGTCAGAGATATATTTATATACTTAATTATAGCAAATGGTTGTACAGTTAGGCTTGGCTCTGCTGAAGGAACTGATAAATACATACATGAAGTAGGGATGTGCCAATTCACTGTTTTTTATCTATATACTGATCCGATTCCTTTCAGTATTGGGTTAGTCTGGATCGACGACGGGTCATTTACCGGATAGTTCCGGCACTGCCGGAAATTCTGCTGGATGTCCCTCGCCTAATGCTCTCTGTGTGTTGCTGTTGTAAACTCCTGGTCGGTTCGGTAAACAACAACCACAACCTCCAAGCTAGCAAGCTACACGCTGAAAATGGATCTTCTGCAGCATTTCCTCTCTAACTGGGACGTTTTGGGACCGATTGGTGGGGTTGCTGTGGACAAAGTACAAACAGCGATACACTGGTAAGAGCAAATTATGTTTAACCATGTAGCCAGCTAATTTAAATAGCTCACGTTACTGTATTGTGTGAACAGTTAACTTCATTTAATATTGTATGTGACGTTTTCTTTAGCGGGGTGCAAATTTTCCACCTAAACAAGTTCCTTCCCGAGATTTTTTTGCAGAGCCACCATTGCTGTGTCCAGACGATTGTGATTGGTTTTAAGAAATGCAAACAACCCAGAGCGTTTTCGCATCTGTGGTGTAGCCAGACCTTACACCACAGCGCTGTGGAGATAGGTCTGACAATGCAAGACTAGTATTGGGTATCTGCTGGTACAGAGTCCATACTCAAATATTACTTAAATATGTATATCTGACACAATGACACACCTCATTTTTTTACGAGCTACTTAAATCCAAATACTGAAAGTTCTGGTTCAAAACTATTAAGTTTAAAAGCTTATATAATATAATATATATATATATATATATATATATATATATATATATATATATATATATATATATATATATATATATATATATATATATTATATTATATATATATTAGGGCTGTCAGTTTAACGCATTATTAACGGCGTTAACGCAAACCCATTTTAATGCCGATAATTTTTTTAACGCACGAGTAACGCATAGAGAGAGCAACGGGATCTGTTAGTCCACTTCTTTAACTGTCTATGGCCACGCCATGTCCCGCCCTACGAAGCAGCTGATTGGTTTGATTTAGGCATTTCACCGCGAGTGGTGAGGATAGTGGATTGGTCAGGGGATAGGACCTGAACAAATGGAGTTACGTTACCTTCGACGCCTGGCCAATAGTAGTGATTGAAGGGCGGGTCTTGTAATTTCGCAGACCGCAAACAAAACAGACACAAGCCTCGGCCGGTTTTAGCTTGCTAGCCGCGTAGCTAGTAGGCTCGTGACGGCGATTATCTTCAGAGCCAGCGAGTAGTGACTCTACAGTCAGTGAGAGAAACAAAGTGTCTCCTCTGTTCTTTCTGACCACGGTGGGAAACCTGGAGCAGGAAAACCCTCTCCTTGATTTTACGTTGGTTATGAAAGAGAACGAGAACCAGGAAATGAGTCACTGGAAACCAGTTGCTATGACGACGGCTATGCCGCTGACGACGCTATGAGCCCATAGACAGTAGGACGAGCCACGCTCGACTCAGGCATGAGGCAGGACTATCTGCAGTACTACCTGCAATGGAACATCGAGGTAACAGCGTTACATTATGTGACAGATTATTAGATCCAAGTGTGAATGTTAGTGTGAAATTGAACATAACGTATATGACAATGTTGTAAAAAACAGTCACAAAGCAAGCCAATCTACTTTTCCATGCTGATAAGAGAATTAAAATGAGAAAATATAATGGGACAAAAAGAAATCAAGGGACATTTAGAATAGATAAAAATGTGCGATTAATTGCGATTAATAGCGAGTTAACTATGACATTAATGCGATTAAATATTTTAATCGCTTGACAGCACTAGTATCTTTTGGTATGCATTTCAGAAAAAAATGGTTAGGATTCAGGTGTAATTGCAAATAGTGATTAATCATGATTAATCCACTGAAAATTCTGATTAATTTGATTAAAAATTTTAATCATTTGACAGCCCTAATATATATAAATACCAAAAATATATCACATGGAGGAGGAGGTTGGATTGGTGGAGGCAGCTGCATCATTAATCAGCGTAGATGCAGCATAGTATCGCGATATATTGTCTGTGGCAATACTGTATTGAAGGGCGGCAAGTATCGATCTTTTATTATATACATTGTGTAACCTTTTGGTACTAGAAGGATAACATCTTTTCAGTCCTTTAATGGTGCAGTTGAGTTTTTTTCTGGTGAGGTCAGCCGTTTTTACTTTGGGGACATAATTTAAAGTTGGAAAAAAGGTAATAAATTGCAATATATTGCAGAATATCGCAATATCGTTAAAATCACAATTATATCGTATCATGACATAGGTACCGTGATAATACCGGGGGGTTTTCACACCGCTGCGTCCCTCCAGTCATTTCACTCCGCCTTCCAGTCTTTTTGTTGAGGGGAAGGCGGCAGAGGGGAAGTGGTTTTGATCACAGCGGTAGGGGTATGAAGCGGTTGCCGCCCACGTGAACGTAGTTCACAGTGCTGAATTTTTGGCAGTTACCATAAACACTTAGCTTTTTTGGGAAATGCTCTTGCAGGTACGTTGGTGGTTGCGTGGCGGGTTAAAAACCAGCTTAAGTCTAATTTGTATGTTTTTGATAGAGCCAAACCGTCTTCATAGGGGACTCGCTTGCAGACCCACTCGAATGGCAATAGTATTTCATCAAATGGTTTCAAATATCAGGTCCTAGTGTGTTTGTACTGCTCTGTCTGTCTGTCTGTCTGTTTATACACACACACACACACACACACACACACACACACACACACACACACACACACACACACACACACACACACACACACACAGAGTTAAATCCTCTCTTGAGCCTTTACTCCAGAGGTCTTGTCTATAGCAAACTGTAATATAATATGCTTAGTCATCACAACAGCAAAACAGCAACTTATACACACACACTCACACGCACACACACACACACACACACACACACACACACACACACACACACACACACACACACACACACACACACACACACACACACACACCATGTGCAATCCAAATAAAAGCCTGCCATCCAAATCTCCAAATGCAGTTAGACAACCCCCTCCCCTCGTCATCTTACCCCCCAACGCCAAATCCAGCCAGCGGTGCCTGTTCGTTTCCATGACAACGTCCTGAAAGTATTATATCATCAGTGAGAAGGGAGCAGGGCAGAATTTTACACACATGCACGCACACACACACACACACACACACACACACACACGCCAGAGCGTACGGACACTTGCCTGCGTTACGTAAGACTCCCTGGCTCCTACTCGGGAGAGATGACTTCATCACCGACCATTGTTACTACTCTGTAAAGTTCATGCTTACCATTCCACTATGTCCACAATGAGATGTCTGCTAACAGGATTGAAACATTAGCTGTTTCAGCTGGCAGAACAACAACTTAAAGTTACTATATGTAACTTTTTAATGTTTCTGAAACGGTGTAATTTTTCATCTAATGATCATAAATGCAGCCAGGTAAAAGGTAGCAGGAGTTTTTTTTTTATAGGCCTAATATTTTAGAAGTTATCTGCTGTAGTTATGGCTGATACTGGGGCATGGGCATCACAGAAAAGAAGGAAAATAAACGAAGAACAACTAAAAGCTAAAAGGGAGAGACAGACGACGGTCTGGCTTTCAACAGATGGAGACAATTACGGGATTGTAAATGATTCAAAATCGTCCCCGAATTGTTATACGTCTATTTCATTCATAAAATAACTACAATGCGCAATGTGGTTGTATGTCAGTAGCCTACATTAAATTACCTCCCCCTTCCATTTAGTTTTTATTTATTTTCAGTCCGTGTTTGTGTTGGCCTACTATTTTATTTTCCTTTGTCCCCCTGTACCTGTGTAAAGCGTCCTTGGGTTTAATGAAATGTGCTGTATTAATCTAAGTTATTGATGGTTGGTTGATACAACAAACTCCTAATGCTTTGGCTCGTGACCCAGTGCTACCCGGTTTAGCTCACGATACATCCAAAGTAGTAGTCTGTAACTTATTCTTTTATTGTAAATGAATGATTTTCTGTCTGAGCAAAACATTCAACATAACTATATGACCTCCTGGTAACGCTAACTCAGTAATACAGTGGGCAATACAGCACTGTAAAGACCTTTACGACAGCAGGGGTGGTAAAAACACTACTGCTGTTGTCCAAAGCGGCCGCTAGAATCAATACACACTGAAAGTTATATAGGCTATAGCCACTTTAAGATACTCTGAACAATTTACTGCATTTTGCTCCATTATGAAACCATTGACATCCATGTAGCTGGTTATCTGTGTAGTCTGTAAGAAACACTGATGGTTCCTTGGCTGTTCGCTTGTTTTGCCAGCTTTATTTAAGTGAGCGAGTGGGCCTGTGTTGTGGTTTTGATCTCATTCGCTGGGACATGAAGTGAGCATCCAGATATTACTTGTAATTATTACGGATGTACAACTAAAATATGCAGCAGCCAGTGGTTTTAGCCTTCTTGCTCTTCATGGCAAGAGTTCAGAAAGGAGAAGCACTGGGTAGAAAGTAGTAGTAGGGAAATGTATCTGGGGCAGGGGGCTTCCTGGCTCTGTATTTTATATTTAAACACGAGATTGCAGGAAATCCCCAAAGACTCTCAAACATTACTCCACCTTTTCACCCCCATCTCCTACTGGTTATAAATAGATGTGAAAGATGGAGTTAGGGGGCGGGGGGGCCTTAGGTAAAGATGACGAGAGTGGTTATCCACTGGGATTTGTACAGTAGATGAGGGAGAGTTTCAGGCCAAGAGCAAATGTAACACCACCATATGCATGTGCACAGTCCTCCTACTTGTCTTCTCTATTTCCCTCTTTATAAATAAACCCACACACATGTGTTACTTTATGTGATAACATGATGATCTGTAACCTCACTAGTGCTGAAACCACTAGCCAATCGACCGAAAATTCATCAACAACTCTGACTGTTTTGATGTATCCTTTTTTTATCCAGGTAAGTCGATTGAGAACAAATTCTCATTTGCAACGATGACCTGTCACATTCACACAGTTCCACATTCATACCTGGAAGCTGCCCAGTACAACCACAGCAGTTGGGGTTAAGGGCCTCAGTGGTGGTAATGAGGGAGTTCACTCTCCCCACCAGATTTTTTTAACCTGCCGGTCTGGGGATTGAACCGGCGACCTCCCGGTCCCAAGCTTGCTTCTTTAACCTTTATGCCACCACTGCCCTTGCTTGATAGCTTGCCATCTTTTACAACTTGTGTGCATACATAAGATCAGTGATAGCACGGTGGCTCAGCGGTTAGCACTTCTGCCTCACAGGGTTTCTTCAGGGCGATCCGTTTTTTTTCCACCATAAAGGACTACAGTTGAAAATTAGCCGTCTGGCTAACATTGCCGTATTTACAGAATGTTAATTAATGTGCATTGTCCTAATCAAATAAATAAAAATAAGTTCTCAGCAATAACTCAAAGCGCTTTACAATACCAGCCAGCATTTACCCATTCATACGTCCATAGACTGTTGAAAGTGCCACCAACTCATCGGGAGGGGAGGGATAAACATTCCCAAAAAAACATTGTTGTGTGGCTGATAGTCAGAGAGACTAAATCCGTTCCGATTACAGATCATCTACAGTCTGTTGTATATTAACATCAGCAACAGATTGCATGTAGAGCATTTTAACAGCTACCCTGTCATGATAAAAACAACTGGAGACTGTGTACAAGCTGATACATGGGTCTGATAACATTTTAATGAATCAGAATAGGACCTAACAGGATGTCACTGAGTTTAGGGATATGCACTAGGGCTGTGCAATTAATCGAAATTTAATCGTGATTATGATTTTGGCTGCCAATGCTCACGAAAACTATTATTTAGCTCATTACGTTTTGCAAGTAAACTCTTATTTTCTCTTGTGTTCTGAATGAAAAAAATTAAGTTTAAATAGGAAAAGTATTAAGGCAAATTTCACTGTAGTTTTTTTTACTGTTGATTTACTTAACTTTTTTCCACTGTTTTTTAGGTTTAATAATTGCCACATCTTTCCAGAAGTCAACGAGTAATCGTGATAAATTATCGTGATTTGAATATTGACCTAAATAATCGTGATTATATTTTTTTCCCATAATCGAGCAGCCCTAATCCGCACCCTGTACCGGATTGGCTTGGCTGTTTCCCCTGGTTTGCCACACATCCCAGATACACCATTGGTTGTCTTCCAATGTGACACACTGGAAGGGATGAAACGAGACGCCCAAGTGTCTTTTTCGGGTCGAGCCATTAACAGAGAAAACAAGCAAGCAAACTTTCCCCCATGCACGTCATTACAAAAGAGACAACTATAAAACATTACAATGCATTTTTCATTAGTGTCACACACAAGTCACACTTTGTGCTATGAAAATTGTATCTTTTGGGTCCAGTCGTCCAACTTAAATGAAGCCTAGAAAAGCCATATAGGTAAATTATTTGATTCATGTGTGCAGGGAGTCAGACAGCTTGGCTAGAAAAAGTCTATAATGCACATCCTCTATGGGCCCAAAATATGCACCCAGTGAGCATCTGACATTGGAATGACTAGGACACCATCATGAAACACAGACGCATGTATCATTCCTATTTTTCACCCGACGCACAGCGGACTTTTCCCTCCATAGACGCACGTCGACAAATTAGGGAATGAACTTGCGCTCCCGGGGGCGGTTCAGCGAAAAGAGGAGGCGTGTTCAGGCGCAAACGTTCCCTGGTGCTATTTTGCAGTTTCAGAAAACAATTCCACCACTGACCAGGAAAAACTTAGTCTAAAGTCAGTGGCGCGTTATTCAGATGCTATTTTAGGGGCGCATGCTTGGCCATTTTTGCCAACCATACATAATTACAAGGAAAAATATTACTGAAAATGCGCTTCAGGTGTTTGGATAGATCAGGAGGCACTTTACAGTACAGTCCTCAAAAAGTCGCAGCATTCTTTGTGGCTTGTTGTGCTTTACACATTTCCATGAATCATGGATGTGATGATGACATAAATTAGGAAATATTAGAGGACTTAATTAGACGTGATGTTGAACTACGGCGGGATTGGACACTTGAGGGTCCAGGAGTGGCAATGCGCGATGTGCTCCTGGTGGAGTGGGTGGACGGAGATGGTGTGGGGGGGAGGAGGTGCAGGTGGTGCGTTTGGAGGCCCACGCTCCATGGCTGCAGTAATCCTCTCCAGACTTGAGGAGATACGCCCGAGAGGCCGCAGCAACATCGCCACCCGGTCAAGACGGGCATTTATTACTTTGCCGCATCCCGGACAGCTCCTGCTCCAGCCCTGACGAGAACGTCTCCTCGGCTGTGAACCGCTCCCGGCGTGCGCCAGGCAAAATCGGCGTCATAATAGCAATCCGCCATGGAACAAACGCGTCTGCTCTTAAAGGGAATGTGAGTTAACGCTCTGATTGGTTTATTGCACGTTACGCACAAACCACACCTAGTTACTTCAGACCAACCCATTTTAGATTTGCGTCGGGTGCAAGACTCATTTATGCTGCCGGTATAATAGCAACAGCGCTCGAGGTCCGCCCACAAAGCTACTTGCGTTTGCCGTTTGATACTTGCGTTTCAGATCGTTAAAATAGGGCCCACAGTGTCCAAGGCAATGTATGATGTCATTGTTAGTTGCAGCTCAAAGTCTCAGCTATTGTACCTTCTGATTTTGATGCCTGTAATAAATCTGAACAGTAACATGATGCAATTATCTTGTTAGATAGAAGAACAAAGAAATTATGAAATACGAGTCTGAGGAGGATGAATATAGGAAGCAAAAGAGATTTGGCAAAATCTTTACAAGCTATCAGGATACGCTTGTAAGTCTGAACGTGTTCAGTGGAGCATAGAGGAAAAGCAAACGTGGCGCAGAGCTCCTGCACGAAGAAAACAAGCAACAGAAGTAATGCTACATCTCGATTCAGAGGCTCTCAGTGGCTCTCAGTGGCTCACAGTGGCTCTGTCCAAATTGCCTGGTGAATTACACCGGCATGGGATGGTGCAGGTATGTGGGCGAGCAGTCAGCTCCAACAGAAAGAAGCAGACTGGGCTACCTCAGTGTGTGTCCCCCAGCAAGCTAAAGCCTGATTGCTGATTGATATATTGACTGCCACTGATTGTGCATAGTGAAGATGAACGGGCAGACCGGGGTGATTGCAGAAAGGGAAACAATGGAAAACTTACTGGCCTTGTGTGTGTTTGTCTTTGCACGTGTGTTTGTGTCCTGCTCCATCTGCTGCTCAGTGTGTTTTTTGTGTGTGTACTACAGCCAGTGGGGGTAGTCGGGGTCAGAGGGTTCAAGTGACCTTTCTTATAACTGCACTAATTACCTGGCCAACCCATACATATATAATAAGACCTGGATACAGTGTTTTTGACGGAGCCCCGTTCATTCCTGTGAGAGTTGTTCAGAGGCGCACAAAGCCTTCATGGAGCCATAAATTACCCGGATGATTGGCACTACTTCCGCATTGTGCGGCCAATAGATCAGGCACACTAGAGACCAAATTCCAGATTATAAATCAGACCAAATTCTGATAGTAAAACAAGCCATTTTCGTGGGGATTGTGATGCTCAAAAAAAGGTATCCAGTGATTTACAGACGTGTCTTTCGCCATATAAGTCTATGGAAAAAAAGTATTTTGGGGATCATCACGAGATGCAATTCCACTGCGCACTTCCTGGGGGCCCGGACCAACCACATCACTTTTCTTTCTTTTTCTTTCTGTCTCTTTCTTCAGTACACTTTGCTTTCCCAACATCCTGCTTCCTCAACATGCCTGTTAAGAGATATTATTGCCTGAGCTGTCAAATTCAGATTTTAGGTACCTCTCACACTAAAAGTTTCCCCCGTCAGCTCTCCTCTTTACTGTTCACTACCCCCAACACACCCAAACCGATCCCATCGTACACCAGGGCACGTGTTTTTTTTTTTTTCCTAATCCCCAAACATCATGCATAATGCACTGCATCTCAGCCTGCGCTCTGCATGTAGTACATTAAACTTCAGCGCTAATGGCAAGTGTACCACAGAGCAGCGGCTGCAGCAGTGGAGCGACTCCCTTCAGGTTAAAGCTAGCAGTCTATTATTTTTGCCCACCTTCTGCCACTTAAACACACTCCGCCTCAAGGAGACTCTCACTCGTTTGAGCGTGCTAGTCACATAATTGTTTCTGCTCTGTAGACAAATTGTTAATTAACTTCGACAGACTTTCCAAACCCTGAAACGGCCATTGTGATCTAATATTTATCAGATTAATACCTATAGTCCTATTCAAACAGACTGAGCTAGGAGTAGGAATACTGTCTTTGCTCTGTGAATCTTGAATCCTGAATTCTTGAATTTGTGAACTGTACAATGGTTACCAAGCACAGTATGTGTAACTGGAGTAACTGGACCTAGGTATCTACCGGCAACTCTGAAAAGACAAGTTTGCATCTTTTGTTGAACCTGAAAGCGCCCTCGCTTTGCCTGGTTGTCCTGGATGAACATGTGTTTGAAAAGGTTGAGAGTCAGTGGCTCCTCAGATGCACAAATTGAAAAAGAAGGGAATTATCTAATCTGTGAAACAGACATTTCATTGGTTACCTTTTGTTCTTTTGGATAGATAGTCATATGTTGGTGATCATGTGCCCTTGTGTTAATGAATGGGTTTGTTGCTGTACGACATCTGACGTACTGTGCTTTGATCAGGACCCCCTGCATTACTTTTTAATGCCAAAAATAAGCATTGACAAAAACAAACCAAGAATACTTAATTAAATCTTGCCTTGAATGTGAAATGACCACTTCTAATATGCCATTGGAAACGCCAACGACTAGCACCACTGGGGATGTCACAAAGGACAAGTGTCTTGACAAAAACTTTTCTACTTACGTTGCCTGTTCTTAAATATTTATCAGTTACTTTTCAAAATCCACATGAACCACACTTCACATCATCATGAATTACTGTAGATCCACTGCAACAGCCATAGCCTATATCCATTATTACAGCTACAGGAACTCAGGAGAACCGTCATATGAGCCTGCAGTGCAGGGTGGCTCAGCCAGGCGCAGTCCTGTGAGTCCGATTGCCTTCATTATGTGCGTTCATTGCGGAAAGCTCTACTCTCCCTCAGTAACTGCTGTCAGTGTGTCTGAACTGTTAAACCCTCAGCCAGCTCAGTGACCAGCAGTAGAACATGAATGGGCAGCTCCCAGGAGTCAGTGAATATATCTGTATATATGCGTAAAATGAGACATGTCGGGAAAAGTGTGCTCAGTTCACTCTTCCTACATGATGGAAGGTTTAAGGAAGAGTAAGATTGTGTTTATGTGTGTGTCCATTAGGGCTGTAGCGATACACAAATCTCACGATACGATACGATATTTTCAGCTCACGATACGATATATATCACGATATTCAGCCAACGATACGATTCGATATAATTCGATACACTTACATCATTTTCTGAAAGATTTAAAGGGGACAGAGTGATTTTGGTGACATCTTGTGAGTGTTCCATTTTGTTGGATTTAATTAATTGAACTGAAAACTAAAAACATCAATTACACAATATGTCATTGACTGGACAGTCTACAGCTTGCAAATGCTGGACAAAATGAATCAAAGATGTGTTGAGAAAATTAGTTCCATTTATTGAAACAGTGCAAACAATAGCTTACAAGCCTTTGAAATGTAAATACAGTGCAGTATTGCAATTAACAATGGAGAGTTAAAAAGTGCAGCAAGTGGCCTGTTCTGAACAGTTTCTTTGACAGCTTTTTTAGCTTGACACTGAACATATGAGGTAGCCAGTCTAGCCACAAGGTAAGTAAACATAGTACCATGGCTTCTCCAAAACATCCAATAATTCAAGTCACTAAGAAAAACATTTAAACAGTTAACTTAAAATGTACCCGTCTTAGCCGAGTAGTTTAAGGTCTGTAGGCCTACAAGTATGTGAGGTAGCCAGTCTAGTCAGCAGAAAAGAAAAATAAACCATGGCCGTGAATTAGCGTGGAATGTACAATGGTCAGCATTTAACAAACTACCAGCAGATAGTTAGCAGTTAGTTGGATACAAATCACCTAATTTCTGTACCAGTCCGTGTTAACAACACCATGGATGTATTAAGAGAACGTTAACACAGCCCACCGGCGACAGAGCATCTCAAGCTCGGAGGGCTAGCAGGCCTGGTAGCTGGACAGTCCGGTACACTGTTGTTCAGCCATGTTTCCACAAAGAAAAAACACAGCAGTCTCTGAACTCACGTTGGGACTTTCGTTTAAGTTGGATGTAGGTAGTCCAGTTTGTTGTCGGACACTTGGAAGCAGGATTGATGGGACAGGTGGCCAGCTAGCGTTAGCTTCCTCTAGCCGGCTAGCAGCGTCGAGCGACACTGCTGGTTGAGATTCTGGTCTCCGTGCAGGCGAAGCTCACGTAGTGTGTCTAGTCCGTCTGTAATAACGTTCCCTGCATATTCTCCGATCTGTACCAATATATCTGTCAGTACCCGATCCGTGCTGACAGTATCCAGGTGGTACACATGCGCGGTATTTTGAACCATAGCAAAGCCCGTCTATATTAGAAATTCTTTGACCATAGACAGTTTGACCTGACTCTGTAAACAGGAAGAGGTAGTACGGGTAACTTGCTCGCTCTACAGCGACACTAGCGGTTGGCTGACCAAATCGCTCTTCCTGCAACCCGAACGGAGGTAAACACCAGTAAACACGGGGGATTTGAATGGGACTTATGTATCGATACTCGCGGCTTAAAAATCTATACTTTCTTGGGAAAAAAAATATTGATTTATATCGCAGAATCGATAAAATTGCCCAGCCCTAGTGTTAATGTGTAGTCACACTGGAGTCAGTACAATCTCAGTTCAGTTCATTTAAAGGAGAACTCCAGCCAATTTTTACGTTAATCTTGCTAAATATAACTATGCGAGGCCTGTCTATAGCAAAAACAATTAGCGCAATAGCAGCTACCTAGACGGAGCTGCTGCAACTAATGCCCACCACTCCCACTTAGCTAAACGGCAGTTATGGGGGCATAAATTAAATAGTGCCTTTGTGTATCTTAACAGACACAAAATGCAATTAAAATGTCTGTGTAACATGAACAGGGCCCTTACATGACAACAAGAAGCGTTTTCAACATCCACCTACCCTGTTAGCTATAGCTGTCGTCTGGGACGAGAGTGTGTTCAGTCAGGCTTCAGTAATAATCATCAGGCACCAGTCCCGTGTGTATTTGTAGCATATATATGGATATATATGATATATATCCATTCTGTGATCCATCTGGCGTTGGAGAGTAGTATTCTCTGCTGTGGGGATCGTTGTGGTAGTTTCCGACCTGCGGCCTGGCTTCTGCTTGCTGCCCGCCCTCCTCGCTTGCCGCAGCTGACAACAATCGCGAGAGTGCCCACTGGTCTGGAGGATGTCCTCCGGAGGACCGGTGAATTAAAATTAAAATTGTGTTATGAGACTACACATCTGTCTACATTACTTCTGCTGCTCTGGTCGATGCATACAGCAATTTACTAGTGGATGTGTTAACTTACTGTACATACTCTGTGCTTTGTCAGCTGTATGTTAGGTCATCACAAGGTAAAAGATGAGAATTCTGCAAAACAGCAATAGAGCTCAGCACTGTGGTTCCAGAAGTTCACAGAATGTCAAAAACTAATTCACATAAACCCTGCATTATTACTAGACCTATCCGCTGAGACTCCCCCTTGGAAACATCTTTCTTCCAGCACTCATTTTCTCATTACCCATATCTCCTGCAAATACTAAGGTGAATAACTTAATCATTTTGAATTGCTTGAAAAATTGGCAGCAAATTCGGAGGGGCTGCAGCAGCTTACCAGACACTTCTAATCATACCCCAGTATATCATAATCCTGCATTCCTCCATCCATTTTAGATGTGTCTTTTGACAGTTGGAGGCTAAAAGGTATAGTCACCTTGAAAGATTAGTATATAAACAAGCAGTTCGCCAAATTTACTCAGTTAAAAAAGATGTTCTGTCTTCACAATTCTTCCGATACTTGCGGATCAGCAATTATGTTCGTCAGTGTGTGCCTATCAACGACGTTTCACTTTCGGGATTGTTCAGGTGCCGCCACAAATTCCACCGGATGACCCTCATTTCGGCCGGACGTCCGTTACCTTCTGCTTTCTTTGTGTTGTAATTCTAAACTCTGGTGGATTTCTGAGGACTATGGTTAACTGCTCCTCAGATCTCTGCAGGGTAAATCCAGACAGCTAGATAGACTATCTGTCCAATCTGAGTTTTCTGTTGCACGACTAAAACAACTTTTGAACGTACACATGTTCCACCAAAACAAGTTCCTTCCCGAGACTATTTTGCAGAGGCACCGTGGCTCCGTCCGGCACTTAGCACCGCCCAAGACGATTGTGATTGGTTTAAAGAAATGCTTCCTCCGCAGCGCTGTGGAGGAAGGTCTGGCAATGTGAGAAGGAATGTGAAGGAAAAATTATTTCTAAACTTTTGTCAGTTTGTTCATGACCCAATCAGGTGGTGAAACGTTGGCGTCGGTGTTGCCACAGGTCTCCGTTTGCGGCCGTTGAGACTGCAACACAACCCCGCAGATTCCAAACCAAAACGGGGTCAGAAGAGTTTTCAAATGTCTCCGGTTTAGGGGCTCTGGAACGCCAGAGGAGTGTGAATGAGGTGTAAACGTAGCAAAAGATATTTGTTTTAAACCAAAGCGTAGCAATGTAAATGTAGCCTCAGTTTCACCTGGTTGACTGAGCTCACTGGTACATTACCAATGGGGACGTTCAATAAAATAATACATTTTTAGGTTCATTGCAGATGTTTTTGGATCACCTTGCTCACTCCGAAGCTGAACTTGACTGGCAACAAAATCCATAGTGTGCTGTCCACCTCTCTCATTGAGTGTTTATGCCAAGATGTGTTGTAATGCAGCAGTGTAATTCCTTAATTTCTTAAATTTCTTAAAGAGTTTTTTAGCGACAGGAGAAACACGTATTTGATATGTCATTTTTGCTGCCATTTCAGCAAGGTCCTCTGACTATGGTAGCCCATCCAGAAGCTTTTTTAATCCATCATGGAATTACAGTGTCTTTGTAACATAAATGTTCCGTTTGCTTCGCAACCTTTGGACCCATCGTCTCGCCGTAGCTGTAGTTCGTTAGGCGACAGCTAGACCTTTCTATAGAGTCCTTCAGTGTCTTTGTAGCCCATCCAGAAGTTTAGTAATCCGGGGGAAGATAGGGACTTTTTGGAGACTTTGCACAATAATTCCTGAGTGATAAATCCACAAATGAATGGCTATTTACTGTGTTTAACTGATGTCTTTGTGTTAGCCAGCTGCCATCTTTGATAGGGGCAACTTGACTGACAGCTTGCTCGTGCAATCACATCGAGTCATTTGGGGGATCGAGTTTGCTCAGCCAATAAAGAGGCCTTACAGGAGGGCCTTATTTACTGTGACTGTGCGTGTGTATTGGAAGGCAGAGGAGAGAAAGAAAAGAGACAGCAGAATGAAGCCTGGAGGTTGAAATGAGTGTGATTTGGCCTACTGATGTCAAATAGCAAATAGATTCGGAGATTATTTTTGTTTGCCCTGATTGGCAACACCTGGAAGAACAATTTTCAAAAGCCAAAAGGTTTAGTCATTATTAGTCTCTGTGTAATTTCAATACATTTCTGTGAGATTTCATTTCCGTTTAGTCTTTTCTTTTGTCTCTATAGTCATATAACAATGTATATGATGTATATAACTTGATTGTGCATAACTGGGTTGAGGTTACACAAGCAATATTACACAAGGAGACCAGGCGAACAAAAGATGGGAAAAAGGGCTTAGACCTCAGAGTTAAATATGCCCTGTTTCTTTTATGTCCTTTTTGTTTCTACTTTGTCTGTTTTTGTCTTCTCATGTGTCTCTGTTTTCTGTAATATATGAAATTCCCAATCTAACTGTTATTACAGACATAGGACATATCTACACAGCAGTGTGACATGGGGAGCATGTGTTTGTGATTCACATTTAGCGAGAGCGAGGTGCTGAGAAGTGGAACCTTTGAGTGTTGTGTATTAAACACCTTGTTTACATGAACGCTCAGCGGGTTTCTTGTGGGAGTGTGCTGTTCTGCATCACATCCGCACATGTACTTACTACTTCTCATGGGAAATTGGGCTTCATGCTTCTTAGAACATAATTAGCACTAAGGTTTTTATCTGCGGGCTCTTTGAAGAATTCAGGAGAGTCAGCGTCAGCATTCTGTTACATTTTTTAAGTCTTTCTTTTTCAGTATTTTCTTTCACTCTTATAATGTATCACTCTGTCTAGTGATTCTTTTATTTTTTTGGCATTTCTGCTTGTCATCTACCTTAAGCCCTCATTCATGTCATGAGAGCTGCTTATTGTTTCCCTTCACACACTAGCCTGGCATTTCGGCTGGATTGAGTTTGAGCTAGCTAACACCGGCATGTAACAGTAAATATTAAACACATCCAGCTGTCGCTGTGAGATGGCCGTCTGCTCGGCTGCTTCATACCCTCTGTGGCTTTTTTACTGGCTGCTCTGCATTGAGTTAGACTTAAGAAGGTTTACCAGTGGAACATAGTGCAGAGGAGGACTGCAGCCACTCAAACAGTGAGATACTGTAGATGCAAATAGGTCAACAGAGTACAAAACGGGAGGGAGAGTGGGAGAAAAGAGTGGGAAAGTAGTGAACTATTCTTTCTGCTTCCTTCTGCAACACGTTGTGAAGGAGTTTAAATTAGAGTGACTAAATGAAGGTGGAATGATAAACAACTCAACTACTCCTTACTCACTTGGTTTATTCATTCATTCCACTTATGGTTAGCCTTACTGTCTCTCGAGTGGGCGTGAGTGATGCAGAAGGCACCTCCACGCTCTGTAAGATGCATACCTTACAACCTTGATGTTCCTGATTCAAACCTTTGTCTCATGGGTACCTGGGTAGCTCACCTGGTAGAGCGGGCGCCCATATATAGAGATTTACTCCTTGACGCAGCGGCCACGGGTTCGACTCCGACCTGCGGCCCTTTTCTGCATGTCTTTCCCCCTCTCTCTCCCCTTTCATGACTAAGCTGTCCTATAGAAATAAAGGCCTAAAATGCCCCCCTCCCCCCCCAAAAAACAAACTCATCCCCTTTCCTGTTACTCCTCACTCTCATATGTACTACTCTTTTTCATAAGAGATGCAGTTAGAGCTGGACGATATGGAGAAAATCAAATGTCACCATATTTTGACCAAATACATCAATATCGATATCGCGGCGATATTGTAGGGTTGACTATTTGTGCTTTCATAAAATATTTACACAGTTACACAGTGAGATTTTTGATAAATAATCATCAGTAATATGGATATAATGACTACGCGGGTAAAGATAGATAGGCAAATAATAGAACAGCTAGAACAGTCTGTTAAGTTCAGAAAATGACATCACTTTACTGTAATGCAGCCTTTAAAACCAGGAAAAGACAACACTTGTGTCCCACAGCTTTTGATAGCAGCAATGTCCTTTTATAGTAATCAATTAGAAAAGCCTGTTGTCATTAGCAGCAGCCCTGCAATCCAGGCTAATGCAGTGTTTCAAAAATCTTGTTTTAGAAGTAATCAGTTAAAGGTATAATATGCAGTATATTTACTATCACTATGTTAAGTCTAATACAAACGTAATCATTTCCAATCATCACTTATGACCCACTAGAAGTGTGTAGCGGTGTCTGTATCTGCAGAGACCCTGCCCTCTGCCTGGATTCTCTCTTTATTTCATATTTTTCTGTCTGCGGGACGTTTCTGGGCGTCAACAAAGAGCCTTTGGGCCCCAGATGGGTGTGTAACCCCTAGCCAAAAACAGCATGCAGAGTGTGCAGCCCGTTCTCATTTCCAGGTCAATGATAATCGGACCTCATTATCAGGTCAGAACTTCACTTTGTCCAGCACTTTGGTGTTAACATTAGTCAGCAAATGTGCTTTAATATGTTGACATTCTAAATATATACATAATGGTAACAACGATAACGTTCATCTGCAAAACATAAGCATATTAGCATGTTTCATTGTCAGTATGTTAGCATGCTGAAGTTAGCATTTAGCTCAAAGCACCACTGTGCTTTGCGCCATTAAAAATAACTTTTTTTCATCACTTCAAACTCCTGTAAAAATATGTCTTGTACTGCAGTGTGTTGTTGACAATGATTTGTCAATAATTTCCGGTAATTGCCTTTTTTTTAACGTTAAACCATTCATTAAAGTATTTAATTTGCCCTTTATTTAACCAGGATGGTTCGCATTACAATTGTGTCACACAAACAGACAGAACCAACCGGGGTCCAAAATAAGCACCATTTACCAGCCTGGTGCTGGAAAAATATGCAAGTGGCTGGTAGATTTTTTTTCACTGACTAGCCCAAAAACAATGGTAATGTATTGAGTGGCCGGTAACATTTGAACATTCATTAGCCATTTTGCTGGTGGACAAATTAAAGGGATACTTCACCGATTTAGCATTCAGCTTTGTATCAGTAGAAACCCGGTAGTATTTCTGAATGACCGTGCGTCCCTCCCTCATATCCCCCTGAGACAGGAGATATCTGCATTGGGGGGTCCGGAAAAAATCTTCGATGACGCAAAATGACGATTTTTGCGTCATCGGAAGATTTTTTGGCCAGAGCAAAAGACTACAACCAGTAGTAGGACCTACTTCCGCATGTTTTAAACCCGCCCATCGCCCGAAGCTAGCCGATCTCGGCCGGAAAAAAACGAAATGTCAGCCATCTTGAATCCTCGCTAAACAGGGCTCTGCTCTATCTTCTCAGCAGCAAACTTTTACAACAATTATGTGCATTCAAACTACCGCACGTGTACCACCGGGATACAGCAGAGAATATGCAGGAAACGTTATTACAGACGGAATAATCGGCCCACTACGAGAGCTTCGCCTGCACCGAGACCAGCACGGGGACCGGCGGACTCGCTCGTAGCCGGGTAGGGGACATCTTCGTCGGCTAGGTGGGAAGCTAGCGCTAGCCGGGGGAAAGGCACATCCAGAGCGAGCTAACGCTAGCCGGCCACCTGTCCCATCAATCCTGCTTGCAAGTGTCCGTTCATTAAACAACAAACTGGACTACATCCAACTTCAACGATGCTCCCAACGCGAGTTCAGAAACTGCTGTGTTTTGTGCTTTCGTGGGAAAGCAACAGTGAACCGGACTGTCCAGCCGAACAACAGTGAACCGGACTGTCCAGCCGAACAACAGTGAACCGGACTGTCCAGCTACCAGGCCTGATAGCCTTCCGACAATCCGAGCTAGAGATGCTCTGTATGAAGCGAGCTGTGTTAACACGGACTGGTGCAGAAATGGGGTGATTTGTATCCAACTAACTGCTTTCCGGCTGAACAACAGTGAACCGGACTGTCCAGCTACCAGGCCTGCTAGCCTTCCGACGATCCGAGCTAGAGATGCTCTGTATGAAGGTGAGCTGTGTTAACACGGACTGGTGCAGAAATGGGGTGATTTGTATCCAACTAACTGCTAACCGCTGGAGTTTGTGACTGTTACATGGAGACCATTCGACATCCCACGCTAATTCACGGCTGTGTTTATACTCGGTGTTTACAGCCCACCAAGCCGGGGGAAAGGCACATCCAGAGCGAGCTAACGCTAGCCGGCCACCTGTCCCATCAATCCTGCTTGCAAGTGTCCGTTCATTAAACAACAAACTGGACTACATCCAACTTCAACGATGCTCCCAACGCGAGTTCAGAAACTGCTGTGTTTTGTGCTTTCGTGGGAAAGCAACAGTGAACCGGACTGTCCAGCCGAACAACAGTGAACCGGACTGTCCAGCTACCAGGCCTGCTAGCCTTCCGACAATCCGAGCTAGAGATGCTCTGTATGAAGGTGAGCTGTGTTAACACGGACTGGTGCAGAAATGGGGTGATTTGTATCCAACTAACTGCTAACCGCTGGAGTTTGTGACTGTTACATGGCGACCATTCGACATCCCACGCTAATTCACGGCTGTGTTTATACTCGGTGTTTACAGCCCACCAAGCCTAATGCTGGTATGCTTAGCTGAACTTTACGGAGCCTATAATGTGTGTGTGCACGGTAAATGTAGCCTGTTTCGTATGTCGTTATTATATAATGTAGTTTTTATATATTTTAAATGTGTATTTATATATTTTAAATTGACTCGAGCCACGATGAAACGTTGTTTTGTGTATATGGTTGAAATAACAATAAAACACATTGAGTTGAGTCGAATGCCTCACTGTCTGTCTGTCAAGCGGTAGGCGTGGCTTGGGAGTGGACTCAAAGCAGCGAAGCGAAGTGCATTCTGGGATTTGGTGTCTTTCATCCATATGAGCCAAAAACACATTTTCTGGCTTTTCTCGGCCTAGAAGGCACCAATTAAAATTTTTTTTTCACATTTCTGCTACATAGGTGACCCAATTTAAAGATATATTAGGCTTTCCAGCGGTGAAGTATCCCTTTAAGTTAACTTTGGACCCTGGAACCACAATACATACAATATTCAACATTCACACGCAACCATATTGTAACATGTTTCGGTCTGTCTGTGTGATCAGAGTACTCCTCTGAATTGTCAACAACGCTGGTCAAATGTCTTACGTATGTCTTCCACAGTCTGTCACCTTGTTGTCGTTGTTACCCGTAAGTACTATAATTGCAGCACCCAATGGTTAGCGCTGTGGCCTTACAGCAAGAAGATACCGGGTTCGAACCCTGGTCATCCGGGGCCTTTCTGTGTGGAGTTTGCATGTTCTCCCCGTGTCTGCGTGGCTTTCCCCCGGGTGCACCGGTGCTCTGCTTTCCCCCACCGCTAAAAACATGTTCCCTTCCTCCTCTACCAGGCTGATGTGTGGTGAGCGTCTGGCGTCGTAAAGCTGCCGTGCATCACCCAGGTGGGTGCCGGTCAATAACATATTTCTGATTCCTGGCTGGAATAGTGTAGGTGCTGGAATATGTAACAGATGTTAGCAGTGGCCTGTGAATGGGCTCCTGATTTGTGTGGGAGGAAATGATGACAGTGGTGACTTGATGCTTCAGGGGTGAGAGGCAAAGGTTCCTCAGCACTCTCCGGCAGCCAAGCGCCTGTCACTGGCCGTGACTGTGAGGCTGAGAGAGGGGAGGAAGTCAAGAAGCCATGGAGAGGGGGTAGAATAACTCAGGCCTCTTTTTTCTGTCTGTTTTCTTTCACACACTCTCCGTCTGCCAACTTTCCACGTTTCTTTCAATCTTGCTCTCTCCATCTCTTGCTCAATTGGGCTCACATTCCCATGCAGAGAAGTGCAGTTTGCACATTGCGGTTAAACTCCCACCACCCTTTTCCCTTTTTTGTCCTTTGCTCTCCATCCCACATACCCTTAATATCCCTCGCTCTATTTTTGAAAATGCTCCCTCTCCTCTTTGCCCTCGCTTTGTCCTCCTAGTGCTCCCTTTTTCCATTTCCCTAGTCTCCTCTTGTCGCTGTCAGAGGTGCTCATACACACACCTTGGCAGGGCACAGTTTGACTGTCACACACAAGGGAAAGGTCTTCTCTGGCCAAGGCTCCTTGTCAGTATACATGAGTTCAATGGGTTTCTTTCCCCATAGGGTTGACCCCTCTGCTGTGCATTGGAAACATGTTCCCTGTACTGTACCACGCTCTGCAGAAACACACACATACACACTTGCATACTGTATATGAACTGTTCTAACCCTATGTGTCTGTCTCTTCCAGCTCTGCACGAGTTCCCTACAGACCTGTTCACACACAAGGAGAGAACAGAAGGAGCTGTGGCGCTGCATGTCCTTTGTGTAAGTTTACCTTCAAGTATACAACTCTGCATTCATGTGCAGGTGCGTGTGTTTTGACATGTGATACTGTGAATAATTGCCCAAGTGACTTTTTACATCACATCAACATCAACAAATCTCATGCAAATACTAGTCTGGATCGGCGACAATTAATTTACCTGATAATTGCCGGAACATCCGTCGCCGCTGGATCTTCCCCCGTCAGAGGGGAACGTTTTTTTTTTTTTCTCGACTTGGTTTTGATTGTTGTGATTGTGATTGTTCTCTGAAAATGGTCCAATAAAGGGACTTTTTTTAGATCAACTTTTTTATTGTTTTTATATTTTTGAACATGCAGAACAGACCAATACAATTGAACAAGAATAAAAACCCTCTCCCACCATAGGTCTAAAGTCGATGATTTGGGGGGAAGCCAGCATTGAGCTATCATTTTCTTGGTTGCAGTTGAGCCGGCTAGCCAAACTTTCTTCTGTCTCCCAAGCAGGTGTAATTTAGAGTCGTCATTAAGTAACAAAATGGTTTCAGTAGGAATTCGACATCCTATCACATCAGATATCATTGATGTTGTTTTATTCCAGAACTCATGCACCTGTTCACACTCCCAGACCATGTGCAGGAAAGTTCCAGTTTGTTCAGGTTGACAGAACGAGCAATAGGGAGTTGGAATGACTTTAGAGACGTATTTCTTCTGAGGAGTCCAATATGTCCTATGACATATGTTGAAGTGGATCTGCTGGTGATTTGGGTTCTTGGAACAATGGAAAATGTTGTCCCAGACTGTCTCCCAATTAATTGCGTTCCCCTCAGGGCTCAGCTCTCGCTCCCATTTCCTTCCTATTGGGAGTTCTCCTATGGATACTTGCATCCGTTTAGGATAGATCTTGGAGGCTAATCCTCTCACAGGAAAATCAACAAACCATTTAATGACTGGGTGTGGCTCAAGACTGTTTCCCCATGGCACTCCATAACATTTTAGGGCTGATCTTAAGAAGAAGGATGTCCTGGGGACCTCAAAACTAGCTCTCAGGTCTTCAAAATTCAACATACCTTTCTCTTTGAATAGCTGGTTTACAGTATAAATACCTCTGTCACTCCACTGGTTACAAGCAAAGGGTTTGTTACCAGACATTAAGTGTGTATTTTGCCAAATTGGGGTGTTCAAATGCCACTTATTGGTGTAGCACAGTTGCTCCTCCACCTGTTTAAAGTTGGTCAGTGTGCTGGTAATAATAGGGCCATAGGCTAACATATACTTTTTGGACACACACCTGCAAAGGCAAGGTCTTGCAGTCTTAGATTTCCAGTGAGGTTTTGTAGATGAGGGGTCCATCTACACTCTGAGGGCCCGTAGCTGAAAGGCTCTGTGATACACTTTAAGGTTGGGGAGGGCCAAACCGCCCGTGTTTGTGGTGCGTTGCAAGGTAGAGTATTTTAGCCTAGGTTGTTTATTATTCCAAATATACTGCCAAATTACGGTATTGAGTTTCTTCCAGAATTTTTTTCGGTGGAGGTAAGGGGATCATTGTACTTTCACATGAGGAACTACAGTATGTTCATTTTAACAACAGCAATCCTCATTTATAAATGTGGCGTACGCTCAAAACGGGGCTGAAAATGTGCGTACGCCACTTCCCACGCAAAGGTTGTGATTTATAAAAAACAAACTTGACGGGAGAATGTGCGGTCCTCCACGCAAACTCTGAACCATACGTACGCACATTTTGGAGACAAAATAGGAATTGGCGACGCAGATGGTGAGGTAATGAACTGAAGTCAGACTGCAGAAAGTAAATGGGAATAACGATTACTCTTAATATTTTCAAGTACTGATGCCTCACGCACATTTTTTCACTCCATATCATCCACGTTACCGTGAAGATTGAATCCAGCAGTGTTATTTGGGATTGTACCCTAGCATTAGATAACTACAGAACACAGTATAAATAACTAAATATCTGTCTTTAATACTGTGCATATATCATCAAATGTCAAAGTCTGAAAATACAGCCGTTAAACTCTCGCGCAATCGTTACTCGTTATCAGTCCAAACTTTAATACTGTTCGTGACTAAACCTGCATGAAGAAAAGTGTTTTTACATTACACTTTCTTTTGTCTTCAGATTGTATCTCGGGGGGGGGGAGAGTACGTACACTTTTAGTAAGGATCCTACGCCCAGTTTTATAAATGAGACCCCTGGTCCCTTTGAACACTACTTAATATAGTTTCATAGTTGTCCTGGACAACTCGCTGTAGGGATGCGTGTATGGTGATGCCCAAATATGTAATTTTGCTTTGGGTTGGTATTGTAACACTAATGGCTGATGCCACATACCTGTTGTTCAATAAAAGATTAGATTTATTTAAATTTTATAGCCGGAGATTGAGCCAAATTCGTTGAAGATCTTAAGAATCTTTGGAATAGAGTCCTCAAGATCAGAAATGTACAACAAGATATCGTGTGCAAATAATTATATTGAGCTGCTATACTATAAAGGGACTTTATATAAAACTTCTCTTCTCTTCTCTTCTCTTCTCTTCTCTTCTCTTCTCTTCTCTTCTCTTCTCTTCTCTTCTCTTCTCTTCTCTTCTCTTCTCTTCTCCTCTGGCAGTATTGGTTCAGCACATGCATGACCAGCTCCACTGGCCTCTCCAGCATGGCCCAGCAGGGGTCAATATGGCTACGACAGAGCCCCTCTCTGCCGTCACTCTTATATGACTGGCACATGGCAGGCAGAATGTTCCAGTACATGATGACCCATGTTGTGTTGTGCTGATAGTCTCTCGGGGGGGCTGACTGTAATGGTAGCTCATGCCAGCGGAGCAGCATCTCCGGGGAACTTTGCTGTGTATAAACAGAGCACTAATATACAGAATGGACCATTTTGCCAGTATGTTTCTGGCATTATAGGCAATGTCACTACTTAAAGTGCGCCCACCCTCTGAGTTAGCCTGTTCCTGCTGCAGAAGGGCAAATGGAAGTAACCTTTTCTAGGATGCTTAGATATTAAAATAACAAAACAAACACAAAAAATACAGTATATCTTCACAAACTATTTCCCTGTGATGTGTAACCTTTAAAAAAAATGTACTCTATATCTCACTGACATCACAGCAGTTTTCAGCGTACTTGGCTGTTTGGAGAGAACAACGTTCTATGAGTTTCAGGAAAGACAATCAGGGCTTATACCTGCAGAGGTTGTTGTATAGTTGTAATGCTGTTGTACCTTTCCACCGTTCCATTTTTTGGAAAAGAGAAAATTGGCCAGAACTGAGGAAATAACATTGCCCACTGTGACTGCATGTGTTTGAACTAACATGCAATACAATCACAAAAACAGGTTTATAGGAAGTAAGCCAGAGAACAAGCTAAATAAAAGCAGTGACAGTTTCTCCTCATACTCAGCATAATATGCCATGTGATTTATTTGTCAAGTGCCTTTAAAAAAGGTATTAAACTAGGGCTGCAACTAACGACTATGGAAACTGTTAATATGTTGAGCGTTAATCACAATTTAATGTGATAACACATAAAGCCAAATAGTGTCTTAAAGTTTGATAATTATGCCTGCTATGACATTTTTATGTTGTCTAGGTTAATGTCAAGTTGTCATTACAAAGACATTGACAGGTTATGTTGTCGTGCTTAATGTCAAGTTGTTATAACTCAGAGATTTTTGTCTTCGTAAATGTCAAGTTGTCATAACACAAACATCTCAAACAATGCTAACTTGGCATTAAAAGTGTCATAATTTACCGAATGCAATTAATGACAACAGTAATGAACATTTAAAAAGACTCCTTCATGTTCATGCTAGGTGTCGTGTCATAGTTATGACGGTGTCATGTCAGTCTTATGCACACCCCTTCAAATGAAGTGGACCTTAAGACCTGCATCTCACGTTCTTTATTAGCAATCAGAATGGTCTTTATTCACTCCTAAAGATTATTTTTATGCCTCTGCGTTGGCGACAGCCGTGGCTGGAGACATCTTGTTTTTGGGTCGTCCTTCCTATTCTGGTGAACACTATGTCTCAGGAACCCCAGGAGGGATTTTTTTATTTTTCAAATTTGGCACCGATGTCCACTTGAGCTCAAGGATGAACTGATTAGAATTTTGGAGGTTAAAGGTCAAAGTCACTGTGACCTCACAAAATGCATTTTTGGCCATAACTCAAGAACTCCTACGCTAATTATGACAACATTTCACAAAAATGTCTAATAGGATAAAATGATGAAGTGACGAGATTTTATATCCAAAAGGTCAAAGGCCAACTTCATTGTGACATCATAATGTTCTGCAAAAAACACTTTTCTAGCAATTTTCTAGTTATTCAACGCCGTAACTCAGGAATAGAAGGGGACACATTTGGTCAGACACTGAGTTGGTGACACTAATCTTGAAACTGTGGGGCCAGTTGTTCAAAGGTAAACTGATGGGATTTTGGTTATCGGATTGGATCAAATCTTGAAAATGGGTTGTTCAAAAGGGAAAGAAGGGATCTGAAATCAGATTCGATCACGGAATCCAATCCTAGTTTTAATCTGGATCAAACCTTCAGTTTGTGTTCAAAACTTGTCGATAGGATTTGGATAACTTTGATCCAAAAAAAAAAACAGGATTATCCTGATCCCAACAGGGGGTAGGATTTCAAGGTGGATTCCAGGAAGAAAATGTAGTAAAACTTTAAAATTGGTCAAATAATAAATTTGTATTATTTAGTGTATATACTTTCATTTATATTTTGCACTTGACTTGTGTAACCGTTGTAATAGTGATAAAGTAGATAAAGTAGACATAGGCTACCAATTAAGCTATTCAGTATAGTAAAGTAAAACTAAAATAAAAATGATCTTGTCCCCATGAAATAATCCCCCAAACAGATTTCAACAACAAACAAAAATACTATAGTCTATTTTTCTGTCATTCATCACCGTATATTCATTTCAAAGAAACAATCATCAGAGATGAGCCTGTCAAAAATAATTTCTAACAATTGCATCCCTTACTATCCGTCCAGTCAGTCCCTCATTCTGACAGAATGCCAGAGGTTGGTCATAAACATCATCACAGAGAGAGACATTGCGTCTGGTAGTGATGTTGTGCAGGACGATACACACAAGTATTATGTTGCATGCTCCCTGTGGTTCCACTCGCAATGCATGCAAAGCGTCTCTTCAGAACTCCATTTAAACGCTCAATTGCACATCTTGTTTTGCAATGAGCAGTGTTGAAGCGTGCCTGTGCAGGTGTGGTTGCTGCAAGAAAAGGAGTCAGCCATCCATAGAGCACTGGTAATCCAGATTTGGTAATCTTGAAAACTGTGTATCTGGATCAGGGTGATCCAGTCCAATGTTCCTTTGAAAAACCGGCATGAAATTAAGACGGATTATCTGATCCTGAATAGCAAAAAATGGGATTTCCAAATCCGGATCATTTTGATCCAGATTAAATGTTTTGAACAACTGGCCCGTGGTGATTGTTTAGATATTCTGTGCTGCCAGGTTGAAGGTGTGCGTGAAGCATCTGTGTTTTTCCCAAAAATCAACCACTACCTTTTATTAAATCTTCACTACATATATTATATGTTTCTGGACAGACATGGATGTTACTGCAAATTGACTGGTTGGTGTTGGAATACAACAGCAAGGCAGTAATTCTAGTTATTACAATATAATAGCAAAACAAACAGACAGACAACACATGATAGCTCAGATTATCCCTTTCAAATGTAAGGAATAGCATACCATGGCACACCTGATCTTTTTGCTTTTTTAAGCTTTTTTTGCAGTGTCTTGTTTAGGATCTGAAAGACAAAGTTTAGCACTTGGTCTTTGCTTGTATGTCATGCTGGAACTTGACTTGGGACCTAATAGCCAAGACTTTAGACTTACTTTTGACTCGCAAAACAATGACTTTGTCCCACTTCTGCTTTAAACTTAGCAGCCAGAAAAGAAATAGTTTAAATGTGCTGGCAGCCCTCTCTCCATCTGCAGCTGCTGCTCTTTTACTGTTAATCAGTAGAGCCACACAGAATCTGCGGACGCAGAATTTTGCATAATCTTCCGCAAATTTTAAACAAATTTAAAAAAAAAAAAAAAAAAAAACTCAAAATGTTAACACATCTCCACCCAATACCGTTTGGGTCTGTTAATCAGGCAGTACGCCTACAGTACCTGATTATGTTCCTGCAACAGTGCAGCCTCAAATATATATTCCCTGTGAAGTCAAATCATTAAATAAAAACTTAAAATCGGAAAATGCTATTGAAAAATTACAGAACAGATATCACGTCATCATGTTGTCTGCATTATGCTGCACCTGTAGCAGCATATGATCTCGGTTCAGGGATGCTGATTTAAACCCTGGATATGGCGTCTGTATCTTGTGAGGTGAAGCTGCTGTGAACTGATTCCACTGTCAGTCAGAGGCTGTCATTGATCATGTATGTCTCTGGTATTGGATTCGGCTTGGAGACAGAAAAGTGTAACATGCTTTGTGTTAGAGCTGAATTTTAATATCACAGTATTTTACTTCCAGCTGCTGTTCCCTTGACAGCTTTACTGCCCCCCCCCCCACCCCCAACTCTGCACAGCTCATTAATCATCACTTCTCAGAAAAAATTTGCTGTCAAAAACACAAAACACAACTCCACGCAAGATAAAACATGCACACAAATTTACATTTGGGATGCACGCTATGTTCACTCATAGCTAAAGTAGGCTTGAGATAGTGATGACAGCTTTTCCCTCCATCTCTACCTCAAATCTGAATCAGGATTAAACCCAGTTATCAGGATTCCCTGTGACTCTCACCTGCTTTCAGAAACAGGAAATAGAAGAGCTCCTGGTGAAAGTAAAATGTGACTCAGTGCTGAGAATATTCACTCTCCATGCCATTCTTGCTTTAAGCAGGCTTGAAGGGCTTCATTTTTACAAAGTGTAAGGATATTCATGGCGTTCCTTTGTTTACACCTTCCCCGTCAGTCCGTCATCACTACCTGATATTTTCTCTCTTGATCATCGCTATCTGTCTTTCATCTCCAATCTGTCTCTGCTTCTCTCCATGCTCTTTGTTTCATGTATTATGTGATGCCAAGGTAAGGTTGCATGTGGTAGGTTTGTATTAATAGTACACAGGGAAATAAACACAGCAGTAATATACATCATTAAAAACCTTTCATACAGTAGATTGGTTACAGTCATAATGAATCCTGCCAGACTATACGGGAGACATTTGGAAGGATTTTTATTGTTGAAGTTAGTTCAAGTTACACAAGGGTGAGTGTTAGGCCCATTATTGTTTTATATGTGTATATTTGTTTTGAAGGTTTCCACAACATTAGTCTATATCCTTGACGTTCCACTTCTGGGATTGCTCCGTTGCCGCCAGAAAATCCGCCGGATTTCACTCATTTAGGCCGGATATCCGTTGCCTTGGGCTTGGCATTCTCAACTCCAGTCGATAAATGAGGACTCTGGTTAACTGCTCCTCAGATCTCTGCAGGATAAATCCAGACAGCTAGCTAGACTATCTGTCCAATCTGACTTTTCTGTTGCACGACTAAAACAACTTTTGAACGTACACACGTTTAACCAAAACAAGTTCCTTCCGAGCCTATTGTTCAGCGACACCGCAGCTTTTCTCCGGTGCTTAGCACCGCCCAAGACGATTTTGATTGGTTTAAAGAAATGCCAATAAACCAGAGCACGTTTTCCTCCCATCTCTGAATGCTATGTGGAGTAGCCGGACTCTCCTCCCGTGCGCTTTGGAGGAGGGTCTGGCAAAGCGAGACTACCAAAACATTGACATTTAGTTTATTTGCAGATTCTATTTTGCTGTGGTGAGTCATTGGAAATTCTAAAGTATTGGTTTGATTTTGATAAATTGTCCTTTAAGTAGGACTAAAATGTACAAAGCAAACATAATCAATGTTAAAACTGAAAAAAAGTGTCTGAAATTTTGATGGTGTGCTAATACATAAATGTAACGTTGTAAAGTTAAGGATTTCTTGAAGGAAATTATAGTATATTTGAACCTGGCATATTTCTCATAAATGTGGCCATTGTGGCTCTATGGGTTGTGCTTTGCTCCTGCAACCCCCTTTGTAGTGATTCTGGGAAACAAAGACTTGCGCAAAACAACGTACATCGGGGCATGCTGCCTCCTACTTTTCACTTTTACTTCCACACAGTATAATCCTTACTTTTTGGATGTATGGGAAATACATATACATACAAATCAAATGTTCTTGCTGTGAAAGAGACCACTAGTAAGAATTGTATAAAAAAAAAAAAAAAAACATCTTAAGAACCAACAAACCCATTAACCCGTTGAAGGGCTTTGCTATGCAAACTATGTATTAAGACAAAATGAATTTGGGGTGGGGGATATGGATATTATCTTCTATTCCAATATAAGTTATTTCATATTCTGATAAAGATGTATAAATAATGAAATGGCAGGTTTTCTGGTAATTCAATAAAGGGATAATCTAAGGTAAAGCCTATTTTTGAATACTCCTGTGTGATATAAGTAGTTGGCAAATTAAAAGTATTAAGTATTTTCTCATTGTAATAAAAACCTCAACATCACAAAATACAAAAATATATATGATAGACCTTTTTTTATATCGTTTTGACAATATATATCTTCATATCCCAGTCCATTTACATAACCCCCCCCCCCCCCCCCCCCCCCTCCTGGGCTTTTGTAGTGCCAGTATGTATAAAAAATGAAAACTAACTTCCCTATTTAAAAATGTAAATAGCGTGGTCCCACAGTGATGTTATTCATGAATGTTTGATGTCTGATCCATTAATGCACTGCACTGCATTAATGCACTGCACTGCATTTGCATGGTATCAGATCTTTAGTTACTTGACGCCCTGTTTCATTGTTCATGGTAATTAACATCTGAATTTAATGTAGCAGCTAGAGCAGAGAGGTAGGTCTTTACTGTACTATCCAGGGTACATATGCAGATTTGTTCAGAATCGAAAAGCAGGATAGTACATGCGAGGTGATAAACAACATCACTTGTTGTTATCCATGGATAAATCCCAGCTGGCTGTACTGTACTGACGGTTAACAGTGCAGCCAGAACCTGTCTTAGCGTGCACTTTTCACCCCATCAGTATCATATGTTTAAATCACATCAAGCAACATGTTCATGCTTCACTGATCCCTGTAATATTTCTCTCTCTCTCTCTCTTTCTCTCTCTCTCTCTCTCTCTCTCTCTCTCTCTCTCTCTCTCTCCACAGACCATTTACATGTTCTGTGCCCTGGCCCTCGTCTGTGATGACTACTTCGTCCCCTCCCTGGAGAAGTTGTGTGAGGTATGAATGTGAGATATTTAAGGTCCTGAAAACTTAGTTTCTAATCTTGAATATTTCTTTATAGTATAACTATTAAAGACTGAATAAGCGACAATTCAAATTTATCTGGAAGGGGAAAAAGTTCTTTGGTGTTATTTATTAAGAGATTAGTATATATCCACGACATTCCACTTCCGGGATTACTCCGTTGCCGCCAGAAAGTCTGCCGGATGTCACTCTTTTCGGCTAGATGTCTGGTACCTTCCGCTTTCTGTGTGTTGTAATTTTAAACTCCGGTGGATTTCTGAGGACTATGGTTAACTGCTCCTCAGATCTCTGCAGGGTAAATCCAGACAGCTAGCTAGACTATCTGTCCAATCTGAGTTTTCTGTTGGACGACTAAAACTACTTTTCAACATACACATGTTCCACCAAAGCAAGTTCCTTCCCGAGGCTATTTAGCAGAGGCACAGTTGCTCCGTCTTGCGCTTAGCGCCACCCAAGATGATTTTGATTGGTTTAAAGAAATGCCAATAAACCTCCCATCCCGGAATGCTGTGTGGACTAGCCAGACCTTCCTCCGCAGCGCTGTGGAGGAAGGTCTGGCTATGCGAGACTATTAAGAGATTAACTCAGCCGATCTTCTTTATCAGGGTAGTGTGGGTGTGCATCATGGTAACAGTAAAATACACTGCTTCATATCAAACATCAAAAATAAAGCAACATTGTCCAGTAACCAACACGTCCTCCAAACCATATGATGATATGGGTCGTTTTATTCCTGCTCTCTAGTTTTTTCAGTCCTCACATCCAAACCCCCTCAGTCTGAACACAATAGACAGTTTGTATCTCTCTTTTCTGCTTTGCATCCTCACTGCTGTGTGTTGCATGGAGATACAGAGATAACATCATATAGTGCAGCCTCTCTCTGATGCTGTCTGACATGCCAGGAACATGGAAATGAGCGGAGTACAAAAATAAGCTCTCTGCTCTGAAAAATATATGCAGTGGACCCCAAACACTGTCAGTTGCGGTTTGGAATGTAACGGTCACAGTTTTAATCACTTTGTTAACGTTGTGAAACGGTCGCAGTTTGGTTAGGTTTGGGCACAAAAACTAGTTAAGTTTAGAAAATGATTGTGGTTTGGGTTCAAATGAGACGTTACTTCACTTCTGCTTACACTTGTGATGCTGAACGAGAAGTCACTGTTTGTTCCGTTAAGTAAAAAAAACCCTGCTGTTTACTTTTATTTTTATACAAGACCCCAAGCTGCCCACTTATGAGGATCTTGGCACTCTTATATATTTACATTGTCACATTACTTTCTGCTTTGCACCGATCGGCCACGCATGTAGACACATGTAGAAATCCAAAAGAAAGACATCAATCGTTGTGCACTGACATGTATGGAGTGTTGTGTTTGGTATGGACTGGTATGGCCCAGAGGAAGAATAGCTGCCGCTGCGGCTACAGCTAATGGAGATCCTAATAAATTACATAAATAATAAATACACCCTTATTTTTCTTCAAGTAACTGAATACTTCAATGTTAACTATTTGAATAGCTAACTCAATGTCTTTATTGTATAGTATGTATACCTAAATGTTTTCCTGTTTTAATCTCACTAAACAAGGTATAAACTAGTTCCCAGTGAAAAAGAGAGTAGAAACATTTTTTTTTTTTAGTTTGAATCTAGTTTCTTCTTCCAGACTGACTAAGGCTACGTTCAGACTGCAGGCAAAATTGTTTTTTTGTTTTTTTTGTATCTAAATTTTTCATTCGTTTCATGATGTAAACTGTCCACGTCACATGGCATCCAATCTTTTCCAGTTCTGATTTGGGCCACTTTCATACAGTATGTGGTTCAAATCTGTTACAGGTCGGATATTTTAAAAATGCAACCTGTCTGGACAGTCAGATCGGCATTCATGCGACTCTGACGTCACTCTAGAGCGACCATCGTTACAATTCTGCACCGAGAACAGCAAGCCGCCAGGAACAGCGCCAGGCTTTGATGCAAACATGGGCATAGCAGCCGACGGTGGAATTGCAACATATTCCCCTTAGACTTTACATGGCGAAAGACAGGTCTATATATTAGCTAATAAATGTTTTTAGGTACATCAGTTTACATAATCCTCATTTAAATCATTATTTTAAAAGTACGAAGTCCATCCCACCAGTGTATAAAGTACTGCATGCTATTAAAATGTCTTCAGATGTCCTTAGCAGAGCGCTCAGGTCTTTTGGTTGAATATATTGAAACATCTCGGTCTCGGTTTATTGGTCAGTATAATTGGCAACTATAAAATCTACGACGGTAACATGCAATAACAGACATAGACATAGCACGACATAACAATTACATCTCCTTGGTTCTCTTAATACAGCCATGGGTTTATTTTGATAAGCATTTAAACAGGGTGTTACCTGTGACATTGAGTTAGTTGTTTGCACATGCGGGTCGCTTTCAGGCCATGCCCAGTACTTGAGTCTAATGTGGTCCAAATTTGAAAAAAAAAAATAATAATAATATGAACGGTCAGTCAAAAAAAATTGGATCTGGAAAATCGGAATTGAGCTTTAAGGCCTGCAGTCTAAACGTAGCCATACTGTCATGTTTTGACCAGGTTTACAGTGTGTTTGAACACAGTTGCACATATGCAGGTTTGAGTGGATGTGTATGATCACCTAAGGCTCAGGGTCAGGGGTCAGGCTGTGATTGTCTACTGCTTGTGTATTGGACTGGTCTGGAATTTCTAATCACAGCTGGTATTTCCTGTTTGAACCCTTGTTTTGTGTGTCTCTTGCTACTTTTTCCTGCAGCGTCTCCAACTCAGTGAGGACGTAGCAGGGGCAACCTTCATGGCCGCTGGCAGCTCGGCTCCTGAGCTCTTCACATCCATCATAGGTATTCACCACAAGCACCCCTCCGTCTCTAGACTGTCTATAAAGATGGACGACGCTTCTCCTCTTCCTCCCACCGTACAAAAGTGAAACCAAAATATCACGGATACGGGCAAATCCATCTTGTAATTTTGGAGCCAGAGCCCGTGCAGTAGTGATCGGCCGGTGGGGCCGCGGTATTGAAGTCCTGTCCATACACCCCCCCGACCAATCGCAAGACAATCTCAGCTGTCAGTCATGACGTTTTACCTGGTTTTAATAACATTAAATAACTCATAACAATGAACACTTAAACAAAAATCTGTGTGATCAGAACTACCTAAAATAACAGAAACCGCTAACATGGAGGGGGCGGGGCTTAATGACCTATACTGCAGCCAGCCACCAGAGAGGGTGATCCAGGTGTTTTGGCTTCACTTATACAGTCTCAGTCATCAACCCCTGATTCGGACTGAAACACATGCCACAATACTGGAGATGCATCAGGGGGGAAGCATGTATGCCTTTTACTGTAATGGATTCCTAACAGTAATGCTTTTATCCCGAGACACGTGCAGTCAAGAAACATGGCTTTCAATATACTGAATCGCATTAGAATCACATTAAAGTAATGTTATGTACTAAGCACTAGAGAATTGCTGGTGAGGAGTAAAGTCCATATGTTGTTTTTTTTTATGTTTGTTCAGCGTAGTATCTGTCTGAATCAACAATATGAAGAGCATTCACTTCAAAGGAGGGAGCGTCACATTACCATACTGTGTTATTCATAAAGAAATCTCATTTTTCATACAGACTGGGTAGATTCTTCTTTTCTTTCTCCATGCGTGTGTTTGTGTGCGTATATTTGTTTGTTTGTGTGTGAGTGAGAGAGACATGGCCGAGTTTTAAACATATTTAAATATGTTTTGACAGTTATGTGACATGTGTTGCAACTGGAAATGTCAAGTAGTGTACAACACATCTGTGCTCTCTATAGAGTCATAATGCTGTAAGTGTGTGTGTGTGTGTGTGTGTGTGTGTGTGTGTGTGTGTGCTTGCATGCATGCGTGCGTGCATGTTTGTGTGTGTTTGTGTGTGTATTTGTGCGTGCGTGCGTGCGTGCGTGCGTGCGTGCGTGTTCTCTCCCCAGGGGTGTTCATCACCAAAGGTGACGTGGGTGTAGGGACCATCGTGGGATCAGCTGTCTTCAACATCCTCTGCATCATCGGTGTGTGTGGCTTCTTCGCCGGCCAGGTATGATGTCATAGCGGCCTTCCACTGCTGCAGCCGATCCCGCCGCTGGCCTGGTGGCATTTCACACAGTACATCCAACAGAATAATGTCACCTTTAGATATCCAGCCACATAAGCACAAAGTGGAAGAAAGTACTCATGCATACATGCGGGACACACAAACGCACTGTAGATTTATGCATGCATGAGTCCCTGTGCACCTAAATACAGCTTCAGAGGAAATCTGATCCATGTGTAAACCATGTAGATTTTATTTAGATATTCCATGCAATTTCTAAACTTTGCTTAGAGCTGCAAATAATTAATTGGTTTGAGTAATGTTTTTAATGAAAAGAAAAGTTCTTTCTTTCAATCAAATTCTTTGATTCCAACTCCTTAAATGTGAATATTTTCTAGTTTCCTCTCTCCTCTGTGACTGTAAACTGAATATCTTTGAGTTGTGGACAAAACAAGACATGTGAGGTCATCTTGGGCTTTTGGGAAACACTGGTCGACATTTATCACAATTTTCTGACACTATAGACCAAACAACTAATTGATTAAGAAAAGAGAAAATAATCGACAAGTTGATCAACAAAGAAAATAATCGTTAATTGCAGCCCTAATTTTGCTGTCATAACATGCTTTTATAATTTAATCTGTTTGCATGTATATATATAATATATAGTCTGATTTGTCTTATCTTTCACACAACTTTCTTGTTGTTTTAGTTTTAGCTCAGGATTAAAACTTTTGATTCCACAGTCACACATAGCCTCGAGTACACATTTCATTTGATTATTTCTTTGTATATTCTCCTCTGTGTTCCGTGTGCTTAACCAGCCACATATACAGCACAACGTCCCCTCAGTCTGAGCACAGTAGATAGTTTGTATCTCTCTTTTCTGCTTTGCATCCTCACTGCTGTGTGTTGCATGAAGATACAGAGATAACATCATATAGTGTCTGTTGCTGTCTGACATGCAGTGGACCCCAAACAGGGATGCAATCCCAGATTGTGCATTACATAATCCGAGTGAGATAATGAAGGAGAAGGGCAGGCAGTGTAATGGGGTGCGGAGGGATGGGGGTGCAGTAAAATCGTCTTCAAGTCCGGCCGTTGCACCTCACTACTCTTACTGTTACCTTTGGCTGGCTGTTCATCGCAGGTTCCCTCTTGTATTTAGTCAGTTTATTGAACATGTTGAATAAATAAGCACAAAGTAAAATTTATAAGCAATGAGAAAGGAAAACAAAAATAGGTTAGGAGGGGTAATAATTAGCAGATTAAACACATAACTGTTTGGATCGTTTCCAGTTTTCTGAGTACTTTTACTTTTAATACTTTAAGTACATTTTCCTGATGATACTTACATACTTTTACTTAAGTAACATTTTCAATGAGGGACTTTTACTTGTAGCAGAGTATTTTTACAGTGTGGTATTAGTACTTATTTACTTACCTTTAGTTACTTCTTCCACCACTGGGCATAGGTCTCACTTTCATTGTCTCTGCTAAAGTTAACTGGGTTGAGCCCTCTGTTGTAGAAGGAGAGGGGAATATGCTTCAGTAACTAATGATTAACTGTGCTGTATGTATTTTGGTTTTGGACTACATTTGCAAATTAATGAATAACACGTCAAAAACAGCAAAACAAAATCGGGATCCTTAGCAACAAATAAGCATCTCAAATAATATTATTCATGTTCAAAAGGGGTAGGATGATGTTGAGAACCTTTCTTGTCCTAACCCCTCTTTATTTTTTATACTTATACCATTCTTCATAGATAATAGAAATTCAATTTGCATCCATCAGGTTCCATGTTCAGCTCGGTTGGCTTTGACAAATCGACCCTTTTGGACAAAAAATATGAACAAAATAATCCCAACAGATGAACCAAAAACCATTAAACAGTCAACAAACAAGAAATACCCAAACATACAGTATTTGGATAAATATATTTGGCTTAAAAAAAATTTCAGCTCATTATCACAGTTATTCCACAGATGCAGTGACGTTTCGTACTTGTGCTTATTATCTCTACAAAGCGAGTACGGTGAACCAGAGTACAAGCAAACATTTCAAAGCTTTGTTATGCTCTCCGCCTCGCAGCAGCAAACGATTCCACGGCGGGGAGTGGCACATTCAAGATGTGACTTCTGACCCTCCTCTTACGTGTATCCAGCGTGAGCGCTGTGTGGGAAAGCGTTACAGTGTTAGTCACTGCACTGTGGGCTCCGGCAATATATCTGCATATTGCATAAAGTCGATAACACACCGGCACCTTTTAAACGTAGGATGGCACCTTTGCAGTTGGCTTTTTCAATGACTGTGATCCAGGAGGTCAACTCCAGAGCTCCTGTGTTTACATCAGTATGGTAATGATGTCAGAGGCGTTCCTGTAGCACAGTGCTGCATAAACTCCAGCAAAACTGTAAAAAATAACTGAAGCTGCATACATGTTGTTTTAGGGCTGCAACTAGTCTATATCCACGACGTTCCACTTCTGGGATTGCTCCATTGCTGACAGAAATTCTGCTCTTTTCTAAGGGTGCTCCGATCAGGATTTTTGGGGCCGATCACCGATTGCTGGAATACATATCGGCCGATACCGATCACTTCTATGAACTGAAAATTACGCCATTACGTAACAGTCACACATCTAAAAAATGTCCTTTCAATCACTGCAGACATTTCTTCAGCGCCACACACACACACACACACACACACACACACGGACAGACACACACACACACACACACATACACACACACACGGGGAAACAGCTGTTTGAGCGGCGCCGGAGCTGCAACACTCTGCTCTGCCTTAGCGTTAGCTAACTTTGAAAACTCCTCATACACTTTTCCGTGACTAACCTTCAAGTGTCTGATGAGGTTGGTGGTGTTGAAATGTTTTTGGAGATTTCCGCCTCGTGGTATTTCCTTGGCACACACGTTGCAAATCGCTAATGTATTGTCTTTTTCCCAGATAGCAATGAGTCGGCGGACCACCGGCGGTACTCCAGAGGCAGTAGAAGCGTCAGAATGGCGTAATCGCAAACACGTTTGCTGGAGCACCACCGGTGGCAGCCGCTTTTTAAAAGCGGTAGCCGCCTTCCTACCGCCTTCGTTCTGCGGGCCAACTGCTGTTCTGCCGCTGTTCAGACACCTTGTAGAACTGCCAGACCGGTGAATGTAGGGAGGCCGCCATTTTAGCTCCATGTTGAAAAGGTTTTCATGAGTAGTGCTCTCTTAATACATCCATGGCAGAGCATCATCTGATCGGCCTATCTGATCGGCATTTATGGAGACCACCGATCAAACTATTTAAAGCCATTATCGGCCGATACCGATCGGATATACTGTAGACTAGTTGACAACTAATCGAATAGTCTTTGCAGCTCCATTATTAATGGCTCCACCAAACTGGGAGATATTATCCTTGAGGGCTTTTAGTTTTTTAGTTTTAGGGACTGTCCAAAAAAGAAATGATTTAATTCTTCAACCAATTAATCGATTATCAAAATAGTTGGCGAACTAATCGATTGATTGATAAATCTTTGCAGCTCTGTATTGTTTTCAGTGTGCTCATCTCTGTTTTCGTTTTTTTCCTCGCAGGCAGTGAAGCTCTCTCACTGGGCTCTACTCCGAGATTCAATTTATTACACATTTTCCATCACGGCCCTCATTGTGGTAAGAACACGTGCAAACAGACATGATCAAGTGTGTGGCGATTGCAAAACTACTTACACTACTGTCGCTTACTATTAAGCATAAAAGGCCAATTTGAAAGTGCAGTTCTCAGCTTTGGTATCAACACCCAGTATGTGCTCTGGATTGTTCATGCCCTCTAGTGGAGTAGATGTTGAAATGCAGAATTCATTGAACTTCCAATTACCGCATCCACCTAATGTCCTTTTGTGTCGTCTGGGTCTTGCCTTTTTAGATCATCTACGATGAGAAGGTGAGCTGGTAAGTAATGATCTTTCTCTCTCAATTTCAATTCAATTCAATTTGCTTCATTAGCATGAACAAAGAAAAGATGTTGTCACCAAAGCAGTTCACAGAAAATTCATATATAGTACATATAACATATTAAATACATACAGTAGGAGTCACATAGATTCTATACTGTACTGATCGCTATACAACACACTACATTACAAAACAATTACATTACACTATATAATACGTTGCAGTTTTGTACAATATCTCTCTGTCTCTCTCTCTCTCTCATACTGTATGTATATATATATATATATATATATATATATATATATATTTATGTATTATGCCTGTCCCCTCTTAGTTGATTAGTCGACTAATCGGTCATTGTGGTCTTGGTTGACGAATAATCATTTTTTTATGTTTTCTCATGCCGAGTGATTTATTTCCAAAAAACTTATGAGCACATTTCTGGTAAACACACGATTTTAAGTGGTGCTTTTGCAAGATTCTGTGTTTAGAAACTCAGTTTTACGAACGGTAAACGTACTGCATTTCTATTGCTCTGCCCTCAAAGTGCACAGATGTGCTGATTAAATCAACTAATCGATTACTTGAAAACATTATATGAAATGTTAGTCGACCAAGAACTTCTTTAGTCGAGGACAGCCCTAATATATATAATACTGAATGCCTGTATAAATGTGACTGCCCTTGTGTTTGTGTGCAGGTGGGAGTCTCTTATCCTGATTCTCATGTATGCGGTCTACATCCTCATCATGAAGTGAGTATTATCATCTAAAACAGCAAATGTCCAGAGTTACCTGATTAGCTGCATTTAGTTAAAAAAAAGTTGTGAACCCCCTTTCTTATTCCTCTGTCATTGGCAGGTTTAACGGCAGGGCACATCGCTACTTTGACCGTCGAAAGAAGAGCTCTGTGAATCTGTCCAACGGGCTAACAGGAAGCACTGATCTGGAGGATAATATCACTTGTGATGCTACTGCAGTCCTGCTCAAGAAAGGTAGCAGTACCTGCTCTATTTTACACAGGCTTTGTCCTCTAGGAGGACTCTGTAGGGTTTAGCTGCTCATCTCCACACACTGAACATTTACATAAATATGAAGGCAGCTGGGGCACCACTCCTCATCTATTTCTGTCCAGCTCCAGGACAAGACTGTCAAGGATGACTTTATCGACAAAGTTCTGTCTATTTTGTCCTTGGATGATTGCCAGCATAGATCCTCAGTGCTAAAGCTGCACCATGCTGTCCGTTTTTTGAGCTGTGTACCAGGGTAATTACAAATGGACTGTATTTATATAGCGCTTTTCTAGTCTTAACCGGTACTCAAAGCGCTTTTACACAGTACAGGAACCATCCACCATTCACACACATTCATACACTGTGGCCGAGGCTGCTCATCAGATAAACATTCACACACATTCACACCCAAATGAAGCAATTCGGGGTTTAGTGTCTTGCCCAAGGATACTTCGACATGGAACTGCAGGGCCAGGGATCGAACCACCAACCGTCCATGGTTTCCGTCTTAAAAAATCAAAAGAAAAGAAAAATCAAACGTTTAGGGCTTAAAAAGTCTCAAATTCACTAAATGTTCTAGGTCTTAAATTATTTTCAACAGGTCTTAATCTTCCTACATCCCTGTAACGCTACCTCTAATGCTCATTGAAATGCTCCCGAAATGCTAGTGCTCTTTTTTTTATGTTGTGATATAGGTCTTACATTTCAGTCATAATGGTCTTAAAAAGTCTTAAATTTGACTTGGTGAAACCTGCAGAAACCCTGGGTAGGCGACCGCTCTGCCACCTGAGCCACAGCCGCATAACTATTTGTTAAAGCCACGGACAAAAGTTGGAGGCAGTGCTGATAAACCAATAGTTTTTCATGATGTAGTTTGACATACAGTCCACTCTGTTACAGTATACTTAATGAGTATCCCTCTGGAGACAGCTGGTGGACAGCTGCCCTATTATAGTTAACTTAAATTAAAATAGGCAGCGAAAAATATTTTTAGTGAACTGAAACAAGTTAAAAACTAAATTAAATCTATATTGCCAGGTTAAAAAAAAAAGTAAATCATTTCAGTTTTAGTTTTTTTTAGCTTTAATATATCACTGTTGGAATAAAACAAGGAGACTGCATGAATTTCCGTCAACTCTCACCGTGACATTGAACCACAGAAATTTAAACAGACTTGACATGAGGTGGCGCTGTGCCGAAATTGCTTCACATCGGACACTAAAGTAGCGCACAGATTAAACCCTAAACATCACGGCTATTCTCCAACCATGTATTTTGTATACGTGTCGCCACATACTTCAGAAATACCTGATTATACTTGGCCCTGACAAAAACAAACTAAAACTAAATATGTAAAAACTAAAACTAAACCTTTCTGAAAAACTGAAACTTAACTTAAACTAGCAAACGCACTCTGAAAACTAACTGAAACTAAACTAATATGAAATCCAAAAGTCTAAACTGAACCTAATATAAAACCTAATTGAAAATTCTAAACTATTATACCCTTGCTGTGTGCTTGGCGAGACGATGGCTGATGCGTGATCCCTGATCTTTTTGTCAGTGAAGAAGAACTTCTCCTACTTAATGGAGCCCGCCGCTGAGCTTCAACCTCCTGGCCCCGCATACAGAAACTCTATTTTCCACCAGGCGTGTTGGCTGCGCCGTGGTTTTGTTCCGGGGAATTGTCATTTGGTGAATTGACTGGATGCTCTCGCAGTTCCACTTCCTGCCCGGCTGTTTGAACGCACCGCGGCTCGCGTGAAAATAGACCTGGCGGTGGAAAAAACGGGTTAGAGGAAAGCCACAAACCAGCTGCAGACCAAGCTAGTGTCACTCCTAAACTGGACAATCTCTGGGAGTGTGTAAGATGAGTCAGAACTCACTGCCCCTCAGCAGCACCAGAGCATTCTCCTGCTTATTACCTTGGTGGCTGCGTCTGGTTCTGATAACTGGAGCAAGGACAAGGAGACTCTGCACAGCCTCACAGTAATCTCCCTGCTGGCCCAGTTGATGGTGGCAGGATACAATTGGTGCAGATAAATCTGCCATACCCTACCAACAGTGGTGGTAGAAGTATTCAGATCCTTTACTTAAGTAAAAGTACTAATTCCACTCTGTATAAATACTCTGTTACAAGTAAAAGTCCTGCATTAAAAGTGATACCTTTAATGCAGGAAAATGTACTTAAAGTACATAAACTGTTACTGTTAAACTGTTACATATAACAGTTGTATGTTTAATCCTCTAATCATATCAGCTGGCCTTGTAGGCCGTCATATTGTTGGTAGTTTAATTCGTAATCAAACCTCATATTTTATGAACTACATGTGCTTTATGTGAAAATCTTAATTTGTAAAGTAACTAGTAAATAAAGCTGTCAGATGAATGTAGTGGAATAAAAAGTACAATATTTCTCTCTGAAATGTAGCGGAGTAGAAGTAGAAAGTGGCATGAAATAAAAGACTCCAGTAAAGTACAAGTACCTCAACATTTGTACTTAAGTACAGTACTTGAGTAAATGTACTTCCACTACTGCATACCAGGGATGTTGTCGGTGCCTTTGGCAATGCCATGGTTTTATTTATGGTCAGCATCAGAGTCTGTTTAGCTCAGAAGGGTTAGGAAAATCTCCTGGGTCCTCCACTGTCAAAAGACGGACTGTTTTTGCCATCCAGCACTTCCACTGAATACTCTAGTGTTTGCAATTTCTTTTTTGCCTCTCTCTCTGTTCTTAAAGGTAAGGTTTAGTATGGGACACAATAACAGAATAGAGCAGCACAAGATGCTGGCTAAGGCCTGCACACATCCTCCAACCTGATTCAGCACAGCCTGCTCCGTCAGCTTGTTGTGCATCTGGTTCTCTGAGCACTGCCCCAGAGAGAAGCAGTCGCCCTGCTAACTCGGTACTCGGGGTGTGCTGAGGAGGCGATGAAGAGAACCAGGGTGGCAGGTGGCAGTGGCTTCAGCAGACGCTGGCCAGGCTGGATGTGTTGGAATATGCAGCGGCAAAATGGTCCTGACAGAAGCCAGCATGGACCTGGACTATTGGACAGATCATCAGATTTCTTCGGGGTGTGTTTATGGATGCCTCTCTCTTGATCATACCCTACCAGGTTGGGTATGATCAATGTTGGTTTATTGTTTTATTGTTGATAAAGGATCCCCATAAGTCATCACCGTAGTGAAGACTATTCTTTCTGGGGTCCGATACAAGACAAACATAAACAAACATTATAAAGCAAAATACATACTGTTATATCAGATCAATGAAAACATCCTGGATTTTATAAAACAAAAGGCACAGAAGCATGTTTTTCATGTTATAAAAACGACAAAACAGTAATGTGAAATAAAATATATAGTAAAAAAAAAGAAAGAAGACATCAGAAAGGAATAACTGAATCAAACAGGTTTTAACCTAATCTCCTTACAGATAACAGCTTCTCATAGTTTCTTTTTGAAGCTTGAAATATTTCCCATCAGGAATAGATGTGGGGGGAGGCTGTTCTAATAGGTTACAGCTCTAAGCGTTACCATTTTTTTTTAAGAGCATTGGTTCTGGGGATTGGCAGGGTAACACCGTAACCTACGGCCAGTCTAGTATCAAACATGTCTATCATTGGTAGGTAATAGCTGCGAGAACAGGCTGGTGGGTTTGTGTAATATACAAATATTCTTTAAAAATACTTGATAGACGGTATCACTGTGGCGTCACTCTAACACAAAAAGTTGCAGTTGACTTCAATTGCAGATGTATGTGAAATCTGCAACTTGTCTATTTCTATTGCTGTAACTGTAACTTTTGAAGATATTAAGTTACACACGAAGGTCCGACCTTTCTGACGTTTCTGCTGTGCTTATTTTCTGTCCTGTGTTGCTTTGCCAGCGTCTTTGATAATCCAAATCTAACGTTAGGAACGGCGACATCTCCCCGCCGGTCGGACTGACTGCTAGTTTGGGTGGTATCATTTTCTTTAGTCTGTGGCCCAACAAGTAAATTATATCTCCAACCTACTGTTAGTGAAAGTGTTGACATATGAAAGCATCCAACATGCGTTTTAGATCAATGAGATGAGAGTATATCCAGTTGTTCCTCACCCATGTTTGCTCAGCGCTGTTAAATTGTATGTACATGACGCAGGAGTTTTGTACCTAGATGTTATAGTAAACAAACATTGTGATTGGGTCTGTAGCCTTAAGGGGAAATGGCAGAGAGGCTCACAAGTCTTTGAGCTTGAGTCCAAGTCAAGTCTCTCGTGATTAGAACACTGCGTAGCTACTTATATAAGGAATTCAAAGCATGCAATATGTTATTCTGATTCATTTATCTATTATCATACAGTATCAGCTTTGATTATATAATCAGTGGAAACAGGCTATTGCAATATGACAAAAAACACAAAGAATGCTTTACTCAGGGTATTAGGAAAATATTGCTAAAATGAATAACTAACCTATTTTTCACTTACAGAGCACAACCATGTCATGTGCACTGCATCTACACCTAATGACAGGCTATAAACTACTGTCAACACATCCCCCAGACTCTCAAAGCCAGTGTAACGTTAACTAAATAAAACTGTAACATTATGTGACCAACAATAAAGCTGTAACTGGTTTGCGGTCGAGATGAATAATTAACACGGTGGCAGTGCATTTCGAGTGCAAGTCGAGTCTGAAGTCTTTTGAGGACGAGTGTCAAGTCAAGTCTGAAGTCACTGTGTATGCGACTTAAAGTCATATTTCACCGCTGGAAAGCTGAATATATCTTTAAATTGGGTCTTATGTAGCAGAAATGTGAAAACAAATTTAAATTGGTGCCTTCTAGACCGAGAAAAGCCAGAAAATGTGTTTTTGGCTCATATGGATGAAAGACACCAAATCCCAGAATGCACTTCACTTCGCTGCTTTGAGTCCACTCTCAAGCCACGCCTACCGCTTGACAGACAGACAGACAGAGGCATTCGACTCAACTCAATGTTTTTTATTGTTATTTCAACCATATACACGAAACAACGTTTCATCGTGGCTCAAGTGGTGTTACACATTTAAAATATATAAAAACGACATTATATAAAAACAACATACGAAACAGGCTACCTTTAGTGCACACACACATTATAGGCTCCGTAAAGTTCAGCTAAGCATACTAGCATTAGTGCTTGGTGGGCTGTAAACACCGAGTATAAACACTAGCGTGGAATGTCGAATGGTCGCCATGTAACAAACTCCAGCGGTTAGCAGTTAGTTGGATATAAATCACCACATTTCTGCACCAGTCCGTGTTAACACAGCCCACCTTCACGAGTCTCTTACCCGGCGACAGAGCATCTCTAGCTCGGATCGTCGGATGGCTAGCAGGTCTGGTAGCTGGACAGTCCGGTTCACTGTTGTTCAGCCATGTTTTGACAAAAACCAAAAACACAGCAGTCTCTGAACTCGCGTAGGGAGTTTCGTTGAAGTTGGATGTAGTCCAGTTTGTTCTTTAATGAACGGACACTTGCAAGCAGGATTGATGGGACAGGTGGCCGGCTAGCGTTAGCTTCCCACCTAGCCGATGAGGATGTCTCCTACCCGGCTAGCAGCATCGAGCGACACCGCTGGTCTCCGTGGCAGGCGAAGCTCTCGTAGTGTGCCGATTATTCTGTCTGTAATAACGTTCCCTGCATATTCTCCGATCTGTACCGATGTATCTCGGTGGTACACGTACGGTAGATTGAATGCACATAATTGTTGTAAAAGTTTGCTGCTGAGAAGAGAGAGCCCTGTTTAGCGAAGATTCAAGATGGCTGACATTTTGTTTTTTTCCGGACGAGATCGCCTCGCTTCGGGTGATGGGCGGGTTTAAAACATGCGGAAGTAGGTCTTACTACTGGCTGTAGTCCTTTGCGTCTGGCCAAAAAAATCTTCAGATGACGCAAAAATCACCATTTTACATCATTGGAAGATTTTTTCCAGACCTCCAATGCAGAGATCTCCCCTCTCAAGGGGACATGAGGGAGGGAAGCACAGTCATTCAGAAATACTACCGGGTTTCTACTGATACAAAGCTGAATGCTAAATCGGTGAAGTATCCCTTTAAGTGCAACTCGAGTCCAAGTCTCAAACTCAAATCCCCATCTCTGGGAAATGGTCACATGAACCTACCATGGCTGACATTGATCATTTTATTTATTTTAAGTGACTTTTTTCCTATACGACAGGCTTAAAATTTTTTTGTTTTGTTTGTTTGTCATTGACAGTTTCGACTGCTGACTCAAGGTATGACAAAAGAATAACTTTAAGCCTGTCGTATAGGAAAAATATCACTTATAAATTGAAATAGTAGATTATGACATTGATAATGTTGGTGCTGCAACAGTTCCAGCAATTAATAAGCAGTAAAAAGGTGTTGTGACAACAAAGGGGAGCTGTCTGTTGCACAGACAGGGTGGAATTCACATTGTTTGCACATTGCTGCGAGCCTTCAGACACAAGATCTTTTACATTTCAGGCCTGGAAAAAATGCTGCCATCACATCCAAACGCGGAACCCTGTGGATAAATTGAAATTGTTTCCTGACACCGCAAGCTTGTTTGAGAAGGTGAAAACGAGGCACAATTGCCAGCACTATCCCATGCTAGGGGTGGCCTTTGCTCGAGGCTTCTAGCAGACAACTTTCAGCGGCACATTCTCTTGCAACGCAGTGGAAATCTTCTTCAGGCTAGATAGCTAATTAGCCGTAATGAGCTGTAGCACACTGAACAGCTTGAAAACGTACCTGCACGATGAGTCAGTTGAAATGCTAATTAGCTCGTAAGCTAGGGTCAGCAGCACAAGCAGACTCAAACACATACACAGGCCCCCTCCCCAGTCGGAGGCTCGCAGAGTAAAGCTGCAAAAACACCTTTTTCTTTCACAAATAAGATGTTAACTTTTTTGAAGAAACAAATTGCACATCCAGAAATTCTTCTATGCAGGTGCATTGGAAAATGTCATCAGCTTGGAACAAAGGAAAAAATCCCCCACTCTGCTCTTGTTATAGCATCACCGTTTATTTACAGAAAACTAACGTTTCGGTCCCTCCGGACCTTCATCAAGAGTATTTTAAACAACAAACACAACCGGGCTAAAATACATTTGGCCCCTCCTGACCCCAGGTGTGGGACAATAGACAATCTCTTTTCAATGGGAGTATCTCTCAATCAACACACGTGTCACATTCATTTCACATTCATACAGGCAATCAATATCTTAAATCAATTGCAATACCACAGACAACAGTTTCATATCCATATCAGGAATATACAGTGTCATGACCTGGCTCACAGCCACAACAAAAGACAAGAGATATAAAGGTTTGCAACTAAAAGGTTTAACATTTATTCGCTGAATATGACAAGAAACCATAGTGGAGTAACAAAGATAACTAAATATACAAGTAACAAAGTAACAGTGAATGAAAACTATTAACCAGGCCGACTAAACAAAAGGATGGTGCCGGCTGGATGAAGAGAGAGACAGTGAGCGGTTCACAGCCAGATCTTCAGAACTTAAGAACTCCTGAGAGACAGAGAAACACAGCAGGCCCTGCTCTAGCAGTCACAGCTGTGACTCCAAAATGTTTTAAAAAATACTTGGATTCATGTTTCCATGTGTGCAAATACATATATTCATTCCGTGTTTATTGCAATTAAACATATCCATTTCATTTCACAGAACTGATTTAAGCCCGGTTGTGTTTGTTGTTTAAAGCTGTGCGTAACTTTTTTACATTAATAAACGTCTGTTCCATTCAAGCCATTGCCAAATGAGTTGCTACAAAGCTAATTAAGACTATATGCTCCACACAACTCTCTCTGTATTTGTCAGTATGGCTATGTTCAGAAGATTGGGTCGTCCGGTGACTTTCCCGCGCAGAAATTCAAGCGAAGTTAATAACCTCTTCTGAAGAGTCCATCATGTTTTTTTAATCCTCCGTGTCCTCCTTGGCTACTAGTAACTGCGTGGAGGAGGGGTGGGGGTAGTGCAGTTTTCTGTAAAGAATTTCCCGCTCTTGCAGAGTGCACAATTTTGTCCTTTGTTCTAAACTAATAAGATGTTATAAATATATTTCAAAATGATGACTGAACATTAAGCACTGTGTGTGTGTGTGTGTGTGTGTGTGTGTGTGTGTGTGTGTGTGTGTGTGTGTGTGTGTGTGTGTGTGTGTGTGTGTGTGTGATTTCTCTCTGTAGCTAACTTCCACTGTAAGCCGTCGGTGCTGATGGTGGACGAGCTGCTGTCTGCGTACCCCCACCAGCTGTCTTTCTCCGAGGCCGGCATGAGGATCATGATCACCAGCCATTTCTCCCCCAGAACCCGCCTCACCATGGCCTCGCGCATGCTTATCAATGAGGTACATACACACTCAACTCTATATGCACTCACACATTACTCTTTACAATCCTCATTATGGCTGCAATATATATATGGCTGCAATATATATATATATATATATCATTTTTTTTATCGTCATTGCAATATCAACTGCCGCAATAAACACATGTGACGTATCGTGAAAGACACTGTTTTGTGTTAGTTGAAAGAAAATATCAGAAAAAAAGAATTGAATTAATTAGAAAATAGTCACGTTTAAGAAGCTAGAATCAGAGAATTTTTAAAACCGATTGATTATCAAAGTAGCTTAGGCAAATAATTTAATAGTCAATTAATCAATTCATCTTTGCAGCTCTATTAATGCCTTCACAAAACTGGTAGATGCACATTCAAATGTCATTCTTTTTCTAGTGGTGCCTTTTATGTTCAAATCAATGTTCAATTTGTTCAATAAAAAAATGTTGGAAATTATTTTTATTTGTTTATATTTGTTTTAAGTTCAACAAGCAATTTGTTGTATTTTAGCAGAATACTGAATATATAACAGATATTTTATTGCGTATTGCATATTTTCCTCATATGGTGCAGCCCTACTCCTCATAGAGCTGTTTGTTTTCATCTGTGTATGTATGTGTATGCATATGTATGTGTATATATATTGACTTTTTTATATACAAACTTATATCTGTACATAGTAGTCTTATGGTTATATTTATCTTGTTCAGCTTTGTTGATTTTGTTTAATGTAGAGCTGCAGCGATTAGTCAACTAATCAGTTAAGTCGATCAATGCAAAAACATTTGCTAAACTATTTTGATAATCGATTTATTGTTGGTACTTAAACTCCTTCACTTGGGGTAAGGACTCATTCCCTACCTGGAGAAGGCACTCCATCGGTTTCCTGCTGAGAACCATGGCCTCAGATTTAGAGGTGCTGATCCTCATCCCAGCCGCTTCACACTCGGCTGCAAACCGATCCAGTGAGTGCTGAAGGTCACAGGCCGATGATGCCATCAGGACCACATCATCTGCAAAGAGCAGCGATGAGATCCCGAGCCCACCGAACTGCAACCCCTCCCTACCACGACTACGCCTCGATATCCTGTTCATAAATACTACAAACAGGATTGGTGACAAAGCGCAGCCCTGGCGGAGGCCAACCCTCACCTGAAACGTGTCCGACTTACTGCCGAGAACCCGGACACAGCTCTCGCTTTGGTCATACAGAGATTGGATGGCCCTGAGAAGGGACCCCCTCACCCCATACTCCCGCAGCACCTCCCACAAAGTCTCCCGGGGGACCCGGTCATATGCCTTCTCCAGATCCACAAAACTCATGTAGACTGGATGGGCATACTACCAGGCTTGCTACAGGATCCTTGCTAGAGTAAAGAGCTGATCCGTTGTTCCACGACCAGGACGGAATCCGCATTGTTCCTCTTCAACCTGAGGTTCGACTATCGGCCGAACCCTCCTTTCCAGCACCTTGGAGTAGACTTTACCAGGGAGGCTGAGAAGTGTGATACCCCTGTAATTGGTACACACCCTCTGGTCCCCCTTTTTGAAGAGGGGAACCACCACCCCGGTCTGCCACTCCTTTGGCACTGTCCCAGACTTCCACGCAATGTTGAGTAGGCGTGTCAACCAAGACAGCCCCTCCGCACCCAGAGCTTTCAACATTTCTGGACGGATCTCATCAATCCCTGGGGCTTTGCCACTGTGGAGTTGTTTGACTACCTCAGTGACCTCCACCAGGGAAATTGACGACAATCCCCCGTCATCCTCCAGCTCTGCCTCTAACAAAGAGGGCGCATCAGCTGGATTTAGGAGTTCCTCAAAGTGCTCCTTCCACCGCCCTACTACCTCCTCAGTTGAGGTCAACAACGTCCCATCCTTACTGTACACAGCTTGGATGTTTCCCCGCTTCCCCCTTCTGAGGTGGCGGACGGTTTTCCAGAAGCGCCTTGGTGCCGACCGAAAGTCCTTCTCCATGTCTTCTCCGAACTTCTCCCACACCTGCTGCTTTGCCTCTTTCACGGCAGAGGCTGCAGTCCTTCGGGCCCTTCGGTACCTTGCAACTGCCTCCGGAGTCCTCTGGGATAACATATCCCGGAAAGACTCCTTCTTCAGTCGGACGGCTTCCCTGACCACCGGTGTCCACCACGGTGTTCGAGGGTTACCGCCCCTTGAGGCACCTAAGACCCTAAGACCACAGCTCCCTGCCGCAGCTTCAGCAATGGAAACTTTGAACATTGTCCACTCAGGTTCAATGCCCCCAGCCTCCACAGGGATGCACGAAAAGCTCCGCCGGAGGTGTGAGTTGAAGGTCTGTCGGACAGGAGCTTCCTCCAGACGTTCCCAATTTACCCGCACCACCCGTTTGGGCTTACCAGGTCTGTCCAGAGTCTTCCCCCACCCCCTGACCCAACTCACCACCAGATGGTGATCAGTTGACAGCTCCGCCCCGCCCCTCTCTTCTCTTCAATCGGCGCAGCGTGGGCGGTATTACATTCAGTTTATCGCACCGTTGTGACGAAAAGAGAGCTGAGCCGGAAGGCAAAGCTCTCGATCTACCGGTCAGTTTTCGTTCCTACCCTCACCTATGGTCATGAAGGTTGGGTCATGACCGAAAGAACGAGATCCAGGGTACAAGCGGCCGAAATGGGTTTCCTCAGGAGGGTGGCTGGCGTCTCCCTTAGAGATAGGGTGAGAAGCTCAGTCATCCGTGAGGAGCTCGGAGTAGAGCCGCTGCTCCTTCACGTCGAAAGGAGCCAGTTGAGGTGGTTCGGGCATCTGGTAAGGATGCCCCCTGGGCGCCTCCCTAGGGAGGTGTTCCAGGCACGTCCAGCTGGGAGGAGGCCTCGGGGAAGACCCAGGACTAGGTGGAGGGATTACATCTCCAACCTGGCCTGGGAACGCCTCGGGATCCCCCAGTCAGAGCTGGTTAATGTGGCTCGGGAAAGGGAAGTTTGGGGTCCCCTGCTGGAGCTGCTCCCCCCGCGACCCGACCACGGATAAGCGGACGACGATGGATGGATGGATTTATTGTTGGCTGAAAAATTGCCAAAAGTGCTGTTTTCACTCTCAAATATGGATATTTTCTGTTTAAATATTATATCATGTTAAATTGAACATATTTGGGTTTTGGACAAAACAAGACATTTAAAGACATTAACTCTGAGAAACTGGGATGGTCATTTTTCACTGTTTTCTGACATTTTTGTAGACCAAACGATTAATTGAGGAAATAATCGGTAGATTAATTTATAATGAAAATAATTGTTAGTTGCAGCCCTGGTTTTTAGCCGTATGTCTATTTCTGTGTTATTTAGAGAGCATGAAAGCCAGAGTCAAGTTCCCTGTATGTGTTTACACTTATTTGGCCATTAAATCTGATTCTGATATGTGTGTACACTGTGTTTGACTATGTTGAGTTATGTGGTTTTACATGCTACAAGCTATTTCAAATTGGGAAAAGTTGAAAAGCAGCAAAGCTTCCCTCAAGTTACTTTTCAAAAAAATCCCTGCCAACGCAGAGTCCTAGCATGCATACAAACTAAATAACCCTGTCTGGGTTCCACAGAAGAGGGAGTGAAATGATTGTTAATTTTCTTTCGGATATTATAGCCAACATTTTCTCTCAAGCACCTGTCTGCTGCAGACTACAGTCTGGATGTAAATCCAAACCAAACAACCACATTTGGACTGAAAGAAGAGAAAAGAAAATGAAAGGGTAACTTCGGATTTTTTCAACCTGGACCCTATTTTCCTATGTTTTGTTGTCTAAGTGACTGATGGGAACAACAATCTTTGACATTGGTCCAGTATTAAGCAAGATCGCTGCAGTCGGCAGTGGCGAAACAAGCTACAATGTAAGTTAACAGGGCAATTGTCTAGCTTGTATTTACCTTCACAAAAGTGCTTGTTTTGCCACTGACAGGCTCAGGTTAATATTCTAAGTGTCTGACAACATTATGGAAAGGATTTCTAAGGAGTAAGATCCTTTTTTTAAAACATAAAAACATCCGCGAAATTGCATTTTCTAACGCCACCAGAGTCCATGTAAATAAACAGTAATTTTAGCATCGTAAAATATACTTAATTCAAAGTCGACAGACACAAAATAAAACTATGAAAAGAAGTTTTGGGTCATCTTTCCACTTTTCCAACCATCACAACTCTAGTTTTGGCTGAAATAGACACATAGTTTACCAATATACATGTGAAAATATGTTGGCTCTATACATGCTAAAAGTATTGCCTTTTTTAAATAGAGTCTGGTGGGTTTAGCGCTAGCAACCACAGAGTTGTTTCTGGTTAAACAGAAAGGTCTTAAAAAGGTTTTAAAATGGCCTATCTCTGTAGGGATCCTTTCCATGATGTTGTCAGACACTGTGTCTGACAAAATTGCCTTTCAGTGGCAAAAAAAAAGCACTTTTAATGGACCAAAATGACGATGCACATTTGCCCCATAGGGTTACATTGCAGCCCGGTCTGTGGCTGCTGGTTACAGGGTTCTCGCTCAATACTGGAGCAATGTCAAGGATTGTTGTTTCTATCAGTCACTTACACACAAAAACATAGGATAAGAAAAAACCCGAAATTACCCTTTAACTTCTGCTTCAGGCAAATATAAGAAGCTTTATTTTCTGATTTCAATAATATAAAAAAAACATAACTAGTTAACTAGGATTAAAAATGGATCTGACACACTACCATTCTTGTTACGCAACAGCAATACAAAATGTCAAAATGTGTCAATGGAAGTATTGTAGTCAAAGCTTAATGTTGTGTGTAATAATGTTCCATAATCCCTTCCAGAGACAGAGATTGATCAACACCACGGAGACCCGAGTCAACCGCATCACTAACGGTGACTCTGACTCAGCGACCAAGGCTCAGGGGAGGCGGGGCTTAGAGAATGGGATGGGCGGAGCCGAGCAGGGTCTGAACGGAAGGAGTCGACTTCAGCTGCTGGAGTCTGGGAACGAGACGGAGAACGAAAACGAGGACAATGAAAACAATGAGAATGACGATGAAGGAGAGGGAGAAGACAACAGCAATGGCCCCCTGGTGCCTTTCAAAGTGCCAGGTACAGCACAGCTGACATGTTGAAATCAAATGATCCCTGACAAGAAATGTTTGCTTTCTTTTTTTGTTGTAAATATGTGCAATCAATCAACACTGGGTACAGACCACACTGGTTCAATCGTACAAGCAATATTATTTTTCCATTTTCTTATTTATACAATTACAACAATACAGCAGCAACCAGGAACATATAGCCTACGATTGTAAGTATTTGGCGGATTCTAAATACGTCAATGGTGAGGCACAGTAGCTAATAGCGAGACTTATGTTAAGAGACTAAAGAGCAAACCCGGAGTCAAAAGAGGAAAGAAAATTTTCCTTTGCAACTACCACTTTTACAATATTAATATAGAGTATGTGACCCCCCTCATCCCACACTTTCTTCCCTCAGCCCTCTTAAATGTTTCAAAACTGGTCCCCATGCCCTATCAAACACACTCCTCCTCCCTGCATTTGTGAATCTAAAGCCTCTCCAGATGGAGGACCTCGCCCAGTTTTCTCAGCCACATCTTAAATGAAGACACAGCATCAGACCTTTATATACGTTTTTTTTAGCCAGTACAGTACCCAGATACACTGGACATTTGTCCCTGCCAGAGTTCAAAGCAGTGTCATTTGTAGACCCCAGAATGGCCACAAGGGGGTTGGGCTCCCATTGCTTGTTAATGGCTTTTGAGTAGTAATCAGATACAGAAGACCAGAATGAGTGGAGGTTAGGGCATGTCCAAAGTTGGAAGAAATGTTTGTTGTTGGTGCTATGTATCACTGAAGCCATCATGCTATCTGCTATCTTTATACTTCTCCCTCCAGCTGGAGCATGCAACAAGCTGAAGTGGCTAGTAATGTGGCCGCTGTCCCTGCTTCTGTACCTCACCGTGCCCAACTGTGCCAAGCGGCGCTGGGAGAGGTGGTTCATGGTCTCCTTCTTCACCGCCACCATGTGGATCGCCGGCCTCTCCTACATCATGGTCTGGATGGTCAGTCCAGTCGCTCTCACTCACAAACACTAACAAATTGCACTTACAGTACATGTCACAGTTGCATGTGTTTGTAGTTTAGTTTAAAGCTTTAGTACGTAATTTTTTTATATTAATGAACGTCCGTTACATTTAAGCCATTGCCAAATGAGTTGCTACAAAGCTAATTAAGACTGTCAGCTACAGACAACTCTATGTATTTCTCAGTATGACTATGTTCAGAAGATTGTGTCGTCCGGAGACTTTCCCGCACAGAAACTCGAGGCTACTAGCAACTGCATGGAAGAGGGGTGGGAGGCGTGCGCGGTCATGGAAGGCTTATATCATGTGGACAAACCAACAGTTGTAGTCTTTATTTGATTAACTGTCCTGCTGAACTATATATATATATATATATATATATATATATATATATATATATATATATATATATATATATATATATATATATATATATATATATATAATGTTTGCTTTCAGGTGACTGTGGTCGGCTTCACTCTGGGCATTCCAGACGTTATCATGGGCATCACCTTCCTAGCAGCAGGCACCAGTGTCCCAGACTGCATGGCTAGTGTTATAGTTGCACGGCAAGGTACACACACACACACACACACACACACACACACACACACACACACACACACACACACACACACACACACACACACACACACACACACACACACACACACACACACAAACACACACACACACACACACACAGTGAAAAAGCCCAAAGTCCACCTCAAAGGGACTTACCATCTCCAACAGAAAAACTGTTCACAAACTGCTCCAAACAGCTCTGTTGTAGTCCAGCCTTTACTTCAGAGACAAACGTGGTCACTTTGTAACACGTTATAATGCTTGCCTAACTGCTAGCATGGCACTCCCTCATACTCTGCTTCTGACTGGCTAGAAGTCCTTACCTAGCTACTGCGCATGTGCGACTCCCAACAAAGATGGAACAGAAAATAATACAGAAAATTACTCAATTACTCAAAAGGATCCAAACTGTGTTTAATGGTCTAATCATTTCAGCTGGACTTGTAGGCCGTTATATTGTTGGGTAGTTTAATTTATAATAAAACATCACATGTTATAAACTACATGTGTTTTATGTGCAAAAATCTCAATTTGTAAAGTAACTAGTAACTAAAGCTGTCAGATTAATGTAGTGGAGTAAAAAGTACAATATTTTTTTCTGAAATGCAGCGGAATAGAAGTAGAAAGTGGCATTGAAAGAAAAGACTCAGTAAAGTACAAGTAACTCAACATTTGTAATTAAGTACAGTACTTGAGTAAATGTACTTAGTAACATTCCACCTTTGACACACACACACACACACACACACACACACACACACACACACACACACACACACAGGAGCAGGAGGTTGAAATCACTATTTGTGTTGGGTGAAACATAGCTGGAATGCTGTTAGGAGGAATGGCGTCACTCAGCACAATATTGCTTGTCATAATTGACTTGTCCCTGTCTGTATACAGACCTTGACAGTGTTTCTCTCCCTGCATCAGGTCTGGGAGACATGGCCATCTCCAACTCCATAGGCAGTAATGTGTTTGACATCCTGGTGGGCCTGGGCCTGCCCTGGACCCTGCAGACACTCTGCATCGACTACGGCTCCAACGTGAGTGCTTCTCAGCTCCGCCACAGGACATTCTGCTGGACGTATACTCTTTAATGATAATCTTTGTTTATAGAGCACTTTTCAAAATCCACGTTACAAAGTTTTCAAAAATTGCTTCACAAAACAATAAAACAGACCGGTCATAAAAACATCATTTTTTTTTCTTTTTCATGATTAACAATTTTTATTTTTCAAAACAGCATACAAAACACAGCACTTACAACATGAACACATCCCCTCCCCCCGAAACAGTGCGTAGAAAAGGTTCTAAATTCTGTTTCAAGTACAAAAAAAATCTGTATTCATCAAACGTGCGCAAGCCAATTGTACACACATCAGTAAGTAATCAATCTTTTTTTTTTTCAAGATTACTTTTTGGGCATTATAGGCCTTTATTTATAGGACAGCTGAAGACATGAAAGGGGTGAGAGAGAAGGGGAATGACATGCAGCAAAGGGCCACGGGTTGGAGTTGAACCCACGGCCGCTGCGTCAAGGAGTAAACCTCTGTATATGGGCGTGCACTCTACTAGGTGAGCTACCCATGCGCCCAGTAAGTAATCAATCTTGATAAATCCCATCTGTTCCAAACCACAATCCTCGTTCACGCTTAGGCCATTTGCATTCAGTAACGCAAATCACACAAATGTGTTTTTTCCCTCACCGCAATAATGGCAAAGAGAGAAAACAAGAGGAACTTCTCAAACACAGACATGGAGGTACTGCTAGATGAGGTTGACTCCAACCAACAAATATAGTTTGGTTCACTCAGTACACGAGACACCAAGACAAAATGTCACCTCCCTAAAAGTGATCAATGATACTTCATCAATAGACCATATATTATATACCTAAAATAGAAGTATGTCAAACTAAGTAAAGTGCTGTAATGTGAACAGTATATAGTGCCATAGAACGATATCATCCGAGCAGCAGTTGCTGGTTGAGTTTAGCCGCTACAGAGCTCCAGGACGCCGGCTACTAGCGGCAGTTGTTTAGCCGCCAATAGGTGACTGTGAGCCGGCTACAGGCACCGCTAGATGACGCTCCTTTTAGGGGCCGTGGTAGTGGAGTTTAGCCAGAAAAAGTTAGCGTCATGTGGCGCTGACAGTCAAGTTTAGGCACCAAAACGACTAGTTAAGTTTAGGAAAAGATCGTGGTTTGGATTAAAACACTCCCGAGGAACAAACAAGCGTATCTTGGGTGAAAGTATTTTGTTTTCGTTGCGAAGTGAACTCCGCTCTCCGGCTTGAAAGCACTGTGTTTTATGTCGACACTACTTTGTGCTATTTCATTCTGATATTATTTTCCATTTCCAATATTAAAATTCATAAACAAGTGTTTTGGCATGGCTGGCTGAGTGGCACTATATCCATGGTATTGAAAGGGGGATTTAATTATCACGTTTTATTTTGTTGTGCATGATCAAAGAACGTATGTAGATACCTTCAAGTAAAGTGTTACCTGTGATTATGTGTGTGTCAGGAGAGAGCAAGAGTCTCTGTCTTATTTTGTTTGGACTGGACTTTTTTTTTAAAGAAACGCTGACACTATATCTTCTGTGACAAAATAGCGTAATCTCTGTGTTTGTCTCCTCAGATCTATCTTAACAGCAGAGGACTCATATTCTCTGTTGGACTTCTGCTAGCCTCAGTATTCGTCACAGTGAGTACCAGATTTGTACAATTCACTTAATTGGGCTGTCCTGGCGATTCTGGGATGGGGGGGGGGGGGCTTAAGCACATTCATCCAACATCTTTGTAGGTTTTTTTTTTCCTAAATATATTTATTGGAATTTCAAAATACAACAAACAAAAAAAAGAACAGCTTAGACAAGACATGATCAAATGAGAGGGTAACAGTAGAAAATACAAATTAAGGTAACAGACATTACTTCCATCTCCAGCCCTTCCAACCTACCAAATAAAATACATCAAATGACATCAAGGAAAATATGTAGACAAATAAAAAAAGATTACAAGATCACTATTATTTTTTTTTACCAAGAGGGTACTAGATTAGGAAACCCTTGTAATATGTAAGATGACAGAGTGGGCCCAATACATTCCAAGTAAGGATCCCAGACTTTATACAGTAGAATGTTTTCATTGGGAATACACTCCATTACAAGATTGTGCCATGACTTTTTTGTTGGAGTGATGTCCTTGATCCAAAAAGCAAAAAAAAATTCCTAGCGGCAAAAGTCAGTAGACTGAATAGCCTTTTTTTGTTGACATTGATGATGAGAACATCTTGAAAGCCGAGTAGGAGGCACATAGATCTAACGCTATTGGAGCACCAAAGGTAACACACAAATCATCCACAATGCTAGACCAGGAGCTTGGTAGCTTCACACATGAGCAGAAACAATGGATGAAACTGCCAATCTCAGTAACATTGGGATCCATCTTGTTTTTGAGAGCAGGTGTAACATGCACGCAATGTATAATATCTTTGTAGTTTTCAATCCAACCATAGGTAGTAGTAGTAGTAGATAACATTATTGTCCCCGTGGGGAAAGTTGGGTTTGCGGCACAGTCGCAAGGCACTTCATGACAGGACATCAGACATATGACACAAACAAATAGTCCATACATCAGACACCGACAGACATAACATGAAGAACATATACATCACACACTACAATACACACACAATATACACCCTTGGGTATGACCAGGCCAGCTGGACATCTAGCTTATTTTGACTGATTTAAGGCTTTTATGGCTTATTGTACAAAAGATAATTTGGATCTATTCTTGGTCAGAAGGGGTGAGCAGAAACGACGCCTAGATGGCAGTAGTTTAAAATGAGATGCCAGGCGGTGTGTGTAGTCAAATACAGTGTTATTGGCCTATCTCACCAGTCTGTCTTTGTAAATGTGTTCAATGTATAGATTTAAAATAGGGATGATATCTCTACCAACTTCCAGGAAAGCTAAAACCCATCCCAACCAACATTTTGGCTTGTAATCACAAGGCTGATAACCGTTTTTTCTTTTTGGTTCAATGAAATCCTCTCTGCTCTGTTGTGTGCTATGGACAAGCGCAGAGTCAGCCTACTGTGGTGCCAGATTCCTACATGTAAAGTCACGCATGTAGATAGGAAATCTAGCCATGATGAAGACAAAATGATGAATTGAGAGAAATCTGTCAACAGTGTGTTGCGAGAAATGATAAAAGGAGACGCAGTTCAGCCAACTCGTGTGGAATGGATGATTATTTGAATGTAGAATATGTACAGCAATGTTATCTTGGCGTCTAGAGTCTCACCTCGTCACAACCACCAAGCTCAGCGGAGCAGGAAGTCAGTGGCGCCGGCAGGATTCTATTTCATAGTACCCACAAAAAACGCCCGCCGGCTGAAGCGGTTTACTGCGCCAGAAATCAGCTGTTCTTATTATATTTGATGTGCATGAGAGTATGCTACTTTAGCGTACTTTTATCATATCATGATGACCAGGTCATGACAATATTATACTGAAGCGTTTTATAAAACCCTAACAGGCTACAGGTTGTTTTATGCAAAGTAGGAGCGAGATGGCTGAAGGAGACACGTCAGAGAATTGGATCCAATGGTCCAAACTCTCTGCTTCTGGGCAAATTTCTGAGTCTCAAAGTCGGCTTAGAGTGTCGCGTAATTACAGTTTCATTTACAGTTTCCCATCTTTTTGGTTTGGCACACAACTAGGCGGACTTAAATTCATTATGAACCTAAATTGATTTATGGGCCGGATCAAAATTTGTGAGGGGCTGGATTTTGGCTTTGGGGCTTTAGTTTGACACATGTGCCTTAAAGTGCTCATGTTATGCTTTTTGGCTTCTCCCCTTTCCTTTATTATGTTATATATCTTTTATGTGGACGTTATAGGTTTATAAAGTGAAAAAGTCCAAAGTCCCCCCCAAAGGGACTCACCATCTCCAACAGAAAACACTGTTCACAAACTGCTCCAAACAGCTCTGTTGTAGTCCAGCCTTTACTTCAGAGACAAACGTGGTCACTTTGGAACACACATTATAATGCTCGCCTAGCTGCTAGCGTGGCACTCCCTCATACTCTACTTCTGACTGGCTAGTAGTCCTTACCTAGCTACTGCACATGTGCGACTCCCAGCAAAGATGGAACAGAAGTGAGATGCCTCACTCTGTAGCTAAAACAGAGAGCTCAACACACAGGGTGAAAAGAGGAGCTGCAGCAGTGTGCAGTACAACAAAACTATGGTGTTCTTTGACAATTAAACCATGTAAACCTATTCAGGTACAACCTCTAAATACAATTATGAACCTGAAAATGAGCATAATATGAGCACTTTAAACTAATTCCTCCTCTCCTGTCTGCAGGTTCTCGGTGTCCATTTGAACAAATGGACTCTGGACAGGCGACTGGGCTTGGCCTGCCTCATAATGTATGCCATCTTCCTATGCTTCTCCATCCTCATCGAGTTCAACGTCTTCATCTTCGTCAACCTTCCTATGTGCCGAGACATCCACTGACCTCCCTCCTCCTCTTCTTTTCCGTCTTCTTCTTCCTCTGGTTGAAGGAAGAAAACCCTCTCCCGGCTTCCGGTTTCTCGGCGCCTTGAAACCAAGTCCTTCCTTTTTTATTTTTTCAAATAGAAAATAGAGCACTATATGAGTTATCTTTGGTGCAATACACACAAGAAAGAAGACACCGGAAGTTGTTGTTTTTTGGCCAGGGGGGGGCCGGACAGGAGGCGTGAAAAAGAAAGTCCCAGCAGCAGAGATTGCTGCCAATCGTCTAATGAACCGAAAGGTTGGCTAGAGTGAACTTAACTGTATTTACACCAACAGTTAGGCTACTGTTGGTGAAGAAGCTGCTACTGTAACTGACTGAGAGAAGTCCTGCGCTAACAGAGATTTTTAGCTGGAATGTTTGTTACTCTTTGTACAAGTTTGGATATAAGCACACCATTAAGGTACTTTTAGGTAAAAAAAACTGTCTTTCTGTGTATATATTTGAGGATTATATAAGTACTTATATTAGCTGATATATGGGATTCTCTTATGCACAACTGGATCCGTCTTGCCGAGCTGAATGATGCGATGACAGTGACAATATTATGTGTTTTACTTTAGGGATTTGGTCTGCCAGTTATTCAATCAAAATGCTTCAAGATGTCTCCCATGCGCGGTAGCAGCCGACACAGCATGCTGTACCGGCCACAAGTCAACTCTAGCTTTGCACTTTGACAGGCAGAATCTAGATTGCTAACACTATTCACACAATTTATTCTTGTTTGTCTCTCTATAGGCATATCCGAGTACATGTGGGCTTTATTTATTTCTCTGTAATAAAACCCACATGTGAACGGGATGTGCCTGGAACTGACAGCCAGCACTGTCACTTTATTGATTAGAGATCTTATTCTATCATTGCAAAGCGTCTACAGGATACATGTAACTACTGAATTTAAAGTTCCCTCTAGACGGTAGACCTGTTGTACATATTGACAAAAAATTAGTTTTTAGTCTCAGAGTTGAATATAACATTATTACTTCTTAAAGCCAAAAGTATTTTTAGAATAGGAGTAAGAGTCTTAGATGTGGACTTTTGAGCATCAGCTCGAGTGCACAGTAAGTGTGTGTGTGTGTGTGTGGTGTGTGTGCGCATGCGTGCGTGTCTGTGTGTGTCACAGTCTCGAGGGGAACCAAGGACACCACTGTTACTGGGAAGACATAATCATGATTTATTTATGAATTAATTTATTCAAAGATCATGTCTAAGCACCAGTTTCAGCCCTTTGGATCATGTACAGTGTATTTAAATGGGACGTTCTCCGCTCTTTGACGACGGAGCTGTACAATGTACTGTACCTAATATATAATGTAAGTACTGGAAACTGACTTGATGTTGTTTATATTTAAGAATAGAACTTTATAATTTATAAATTTTGTATAGTTTGGAAAGATATCGCAACATTTCTATAACACAGTGGTTTTTTTGTTGTTGTTTTTTTGACAATGCACGGCCGAGTCAAGTTGAGCTGATTTTGGTGAGATGGCGTAAAAAAAAATGCAATCTTAATCACTGGTCCTAACATGGGTGGAAGATGTTGCCCCTCCCCTCGCTAGGGCTGGGTATCGTTAAAAAAATGTTCCATACTAATACCATGACTTTGATATTGGTTCCTGAACGATACGTTTTTTCGATACCAATTTTATAAAACACATTCTAACAAGAAAAAGAAATTACAACATTACACATTATGGCACAAATCTATTTATTTATTTATCCTACTACGTTATCTGTGTAACGTAGAGTTTTTCCTGCGTGTCTCTACAATGTGTAATGTTAAACAGCCAATCACAAACACTATCAGATTTTGGTAGAAGCATGCTGCATGCTTATTGGCTCACTGACGCTCATGAGATTTGCTCCTTAGGTGTTGAAATTTGGTATTAAATGACTAGGGAATTTTTCGATACCTCGATACTAAGGAGGCAATTTCGGCCGGTGCCTAAAAAGTTTTTTAAATTCGGTACCCAGCCCTACTACCCCTTGCGTGTTGAATTAGTGATGAATCATGGATGTGAAAGATTCCCTTTCAGATAAAAAGGAAGTGCTGTCCTGATGGCTGTCCTGATGGCAAACCACCCTTTGAACTTTCACAACAAGTTGTTTCTTAAATCACAGTGCTTTAACTCTCGGGCCATCCCTTGTATTTAAGGCTTCAAAACCAACGCTTGTGGCCATTCTCCTGCTTGTCTTTGAGCCAAAAAAAACCCACACACATTTGTCAACAGTATTGCCACTCTGTTTCAGCATGTGTTCAAACAAAATATGGAAGAAATGTACTATTATTTTAATTCTCATGTTATTAGAGTTGCTGATTAATTGAAAGCATCCTCCGCATTGTAGGTGTTGATGCTCCTCCGGCAGCCACAAGAGGGTGATGTAGAGCTGTGTGACATCTTCAAAGATGGCTGTTATTTTTACACACTCAGTAGAAAGTGGTTTGGGTATTTTTTCAGGTAGGCTACCTAGAGATATTAAATACTGGTCGGTTTGCATGCCTCTTTCATAATTCCGATTATTTTGTGTGTAATTTATATGCATTTTCCAAGTTCTAAAAAGGCACTGTCTTGATTATGCTGTACATATCTGAGATGGATATGCTATTAGAAACACAGATGTTGGAATGACTTCTGATGAGCAGTTATATTTGAAGATATCCATACTGTATTTAGAATGTAGGCCTACAACATTTAGTTTTCAGCTAATTAACATTGTTTTATGCTCATGTCTTTGGAATTGTTTGTAAATCCTCATTTTTGTTGATGAGGACCTCTGGGCAGAGCGCCGAGACACAGAGAGATTAAGATGTTGGCCTTGTTCCCAGTGGTCTTCCTGCAATAAACTGATTTACATACACAAATCCCTTTACCACGTCTTTATGAGCAGTTCGCTGGACTGACCACTTCATCATTCACGTCCTTATTTTGACAGAAAATGCCTCAAACTGATTCATTGATTATTAGTCTTGCTTTGCCAGACCTTCCTCCACAGCGCTGCGGAGGAGGGTCTGGATAATCCCCACAGCAATTGATTATCAAAATAGTTGCCGATTAATTTAGTAGTTGACAACTAATCTTGTAATCTTTGCAGCTCCAATTCACAGTGCCAATTATCATTTTAAGCTGACTTTGCTTGTAACATTCTGACAATCATGGGGCGCCTGCGATAATTAATATACAGTCCATCAAGTCTGACGCGTTTAGTCTACTATAACAGTCTTAAAATATTCAGTAAGACTTTCTAATAAATTTATATTTTGTTAATACTAATGTCTATTAGATCAGTTGACAACATTGCAGGCTCTTCTAGAGGATCTAGAGACAAAACAAGTGTCATGTTGAAGGAGAAGACATACCAACCATGGGGATTCTTCACAATATGGTGACCCAAAACTGGACCTTCAACAATGGGTCATTTGACCATATGATGAACCTACAGATAATTATCAATCACCTCAGCAGTTTCCATAAACGGCATGTTAGCATGATTCAGCTTTGTTTTGGTTTTACTTCCAGCCCAGCAATATAACTGTTTTGGTTCACCCTCTTCGCTGCCAACACCACGCAGGCAGGCAGGCAGCTAGTTTCTGCTTTTTCTGACCCCATAAGTGACCAAATACATCTATGGCTATAATTGCTTATATTTACCATTGATAAAGCCATTGGCTACAACTTATACACATAAGACATCATTTCATGTCTTACACTAGCCCTCATTGTACTTTTAGGTAACCTATTTTTGACTTTAGTTCATAAACCCACATCAATTAACAGGTAGGCCTATATCAATATTTATTTAATATTGAATAATACAATTATTTTATTTAGGCTTTATATAGGCTATTTAACATACTGTGCATTTCTGTAACATTTCTACAGTTGGTCTATTATCAAACTTTCTACGCAATAATAGGTTAGAGGGCTACTTTAGCCAGTTTTAGCTAAACTAACTTTAACGTCAGCTAGTTTTAGCTAAACTAACTTTAGCTAGTTTTAGCTAGTTAGTGATTTTTTCTGAGTCACTCTGTAATAATAGGGCATGCATAATATGGTTAGCCTAACTGCTTATGAACAGTGACAACACAAAAATGCTAATGAAAAACTTTTAGTGTCGACATTTGACAAACTGAAAAGTCAAGGTAAACATCGTCATTACCTCCTCAGCCAATCAGGCAGAGGCGTCATATTACCGCTGCTCTCCTCCTCTGGGTCTGTCAGTCTAAGCTCGGTGCTGCTGAGAACCAGTCGCCGGTCTCTCTGTCTCTGTCCGACATTAAACCATGTTACCGACCGAGTCTGGGGATAGTGAGGTTCTTCGGTGTCACTCGAAAAACAAACAAAACGACGCAACGCAACGGCCATGACGTTTCACCGCGGAGCATAACCAGACTACAACAGCGATTTACTGTACTAAAAGGAAACGACTTTACGGTGAGTAAAAGTTGTCTTTCTGCAGAGGTAGACTGGTTGTCTCGTCTTGACCATCATTTGTGGTTATAACCAGCAGGAATGTCAGGAAGTGTTTGTACTGACTCCAACTTTGATGAAACTTTTCTGCAGGGGTTCTCTGTCTGTATAGTGCACGCAGTGGAATACCTGGTTAGAAGAAATGTTACTGTTCGTCCTGTAATTGTAGGAAAGTGGAATATACTGATTTCATAATCCATAGTGACACTGCAGGGACTACAAAACGTTGGAAAAGCTGCAAATTCTTAATTCCACTCCATGTAATGGATCATAGCATATCGTTTTGATAGCCAGATATAGGAGAGGAGAATGTACAGCAACATACAGATGAAAAAAAATGTCTGGTATGAGGAAACTTTCATAAAAGCAAACTCAGTTTTGCTTTCAGTAGCTACCTGTGGAGAGTCGTGGACAGGGCCGGCCCTGACCAATTTGGTGCCCTAGGCAAGATTTTAGCTGGTGCCCCTTTGCATCGCAGCCAATTTCACCCCAAAATCATTGTGTTCATACACTCACAAAGAAAGCTTTGTGTTACTTTAAGGCATAGCCTACCTGCCAACATTTGTTTTTCAAAATGCGGGAGATCTGTATGGGGGCATGGCTGCACGAGCTGGGGGGCGGGTGGGGGGGGTACTGTCAAGTGTAGCCTACTGTAAGACCCGCTGTGTTTTAATGTGCTGGGTAATGTCATTGTTCCCGCCGTGCGCTACATTAAAATCAATGCGACAGACCTTACAAAAAGTGTGGAGGTTGTCAATATGACTAGGTAATATGCATGTAAATTGTTGCGGCCAACACTGTTGAAATTTCCAGCTATATTTCGATTTCTTTGCGGGAACACCGCCTTCACCTGCTATTTTTATCGGCTCGCTTTCGGGTCTGAACTTTGCGCGAAGCTTGCGCAGAGATTCTGCGCAACTGGGTTATAGGTTGTGTGAATAGGATGCGTTTCATAGAAGATCTGAAAATTTTCGGCCTAAAATTACCCAAAAGGGCATTTTCGGTTTTTGGTCGAAATACTTTTATCACCGAAACATTACGGCCGAAATTTTGTGATAACGCGGATGCGGAAATAAAGCAGCGCGCACGAGAAATGATCCAGGCCGCGATGGAGACGGAGAGGGAGCAGCCCACGGATCAGAGCGCAGAAAAAAAGACTTGTCTCTCTGCACCAGATGAGGGGCATGCACCCTCGTTGTCTGATATGTTCAGTGAAATCCTGCAAGAAAGTGCCTCAAATAATAATAATAATAATAATAATACGTAAGCATAATTGCATAATTTGTAATTGATTTATTCTTTGAAACGTTAATATTAATTTATACAATTTCAATGCCTTGATTTTAGTAAAGTTAGTACACAGTCATAGCCATAAATGCAATGGTACTAATAATTGGCATAATTTCTTTCGGTGTTTCGGTTTTCGGTCTTGGTTTCCTCTTTTTCGGTTTTTGGTTTTGGCCAAGAATTTTCATTTCGGTGCATCCCTAGATTATTTATAAAGGAGTTTGGGCCATGCAAATTACGGGAGTTTCCCGGGAGAAATAATAAACCGGGAGGGGTCCGGGAGATAAGGCTAAAAAAATGGGAGAAACCCGGGAAAAACGGGAGTGTTGGCAGGTACGCTTTAAGGTCGTTTTTATTTTAGAAACATACACTCTTGACATAGGTCCAGAGAGACTGAAACGTTAGTATTTTCCAAAACATTGTGGAGCTGAACAAGAGCAGTGTGCACATGGCAGCAGCATTTTTTAAAGTTCAGTAAGGTCAAGTAAGATTGTGCTACCCATTAGGCCCAAATACCTCAAGCATTTTCTGATAATATAAAGCTTCTCCTAAAAGTACATACAGGTGCATGGCTATACATCACACACATTTTAGACAGGGACTTCAAAGTATTTTCTCCTGGTAATACGACTTCCATGTGTCTCTAAAACCCCCAGGCCTTTACTGCAGTTTTATAATCAATTTAGGGACTGTACAAAAATGTGTGTGTGTGTGTGTGTAGAGCTTTTAAATCATTCAGTTATATTTATATAATTATAAGAATAACAAGACCCTCCCAGATGTTATACAATTGCTTTCATAATTATAAAAATGCTTTTGAAGTTATAAGAACACAACATGTTGCATAAGGGTGCTCCGATCAGGAGTTTTGGGGCCGATCACCGATTGCTGGAAGACGTATCGGCTGATACCGATCACCGATCGCTTTTATGAACTGAAAATTATGCCATTACGTAACAGTCACACATGTTTAGAGAATGTATCAGTAATTGTTTGGCTTTTTGTCGTAGCTCAAAATCTAAAAAATGTCCTTTCAATCACTGCAGACATTTCTTCACCACACACAGATACACACACACACACACACACACACACACACACACACACACACACACACACACACACACAGACCGACATACACACAGACACACACACACAGTCACACACACACACGCACACACGGGGAAACAGCTGTTTGAGTGGCGCCGGAGCTGCAACGCTCCGCTCTGCCTTAGCGTTAGCTAACTTTGAAAACTCCTTTCTGTGACTAACCTTCAAGTGTCTGATGAGGTTGGTGGTGTTGAAATGTCTTTGGAGCTTTCAGCCTCGTGGTATTTCCTTGGCACACACGTTGCAAATCGCTAATGTATTGTCTTTTTCCCAGATAGCAATGAGTCGGCGGACCACCGGCGGTGCTCCAGAGGCAGTAGAAGCGTCAGAATGGCGTAATCGCAAACACGTTTTCCGGCGCACCACCGGTGGCAGACGCTTTTTAAAAGCGGTAGCCGCCTTCCTACCGCCTTCGTTCCGCGGCCGGCCCGCGGGCCAACTGCTGTTCTGCCGCCGTTCAGACACCTTGTAGAACTGCCAGACCAGTGAATGTAGGGAGGCCGCCATATTAGCTCCATGTAGAAAATGTTCTCACGAGTAGTGCGTCATCTGATCGGCCTATCAGATCGGCATTTATGGAGACCACCAATCAAACTATTTAAAGCCATTAACGGCCGATACCGATCGGTGACCGATCAATCGGAGCACCCTTAATGTTGCAGCATCTCCCCATTACCTCTCACTGATCACTGATAGGGGATGGTTTTGTATGTAATACCCGTCTGAACCAGAGGTGTAGTGGTAAAAAAAGAGGTGGGTAAACTATAAATTCTGGTGGACCACAACGTGGTCACCTTTTAAGGTGGGCCACTGCCTACCGGTGTATGTGTATCCTGATGACATCGCTATAGGCTATCATTTGATGGTACTACCAAGGGTATCACTGGTTGTTTCCTCATCATAGGTCACACAATCACTATTCAATTCATACATTAATCTAAGCTCTTGTTAAAGAGACTCGAGAAGGAATAATAGGGTTGAAATCTATAAAGTTTACTAAATGACAAAACCGAGAGAACAAACATATTTAAGAGATAGACTAGAGAGGGAGGCTTATATCCAGGGCTGCCAATGCAATGCACTTGTACATAATGATAAGGGATTTGGGATTATTTTCATAGTCGATTAATCTGTTGAATATTTTCTCGATTAATCGATTAGTTGTTTGGTCTATAATATGTCAGAAAAATGTGGATCAGTGTTTCCCAAAAGCCCAGGATGACATCCTCAAATGTCTCATTTTGTTTCTGCTCCTGTAGAAGCTAGAGGTCTGTATGAAATCAACCTTGTTACTAGAAAAACATGTTTTTAGCCGCAATCTTATGGAGAAAAACTACACTACCCATAGTCGGCGAGTTGATTGGTTCAACTCGCCGTTTCCATAGAAACGTTTACCGTACCCGCAAAACCGCGAACGGCTATAGCGATAACATTAACTAGCTAGGTGACTAGCAAAGAGAGCTTGTTGTCACAAACTTCCAGTGGTTTAAATGTCAGAGAATGCATATAATTACATCCAGTTATTTATCTGATAATGTATCCTGAATTTTACTTGTAACATGGGCTAATGGGAACAGGTAGAGGTGACTTGTTGAGTCAGTGGCATGAATCTACTGTGAACCAAATTACCCTAAAAAACATGAAGTTTAGTACTGTTTTTCGAGCTCACTCACTTTGGGCTTGTAGCCGAGGCCGTTTGCTGGCATCAGGAGGAGGGCTGCTGTCTTGACGGCGCTTAAAAAATTGCCGGACATCTATTTTTACAATTTATTACATGAGACATGTAGGCTAGTTTGGGCTAGTGACCATGGATGTATTAAGAGAACTGATGAGTCTTGATGCAGTCTGCTGCTTCCTGCTCTCTACGCAAGAGATGCTCAATGGCGTGTTAAGCCCCCAACGTTGACTTCAAGGCAGCGCTGCGACCATTGACTTAATTCAAGGCACCTATAACTGTTGCCTAATCCTAGTGCCTGGAAGGCAACGTTGTGGGCTATAACAAACAAACACCGCAAGAGATTGGTCAACACTGACAGTAAGCAGCAAAGACTTCGTCTTAGGTTTAACAATCTATGAAACTAATAATGAAAAATATGAAACTAAAACGACATAAGCTTGATTTAAAATGGCTTAGGAACTATAGGCTATTTAGAGGTGGATAAACACAATTTAGAGGTGGATAAACACACTTTGGAGGTGGGTAAACGCTATTTCCGAATTTTGGGAGGTGCGTAAACGGCGTTTACGTGCGTTTAGCCTCCACTACATCCCTGGTCTGAACCGGTCAGAACACAACATACTCTCCTGCAGCTCAGTTCTTATCCCTCTCTGTTCCCTCTAAATGAGCAGTGAGTTGATGTTTATCGATGTAATAAAGGGGCCAATTTCCTCATTTAAGCTGCTTTGGAATCTGTTAGAGAGATTAGTTTAACTGCAAAACCAAGGATTCCTGGCACAAAGAGCCATGTTACATGCTGCTTTGTGGAAATAAATCAGCAGTAAGGGAGTAAAGAGCCGTCCACACCAAGAATGATAACTATAACGATAACTACGAATCTATAGTTTTAAAAATCGTTCTAACTCAAAAATCGTTCTAACTCAAGTGGATGGTGGAGTCCACAGCACAACTATGACGACGACAGTGGAGAACGGTATTGTTGGGATCACTTTCAAAGCAATTTGATGAACGATAGAAGAGAGAGATTTGTTTCATACAGGTGGTTAGTGGTGTGATTTTTTTTTTTTTTTTTTCCCCTTCGGTTGGGCTACGATCCTGAAAGTATTTCTAGTGTCACGGAAACCACAGAGAGTGAATCTTGTGTTTTAGATGTGATTATCATACTGTCGTGTTTTTGTTCCGATGCTCAACACAGATCTGACACCGCCCGCCCACTCTCATCTCTCTGCAGCGCTGTGCGCCTGCTGTTTCCTGGAGAAGGCAGCAGTGTCGGCACCCCGGGAACCTCCAGTCAGACTTTTTTGGCCCATAAAATGTACCCGAATTCACAAATATGTAGGATATTACTACAGACATTTGTGTAATTGTACGTTGGAACGTCTGCTGTATATATTATAATCAGCTGGTGCGTGCAGTGCGTGCTTCATGTCGCTGTTTGCAGAACGTTATCGCTCAGCAGTGTGGATGCTCACATCTTTATAGTTATAGTTATGTTCATAGTTATCGTTCTTGGTGTGGATGGCCAGCTGATAGTGTTTTTTGTCCACAGTGACATAAAAAAGTTACTGTTGCTGTCTGCTTTCATTTAGGTGCTTTTTATTTTATCGTTCTAGTGGGATGTTTCAGATCTTTCTGCTTTAAACGTCTGGGTTTTCAGTGATTTTCTTATGTTTTAAAGTAAACTCCCATCAAACCACTTCTCTCTCAACGCTCAAGGCAGAACCGAGAACTTCCCAGGTTTATGAGAAGTGATGTCATCTTGGCTGGACAAGGATGCAGCTACTCAGGTTACCGGTGTAAGAGTAAACTGTCCCTGTGGGGGATGTTAACACTGAATGCTTTCACAGGAGCAACACTGGTGTCTGCTGTAATCCTGCAGCAGGGCATGAAATCAAACACTCGGTTTAGCTGCAGAAACCTCTGACTGGAGCTCTGCGTTTCCTATTTCTGCTAGCTGAACTGAAAATCCACTTTATGCGTTAATTCAGGCCATGTCGGTGAGCTATGTAGCTGCCAAAAGCCTTATTGAAATTAATAGTGTAATTGGACAATACGGTTTCTTTCATCCCTGCCACATGTCAGGATTTCGGGCTAAAATGAGCTGCAAAAATGAAAATAGCTAATATTCATGGATTTTTGTATAATTTTCTCACTTCTATTTTGAATGAACATGTTTTAAAGCTATTGTGCGTAGTTTCTGTCGACCCCATGAGGAATTCTAAGTAATGACAACAAAACTGTTGGCGTGTCCACATGATACAAGCCTTCCATGATCGCTCACCACCCCCACCCCTCCTCCATGCAGTTGCTAGTAACCAAAGAGGACACGGATGATTAAAACAAACATGATGGACTCTTCAAAAGAGGTCATTATCTTCACTTGAGTTTTTGCTCCCCAAAGTCGCCGGACGACATGATCTTCTGAACATGCAACTTTCTAACACGGGTTCGTCATGTCGCAAATCTTTGGTCTGAACTGGGCTTACCCAGAGACGGTTTAGAACCGAGACGCCCCAACTCAGAATAGTTTCCTGTATCTGTGTCAAGTGGGCTCCACCACAGCCATGCCTCTTTAGGAGACCAGTGGCAGGTCCTGAGTGTATTGATTCCAACGGAGGAGGTGAACATGAACACAGATTATGAGCGATTTTTGGCCCCATATTCACCAAAGTATATATTGGACCCATTTTTCACAAGCCACGTATCTCCAGAACATTCAGACACTAAAATGGCATTTTTCAGACGGACACATCAGGAGAAAATTTACTTTATTTGAGACCTGTTTCTATGACCAAACTCTCGCAAGATCCGGCAACACTGAGAAGCTAACGTCAGCTAACGTTCGTGAACGCCCTTACAAAACTCACCTCCATGATGCTATAGTCTTTTAGCTGTGTACATATCTACTGTTAGCAAAAGAACATATTCATAAATTATTTGAATACAACTTTTCATCCATCCACACGATTTTTACTACACGTTCAAATGAGGCCACGCCCCTTTAGGAGACAGGAAGTGTGTACAGTTTCATACCATTGGCGCTGCTTGAAATGCACTATCTTTAGTATAGAGGATCTTTGATGTAACCATGGAGTCTGTGAGTTTGCTTCAGGCTACACCTTGAGCCCTGTTTCTTTCAAGGGGGCAAGCCTGCCTCCTCAAAACGAAGCCGCGATGGCGTTAGCATTCCATTGACTACCATTCATTTTGGCGTCACTTTGACAGCCAATAACTTTACATCTGAAGCGTTTGAAGACTTTGTTTGTCCATTGTTTATTTCTAAAGAAACACGACAATGTATAAAAGGCTCCATTACCTTGTATGTCACGTTATGGCTCCGTAGCAGACGTTTTTATAAAAATAGGCTGACGATTGTGTCATAACCACGCGACTCACTGTCGCATAGTAGATGAATTACCGTATAGTACAGGAGAAGCTCGCAGGCAGTTTGGACTTAATTAGCTGTTTAGTTTAATTGCTAATGTTAACTAGCATTTTAGTTAGCAATAATTAGCCTGTACCTATGTTATCTCCTTACATATACCTACGCTCTCCGTCTCTGCAAGATTGTGAATGATTGAGATTTCTCTTTGCACAGCTACCAGAAGACTTACAACGTTCAGACACGTTGCTCATGTCACATCTACGTCGGCAACCTCAGTTTGCAGCTGCGCAGTAACGCTCGAGCCTCACCAGAAAAGTGCTTCTAATAGACTTCAGCGGAGTCACTTGGTCCATTTCTATGTTTTTTTTTTGCCTATTTGTTTACAGTTTGGCATTTGCACCATGCTCCATTATCTACTATCAGTTCCTGCTATCAGTTTGTGAAGAAACTCAGTTTTACAGACGGTAAATGTACTGCATTTATATTACGCTTTTCTAGACCTAACGGCCACTTAAATCTTTAGTGCGTAACGTTAATAAACGACTTTCTGAAGAAAAGTCGCCAGTATTATCCAGCGAGCATGCAAGGTATTTCTCTCCCGTGGCCACCAAAACAGTCTGTTCTGTGACTGCGGAGCAGAGGAGCAGCCCCTCCCCCTCGCTGCTGTCTCCTCATGCACAGTATCACTCATAGACAGCATCACTGGCAGGCAGGTAGAAAGGGGAGAGAAGCAGGGACAAGGGTCCGGGGCCGGTGTAGTTAGGAGAGACAGCGGGGTTAAAAGGATCCCCATGTCACCAAAGTGGGACAGTTGTCTTCCTTCCTATCGATCTTTTTCCCTCCCTTTATAGAATTTCGTTTTTTACTTCAAAGATAGGCTGCCTAAGTAATAATTATAGCCTACGGTAAAATAAATTCCTGTATTGAATTTGTGATTATTTGGCTACTTATTATTTTATCTTTGCTGACACAACCACTAAGCTTTATACAAATGATTGCGTAATGACGTCACAAATATGCAAATTAGCGTATGACATCATCTAGCGACTTTTGGAGCTGGTGTTAGCGACCTTCATTGGAAAAGAGTTGGCAACACTGCAGGAGGGGTGGAGGCGTAGGCTTGTATCATGTGGGCGTGCTGATCGTTTTGTTGTCATTAGGCTACCTAGAATTCCTCCAGGGGGGTGGCAGAAACTACGCACAGCTTTAAAGCGCACAGATCTGTCGATTAAATCAACTAATCGATTAGTCGGGGGAAAAAATGAGTGTTAGTCGACTAAGAATTTCTTTAGTGGAGCACAGCCCTAGATTTAGTTGATTTTGTGCTTTAGTGGTGCATATTCACAGGGAGGGTCTGGGGCCGCAGGGCATGTTGCCTGGTTGGTTATCCAGTCTCAGTTACAGCCAGGCTTGGGCCAAAGTAATTTAAATCCACTTACCGGTGTTTGTTTACCCTTTGCTTGTCTTTCATATCTCCTCCATGACTCAACAATAACAAGCACTGGTATAATCTTGGTAATTAAACTATTTTCTGTCCTTTTGGAAGCTCCCACCCTATCAGCTCATCCTCTTTCCTCTCTCTCGATGCTTTTCAAATCTCAAAAATATAAGTTATGTGCAGACATTTCCCACCTCCTCCCTTGGCTGAATCCACAGTCCTGGTACTAATTTAAAGGGGAGTAGCCCAGAGACAACAGCCCGGCTTTTCTCGGTTGACCTTTAGTGTGGAAAGTTGGGACTGGGCGGTGCTGGTGCCTGTTTCACACCATGATTTAGTCCAGTGGCACTGCTATCATATACAAAGTTTGATTTGCTTGACGCCGATTTTGAGCGTTTGCATGTTGCTACTGCAAGACTCCTAAAGCTGTGATTAGAGGTTAGGCTTGTGGTCAGGATGGTGTTTGACTGACAGACAGTTCATAAACATTTCATGGGAAAAAATGGAAGTAATCCTAATCCTTCTGTCCTTGAGTGAAAAAAGCCATGAGTGTGTAGATTTCTTCTCTAACCAGCATAACATGGGGCAGTCGGTTCAGCTGAACTTACAGAGAACCGCTGACCTAAATTCTGCTGCACACAGGCACGCATGCATGCATGCATGCATGCGCGCACACGCACACACACACATACACACCTATGGAGCTGTTTTTAAGGAATAGCCTTCCTGCTTTAAGTAAGTAAAGTAAATAGCCTGCAGCTCGCTCTTCTGACAGCAGCATGGAGCCCTGTTGCCTAATAATCTTCACTGGATCTCACATCTGAGATCTGACACATGAAGCACACACAGTTATCAGCAAAAGAAAAGTACAGTTGCATGACTTTTTCACTTTCAGTCAGTAGAGCACGATGCCTTCTCTCAGTAAATAAATTAAAGTCTAATTTGGACTGTGAAGGCAACAAGTTATAAACCAAGGAGAGTGAAAAGCAAATGAAACTCATAGGTAAATAAAAACAACATTGAACTGGACCAGAATAAAATAGGTTTAAAATGTAAAACAACACACACAAAATTGACAGATAACATACGTAAAATCATGTAATAAACTCAAGTGAAATCAAGGAAGTATCACTGATAAACTCAAGTGAAATCAGGAAAGTATCACTGATAAAAGTGTTTTTAAGAAGCCCTTTTTTATATAATGTTTTGGCCATTTTAGGTCTTTATTTTATAGGACAAAGAGAGAGGGGGAATGACATGCAGAGAGGGGCCGAACCCACTGGGTCGAACCCACAGCCGCTGTGTTGAGGAGTGAACCTCTATGCATTAGTGCCACAGCTTCCCATGAAAATAGACCATCGGTCTATGTAGCATGTGCAGCAAACATTACACCACACAAATCTGCGTGTGATGCACCAATGTAAAGTATATGCTGCCAACTGAGGACTGATCGCTGATTGGTTGAAAGTCTTATCATTGTGTGCCATCAACAGTCAAATAATGTTGTACAGACCAAAGTACGGAGTGTGGATTGGTAGCTGGAGGGATGCCAGTTCACCTCCTGGGCACTGCCAAGGTGCTCTTGAGCAAGGTACCGTACCCCATTTGTGCATGAATAGGTCCAGAGCATGTGTGTGTATATTGCAGGCCTGTGTGTAGTGATATCTAACAAACAGTGTAAATTGTAATTCCCCCACTGGGGATCAATAACAAGTATAAATCAAATTAAATGAAATTAAAAGAGCCTTTACTTTTCTTTATTATGTTTGCTAATAGATTACATTAGTGCTAGAAACTAGTAAAATGTTTCTTGTGTGTGCAGTCCGCCTTTAAATAAACAATAAAGGAATTGTTCAACATTTAAAGGTCCAATGTGTGGGAATTTCTCCCATCTAGCGTTGAGATCGTATATTGCAATCAACTCTCGCGCCATGCAGTTCAAAGTACGTATTACAGCTACGGTAGCCTTTTTCTGATGACGCCGGTCTATTGCTCTTTTCAATATCCTTTTTCTGGGCGAAGAAGACTCCTGTTCCTCAAATTTTCTGTGAGTTTATCATGTGACATCGAAAACGCAAAAGGCGGCGCGATATGTCCTGTACGTCCCTTACCAGCTAATGTATTTCAAGATGGCGCATGAATATGGAGCGTCTACCCCAGTTCATGCGAATGCAATTGTAAAATTTCAAGCCAATAGGAATACTTGGAATTGATGGTGGTGGTACATATTCATGAAAAAGGACGTTTGTGAATGGGCAACACAGATTTAGATAATGAACAACTAAACATGTTACACACTGGACCTTTAAGGAGAAGTACGTATTGGCTTTCTTGCTGAGTGTGTGATGAGATGGATGTCAATCTTCTCGTCTAACTCTCGGCAATTAAGCCAACAAGGAAATTTCCTAAAATGTTGAACTACTGCTTTAATTAGTGCCACTTTCTAAATACTGTAGGCACCCATTATAAAGGGTTTGTAAAGCCTAATTACTTGTGAATTAGTGGTTAGTAAAACATTTACTAAGGCTGGATGAGTTGTAAGGCACTAATAAGAAAAATAAATCTAGGAAATTGATCATTAATCAAAGCTAAATATAATGTTTTAATGATACTGACGAAGTGCTAATAACAACTCCCATGTCTGTGTTCACTGCCATCAAACACTGAAGCTATTCATTAGCACTGCTAAAGGACAGCACCGCCTCACAGCTAGCGTGACACCCACTGGGAGAAAACTAGGGTCCCACCATTAGAGTGGGCTTTAAAAACAACAATGCCACAAGGCTTAATGAAGTCCCGCTGTCGCTCTCTTTTTATTATTATTATGCAAAACACAATGAAGTCTGTGCATGTATGTGGGGGCGGGGGTCTCCTACTGTGTCTCTTTTTGAACCGGATAAATAATTAACGTGCTTGCATGTCTTGACATTTAACTGCGCCTGTAAAATCTGTTATACTGTATGCTAGTTCATACCATTTGAATGTAAATAATATAAATAATAGAATAATATCAATGTTTGTGTTTTTATCTTATGAACAGTCTCTGTGCTGCAGAGCCAGGGGGCTTTGTTGCGACTGTAAGCAGTCCAAAAAAGTGCTGCCGCGAGGGACTAAACACTGAGAGATTAATAACACACTGTTTAAACGCTGGAGATCCAGTTTCAATGAGTTATTCCTCCACACGTAAAATACAACTAGTACTGCAGTTACCAAATGTAAAATTACATTGTGAATTGAATAAGCGTTAGTGCGTGAGTGCGGTCAACAGAAAGTGTCCGCTCCCAGGCTCACCCCCTCTCTGTCAAAGCCCAAAACCCAGGTGAACAGGTGAAGCAAACCAATATACTGTTATCACTTCCGTTCAAACCATGATGAACACGCCCACCACATACAATATCAGTGCATAATATAATAATCAATAAATAATATAAATGAGCATAAATAAACAAAAATACAGGAGAAACATGTGACTTCCACAAGCTTGTCTGTGGTTCTGTGAGGGAGGGGCGCATGCTCAGATTTGCCTTTGTTTAAAGTTGTTGTATAATTCCTTTATAATTTTTTTTGCCAACATTAGATATTTACACAGCCACAAGCCATATTTAGCATTACGAAAATTGGTTTTGTTAGGGCGTTTGCCAACGTTAGCTGACGTTATCTTATCTGTGTTGCCAGATCTCGTGAGAGTTTGTTCCAGAGACAGAAACAGATCTCGAACAAAGTTAAAGGTACAGTAGGTAAGACTTAGATAACTAACTTTTTGTCATATTTGCTGAAGCTGACCCTATGTTCCAGTAGAACTACATGAAGCAGGTCATTTAAAAAACAAACCGGCTCCTCTGGCACCACCTCCAGCCTGTAGTGCCATTAGCAAAAATCCACCGCTCCCTGTTCATTCTCCCTTGTGGGGGGAGGGGCTTAGGAGACTGTTTGGGCTTTAGCAGAAAGGGGGGAGGGACTGAGAAGTTGTTGATATTCAAATGTTTTGGCTAAGTCCTGGATCTTCACAAGCCTACCTACAGCACATTTTAATTTCCTCCTAATTTGTCCGTCTGAAAAATGCCATTTTAGTATCTGAATGTCACGGGAGATATGTTCTATGGTTTTGCCAAGGAGAGCTGCAAATTGGAGCTGCCCTGCTGAGAGGTCATCTTGTTTCCTACAATACCCAGCTCGGATTCATCTGAGGCTCAGAGGTTCATGCATGTGGAACATTACTGTCAGAGTGTTCATTGGCACAGTCACTAAGTTCTTTTACAGAATCAACAGCAGAAGGACACCTAATCATCACTAATGGATTTCCTGAAAATGTCCTCAGTGGGAGCGTTTTTGTAAAGTTAATCTTTAAATTTTTTTCCTCATTCTCTCTCCACTGTTGTCTTTGGTTCTCCCACTTTCATCTGTGTGTGGAAATGAAACCATCATGCCAGACTATCAGTTTTACTATGAGACAGTCAGGAAACGACGCAGTCCCTGTCTAGGTCACCACATATGGAGCAGAGGGTGATGTCTTACTGTGTGAGATTAAAAAGTGCATGTGGGGACTGATGGATGAATGGCGCATCTCCCGGTTTGCAAGGACTGTGAACCCTTTGCCAGGAGCGGAAGGGTTGTCCTAATAGTTGTTGCCTGGCTTGAGAGAGGGGGGGGGCAGTGACGCAAAAAAAGCAGGAGGAGGGTGGAGGGACAAATAGACACCGATAGAGAAATAGACAGAGAGATAAACCGAAGAACCAAAGCTCTAAAACCTTCTTTTATGGTGGGAAAAAAGGGCAGCTGTGCTGAAAAACTGAGGACAAAATGGAAAATGAATTATGTACTGTATGTATGAGTACATTGGAACAAAATGTAGGAAAAAGTGAGCATGAAATGTGAGAAAAGGGAGGATACAGGAGAGACAGGTAATGAGAGGACTGAGGTTCAGGCCAAAAATAAGCTGAGGATTGGAAGGAGATAAAATAAGGATTGAGGCAATTATCTAAGATGAAGGGGCAAGGGAAACGGGGGGGGGGCAAAGACAGAGAAGGCAGGAAAACGAAAAGATAAGAAGAGGTGATTGTGTAGAAAGAAAGAAGAGACGGAGGGAGAGGAGAAAGAGTCACAATGAAAGCATTCCAGCAGACCAGCACCTCCATATTACTGTCTGTGGCCAAAGCAGGAATTTCCTCTGGTTGCACCACACAGCTGAAGTGTCTGGACTGAAACTTATTTTTTGACCCACAGAGCCCTGGCCCCTGCAGACGCTGTCCCAGACGTTGACACACACCCAGACGTAAGAGTTACGTAGGAAAGACAACATGGCCTCCGGCTCACCGCCCGAGAATCCTCCCAGCGGCCTCACAGACAGGAGCGGTAGCTTCTTTAAGGTAAGGACTGATGGATGGATGACTTAGCTGACTTTTCTAAAGACCACTTAGAAATATATAAACCACATAGCTTCCTGTGTACCAAATTTGTTTTTGTTGGGAAAGGCTGACTCAGCAATTGGTGTTTAGAACAGGAAACAGAACTCACAAGTTGGGTTGAATCACAAGCGTCATACTGCCACTAGTCTCGCATCGTTAGACCTATCTCCACAGCGCTGCGGAGGAAGGTCCGGCAACAGGAGCATACAAAAAACGGTCAGGGGTTGTTTGGTTGTTGTTGTTTTTTTAAACCAATCACAATCGTCTGTGTTGTGGTGTTAAGCTCTGGACGCAGTGGGCGGTACTACAATATTAAATGAAGTTAACTGTCCACACAATACGGTAACGTGAGCTATTTAAATTAGCTGGATACATGGTTAAACCTCATTGCCAGTGTATCGCCGTGTGTATTTTGTCCGTAGGAAATCCATCCTCCCAATCGGTCCCAAAACGTCCCAGTTAGAGAGTAAAGGCCGTAAACATATTCTTTGTAAATCTTTACAATCATTCCCCAAAAGAACCAAGCAGACCTGCCTTGTTGCACCATCCAAATTTTCTTCAAAACTTTGTTCATCGATGCGACCGGAGTTTAACGTAAACACAAAGAAAGCAGAAAGTGATAATATGAATATTGACAAATGGTAGACGGACCTAACAACCTTCTTTTGGTTCCCCACGTGTCAGTAGTTACCTCCGCCCTTTTAACTCTGGGAGTATAGTTTTTATCAGTTGTTTAGTTAAACAAAAATGTTCCTGATTATACTGTGTGTCTCTGGACTATTTTATCCTGTTGGGGGTTTGTCCTTGCTTCAAATTCTCACATTGCAGTATTAGTTCTGACTGAACACTTGGCTTTATATTTTCAGGAAATGTTGTATAGTATTGATTGATAAAAAAAATAAAAACATAAAAGTGGAGTTGCGTTGCGACAGTTTTCCTTCTCTTTCTGCCATATATTGAAGGAGTGCTGGACGCGAGCAATGCCAGCTGCACTTGTTGGCAGCCTGACAAACACACTCAGAGGAGAAATAAAACTCTCCTCTCTCTCTCTCTCTCTCTCTCTCTCTCTCTCTCTCTCTCTCTCTCTCTCTCTCTCTGCCCCTTTTCATCTCTTGTCTGTTCCCTGTTTCTCTTTTGTTTCCTTTTCTTCCACGATCACTCACTAAACACATACTTACACATTGTCATCCTGCATGCCCAACATCCCCCGCTCACACGCCGAAATAATTAAAGCTATAGTGCATAGTTTCACTAAAGCTTTAACAATCAACCAGAACTTTTTTCATGCAATCTCAGGTGTTATATTCTTGATTCATTATAGCACTCTGTTGCCTTATTTCTGGAAAAAATGTCTATTGCTAGGGAAGTAATGAGCTAAATCTTTCTCTCTGGTGTGCTGTTTGAAACATGTCCTGGCAGGAACAAATAATGCACACACAACATAGTCTGAATACTTACCAGTGTGTGAGCCCTGTTCACTGTTGCCCTGAAGGGGAAGCTTACTGATAATAAGGTAGGGATAGACAGATTATCGGCCCTGGTCAGATTATCTGTGTTTTATTTGCCTGATAACCGATAAAGTTAATTAATGAAAAGGTGCGCTACTTTGGCTCTGCTACAGCGACACAGAACCACTCCAGTCCTGTCTGGCTGGAGCGGATGAGCAATCATAGAAGACCGGCTCGGTGTTACCTGGCACTGAGCCGAGAGTAGAAAAAACTGTGCGTTCAGAACAGTTGGAATTCTCACAGAAATTTCTCTGAAATACATTTATCTCATTATTTGAAGCTCTGGTCACATTCATCATGAAGATCCGACATTATAACATTATAGATATGAAAGAAAATACAGAAAAGCATAATAGTTCACATTTAACTGCACACTGGGAAAAAATGACTAAATATAAGCCTGTCAGAGGCGCACAGAAGTCAATGTTATACTGTGGTACATATAGATTACAGTACGTATGCAAACCAGCTACAGCCTCGTTCATTGCCAGCCAAGACAAGAGATCTCATTTCAGAGTAAAATTCTTGGTCGTCTGTAAAATCTTGGCAAGCGAGAGACCTAAAACCTTTGAGGCACGCTATGCCTCGGTAGATGTTTACAGCTTTGACCTGGCTGCATCTTGTTAGTTCATTCAGGTTGTTTGACAAATTCAGTGTTTTGCTCAGATGAACAAATGAAAGCCACATTCAAAGCTAAAAAACACAGACTTGGACCAATAGCAACAGTGAACTAAAAACAACCATTGAAAGTTGTCTCACTATTAATTTTCAGGTTTGTCGTCTTTTCCATCCTCACTAACCCTGTGAAAGGGTTCAGTATGTGTCTGTGTGTAAAAACCAAACGCATAGTTTCCCATTGACCCCATCCATGGCTTTAACAGCAGTCCATGCAGAGAATCACTTACCGCTTAAAGGAGCTGAATAAATAAACCCTCTGGTGTGTGTCTATTAGGCCTGCACAATTAATCGCCATCGCAATATTTGTTTAAATATGTGTCAAACCATTCTGAATTAAATATTTTGGTGCTGCAGAGATGTCCCGGCCTACAAATCCTATCCTACAGACTAAAGAAAAAAAATCTTTGTTTTGGTACAGATCCTCGCAAAAATCACGCTATAAAAAAAAGTTAACAGTTTTCATTGCAAATGAGAATAATGATACAATAGTTATCATTCCCTCCAATATCCTGAATCATATCGCAATCGCAATATTAGTCAAAAATAATCGCAACTAGATATTTTCCTCATATGGTGCAGCCCTGTGTTTTGCGGAGTGAGTGAAATTAATAGAGTGGAAACAAACCAGATGGCTGAAGTGAGAGAGCTTCATAAAAGTCAGTAAAGCCTAGTGTTTTGTTGTTGAGTGCTTTCCTGGATGTTGGTCATTTTTCCCTCTAAAAGTGGGGTGGACTTGTAGCGACCGGCAGCATAATAGCATGATAGTTGTCTGTTTGTTTGTATAACTCGTTAAAGTTATCCGAGTAAATTTATTGATTGTTTACTGTTTTTTATTGTTTTTAACTATGCCTGCAAGGTAGGTAATCTCTGTATTGTGTGTGTGATTTGTACTAACTATCTGCTGCACAACAAATTGCCCCATTGGGGGACAATAAAGTAACTTGAACTTTAACTAAATAGCGTGAAAATAAGGCCTGCATGGGGGCCGCCATTAAAACTCTGCAAGGCTCTGTGGCCAGAGCCAGTCACTCAGCCACGCTGACCTTCATTTTATAGCTCAGGAATTTCCCATGTCTTCTCCTCTGGCTCCATTCCCCCATTTTCATTCATATAATCCATGGCCCATCTCTTAACATAAGGTAATAACCAGTGGTGGAAGAAGTATTCAGACCCTTTGCTTACGTAAAAGTACTAATACCACATTGTACCACGACCAGCGGGCGCTCTTGCGATTGTTGTCGGCGCGGCAAGCGAGGACTGCGGGCAGGAAGCAGAAGCAAGGCCGCCGGTCAGACACTACCACAACGATCCCCATGGCAGAGAATACTACTCTCCAACGCCAGATGGATCGCACACAAAATGGATATATATCATATATATCCATACATATGCTACAAATACACACGGGACTGGTGCATGATGATTATTACTGAAGCCTGACTGAACACTCTCTCGTCCCAGACGACAGCTAGCTAGCTAGCAGCTAACAGGGTAGGTGAATGTTGAAAATGCATCTTGTTGTCATGTAAGGGCCCTGCTCATGTTACACAGACATTTTAATTGCATTTTGTCTGTTAAGATACACAAAGGCACTATTTCATTTATGCCCCCATAACTGCCGTTTAGCTAAGTGGGAGTGGTGGGCATTATCTGCAGCAGCTCCGTCTAGGTAGCTGCTGTTGCGCTAACTGTTTTTGCTATAGACAGGTCTCGCATAGTTATATTTAGCAAGATTAACGTAAATATTGGCCGGAGTTCTCCTTTAAGTAAAAGTTATGTAAATATCATCAGGACAATGCATTTAAAGTATTAAAAGTAAAAGTATGCAGAAAAATCCTCACATTTTAGAAACTGATAATTTGTGGAAGTCCAGCGGCGTGAATTTCAGTACCCACATGAGCACTTTAAAAACGTTTGTTCCAAATGGTACAATTAAATTAGCACTTTGTAACCCAAAAGCTAATCTCTCTCAACAGCTTGTAGGATCTGTGTAGTTAAAACTGACACTTTGGCTGTTTGTAGCATGTAGGTTTAGACAAGGCAATGCCGGGCAGCTTTATTTCTATAGCACATTTAAGCAACAGGGCAATTCAAAGTGCTTTACATAAAACATTAAAGAGCAGTTAAAAACAGTTAAAAAAAAAAAAAAAAAGGTTTAAAGAAAGACAGCATCAAAAAGCATAAAAACTGACTGCTCCTTCCCTCGTTTAGTTCTGACTCTGGGGACAGAAAGCAGACCTGAAAGGTCTGAATGGTTCATAGTGTAGCAGCAGATCAGAAATGTGATTTATAAACCAACAGAAGTATTTTGAAATCAATTCTTTGAGGGACAGTAAGCCAGTGTAAAGACATCAGAACTGGAGTGATGTGATCCACTTTCTTGGTCTCGGTGAGGACTGGAGCAGCAGCGTTCTGAATCAGCTGCAGCTGTAAAGACCAGTGAAGACCCGTAAAGACACTGTTCATTTCTGCTTTTGACAGGAAGAATAACACTTATTATGTGTGTGTGTGTGTGTGTGTGTGTATATGTGTGGGTATATGTGTGTATGTATATGTTTGTATTCATGTATTTCTCCGAATGATTTGTATATGCAACCGGAAGACGTTAATAAGTTTGTGGTGTCTTGTAATCCCATGTGGGATGGGCCAAAATGTTTGGCATGACACAGAAATAAAATAGAACTAACTAACTATTCTGTCTCTCCGGTGCTGATCAGTTGTCTGGACTCTTAATAGCTATCCCTGTCTTCACCACGGTTCAAATGGAGCATCCCCAGTCTGTGTTTGAACTGTGCAGTTTTCAGTGCTCCAGGAACACTGGAGCTAAATTGTCGACTTGTGTCATACAATAGAGTTTTGATCTGACACAAAGCTATGGGGAGTCTGAGGCTTTAACAGAGCTGGCTCCACTTAGTCCTGCGAGGGGGGAATTAAAGGGGCCTGTGGTGACTGTGGTCTGGCCTGGAGCCCAGCTGGTGGAGGAACATTTGGAAAAGGATGCCTCCTACTGGTTAAAATGTATAATGGTAGCATTGCTTCAGGTGCAGAAACTTTTTCTTTTGGTTTACCACCAAACAACTCCGATCATAAGAAATCAACATACTTTCCCTTGATTGCCTCAGATTTCTGCTCCTCATTGTATTGTGCTCTGTGGTCTGATGCAACAATATAAAACTTAAAAAGGCCCAAGGACACCATCTTGATTGCAAGATTGTTTGGCCCAGTACAGCCCTCACAACATCTGTACAGACACACATGTTTGAGGAGGCTCGAGATCCACAATGGGGAATGAGGGAATGTGGAAAATGGTGGGGGAAAAAACAAAACAACATGAAAGCAATTAGTTGCTAAAAGTTGTCATGCAACTGAGCAGTTTTTCGATTATATTTTTAAGGAGTCCTTTTTTGGGAGAATTGCATGTAACTGTGCTGATTTAGGAATGAATTCTGCCAGAATGTATTCTTATATCTTGAATTACTCTACAGCAGAGGTTTCCAACTGTGAGTAGGAGAGCTGAAGAGGGAAGGGGCAGAACAGTCAGAGAGGCAATGATGCTGCTTGAGGTGAAAGGGACAGGTGCATGCAGGTGTTCTAAAAACAACAGGAAGTTAGTAATTGTAGTTTTGCCCACTGATTTGGCTCGCTTATCAACACGGTCAGCAGTTTCCAGCAGCAGCAAAGACGGTGTGTCACACAGAGCTCATTGAGGCAGTTAAGTTACTTTAACAAGATTGCTGCAATTTGTATCAAAAACACAGTCTGCCTTATTTCATAACTCAGTCAAATTTGTACACACAGACATCACACACATATTTTCAGACACAGTGTGACTTGCACTTTTCCCGACGATACCGTTATCTCCTTTGCGTACATTGGGGATAATCATCCATAAATCCCCTTAGAAACTGTAGAAAAAAGACACCTTAACTAACTTCAGATGTTGCCTGAGAAGTATTCCACCGTATTAAAGTAATCCAGTGACAGTTCTCTGTACATCCATGGGTACACTGCAAACAGGAATTTCTAATAGCTAATTTGGCATACTTTTACTGGTGTTGATTTGCCAAAAAGTAAACAAATGGAGGCTAAAATAAAACTGGGCTCAAGTTGTAGTCCACATGGCCACAGTTATACTTCCAGTTTCACGTTCACCTTTATTTTCTAAAATCAGAACCAAATGTTGAGCCATTGGGCATTTCTCTTCTGTACCATACAAAGAGGGAGGGGAGAAATGGACTTTTCAGCATGAGCCTGTCTCTCTCAGCCCCTACCATTATATCACTTTGTCTGCTGTACACCTGACTGTCTCATAGGCTATATTAGCCCTCCTACACAATCTGGACTGTGGTCATAACCTCTACATCTTATAACTTATTCCCTGTTATATATTATTCTCAAAGTATATTATTTCTTTTTCTTGTTTGTCAAGCAATTCTATTATGTTTACATTCTTGACTTTTCATAGTCATAGTTAATATTTAATAATAAGCTATTGCACTGTAGTTGTTATGTGAGCGTCTCTGCAGTTCGCGTCACTCTGAATGTTGAGCCATTTATTTGACAATACTTTCCCTCCGTGTTTCCTGCCTATAGGAAATGATGTTCACACACAGGAAAACCGTTATCCTGCCCTTTGTCGCAGCAGTCACCAGTACAGTCCCTTTGTCTCCCAGTTTCTTGCTTTCTAACTTATGTTCAAGCAATGCCGTTGGTTTCGTTTACTGCTGTCCCCCCTCCTCTTCTCCTTTTTATATTCCCGTATCAGTCAAAGCCTCTCATTCTGTCTTCTTCCAGCTGATTGACACATTTGCGTTGGAGATCGGGGAGCTGAAGAGAGAGATGGTCCAGACCTCTCCAACCGTTGACAAAGAGCCCATGGATCTACAAGGGTGAGACTGTTTTCCACACATGTTCTCGAAACGTTCCTCAACCTGACTAGTCTAGTCTTTTATTTCCTATCATTTCTTTAAATCCTATTTTGATGAGCCACATCATGTTTTTTTTCCATCAGCTTGTTCTGCATTGTATTCAAGGTTGGGCATTGTTGGGCATTGGAACATTTTATTTTGATTCTATGGTGATTTACAGCTTTACCGTGCTTCTTCAATGTTTAATAAAGCCACACTTTAGAGCGCAGCTTACTGTGCTTCATGGCTATAACACAACAAGCACCTGGAAGTACGGCGGTCGCAACGGAAATCAAAACTTACGCACAGTTTTCCAAACGATTCCAATAAAGAAACGATTCCATCGGAATCGTAATTTTTGAAGTGATTCCAAGTTGGAACCGGTTCTCGATGTCCAATCCTAATTGTATTACATTCTGTTACATCTGTTACATTCTGTTACGTCTGTTTCCTTTCAACAGTATTTATGAAATGGCTCCACACATTGGTACTGATTCTCACCAGCAGATGGCAAAAGTGTTTCACTCTCTGTCTCTCTGCACTTCTCTGCCAGGCTGGAGAGCGAAGTGAGTGGCGTTTACCTGCAGTCCCCCCACTGTGGCGGGGTGGGGGGGGAAAGGGATTCTGGATACGACTCCTTGCGAAGGAGGATGAGCGTGTTGGACAGGCTGACTCAAACTCACCCGGTGTGGCTGCTGCTGGCAGTCAGTGAAGAGGAGGCGTGTCGCATACTGCTCAAACAGCCTCCTGGGGTGAGGGTCGGGAAGACTTGTGTGTAGGGCTGAACGATTTCGGGGGGGAAATCTAATTGTGATTATTCTGCCAGAAATTGCGATTATGATTCAATTCGTGATTTTTATTTTAACAGATACAACATGAGACACCATCAAAACTGCTCTATATTCTTATGCAAGGATGAGAACCTTTATATGAGTTTCCAACAATAAGTGTTTTTCTTTTAATAAGCATGGAACATTGAACAGTCAAACACAGAACATTTATCACCAAAGCTAAAGTTCCAATAAAAAACATATCACTACTTGAAATTTCTGATATGCCTCAGTTCAACAGCAGCATCTACATATTGCACCTTCTACCATCATGTTAAAATGCTCATATTATGCTCATTTTCAGGTTCATAGTTGTTAGTGCTGTCAATTTAACGCGTTATTAACGGCGTTAACGCAAACCCATTTTAACGCCGACAATTGTTTTATTGCACGATTAACGTTCTTTCGGATCTGGCTAGACCGAAAACAAAACAAACATGGCTGGCAAAATTACGAATCCCACTATGGCCACGCCACGAAGCAGCTCGATTGGTTGGGGTTAGGCATTTCACCTCGAGTGGTTATGGTTAGGATAGTGGATTGGTCAGGGGATAGGACCTGAACAAATGGGGTCACGTTACCTTGGACGCCTGGCCAATAGTAGTGATTGAAGGGCGGGTCTTGGCGTGGCCGGCCGCACACACTTGTTTTGTTTTGTTAGTACTGTAGGCTCGTCATGGTGAATAGCTTCGGAGCGAGTAGCGACTCTAGAGTCATAGTGAGAGAAACAAAGCGTCTCCCCTGTTCTTTCTGACCACGGTGGGAAATCTGTAGCAGGAAAAGTTACCCCGATCGAAATCTCGATTTCGATTCAAAAAGATTCATCGTTCAGCCCTACTTGTGTGTGTGAATGTGTCTTATTTAAATATTATCTATTGCAGTGGCTCTCAACCTGGGAGTCGGGACCCCCAAGGGGTCGCAAGATAATTTCTGGGTGTTGCCAGATGGTCATGTGTTATATTCAGAGCTTCATTTTGTAAATCAGGAGGTCCTGGAACACAGAAAGGGGTCAGGGGGAGAGAAAAAGTCACAAAGGCATCACAAATCCACAGAGCCTGGAGCGAATTGGACAAGGCTAGGTGCTAGCTGCTAAAAGTAAACTGCCATTAAAGCAAATCATTCTTTGTATACATGTATTAATCAGAGCATTTACAATATTCACTCAAAATCAGCAGGGGGAGGCGCGCAGAAACAGCTGCTTACACCGGTTTGCAGCTTTTTCTCTCTTCACCGAGGGGGGTGGGAGGTTGCGAACACCAACCGCATTATTCTGGGGGGTCATGACTCGAAAAGGTTGAGAACCACTGATCTACTGTATGATATTTCATGACTTCCGATTCCATGGTGCAGGTGTTCCTGGTCAGGAAGTCAGGCGCTCTGCAGAGAAAGGTTCTGTGTGTGCGTCTGAAGGAGGATCAGTCAGGAACTCCCATCAGCCACTTCCCTGTCAGAGAGAGCCAGTACAGTAAGTAACGCGTTTGTTTTTTTACTGACAGCACTTGGAGTGACAGCTGGGTGGGGTCATCTAGACCAGGATATGATAATTTAGGAGACGCTCCCATAAGTTGTTTGTTCAAACAGCAATTACGACCTGTATTTACATTTATAGTGGCAGTAGTAGTTATGACGGGAGCAAAGCAAGAAGTAAGGTGACGAAGTATAAGAGGGCCAAATTTCCGCATAGGTAGGTTTGGGTTAAGGCCATCCCAAAAAATTATTTTTTAAACTATTAATCTAGCGATTATTTTTTCGATTAGTCGACTAATCTAACGATTCATTTTTCAGTTAGCGATTATTTTCCCATTACTAAATTAACAATTTACACAAAACAAATTTCAATAAGGTTCAAATCTCTATTTGACTATTTATTAAAATTGTTTAACACTGCACTGTTCAATTCAAATTAATTTGTAGTGCAACCTGAAGCCAGATGTAGGCGATCAATCCAACAACAAAATAAAGTCACTTTCAGGAGGAATACAAAAATAATAAACTAGAGCAAGTGCAAAAAGAGTAGCCTGTATTTGCTTTTTATTAACAGTAGGTAAAATAATGAATAAGCTCTTGTTTAACATCCAAGCTCTTCTCCCTTTAATCTTACAGTAAAAAAGTGCAATTTTAGCTACATATAAAATCAGATGTATCAAATAAATCCAACAATAAAACAAATTAACATTTCAAGTCACTTTTAGGAGGAATAAACAAATAAAAAAAACTTAAAAATAAAAAAGTGCAATTTTTCTCTCTCCTTCCTAAAGGGAATTATGAGCCCAAGTCCGATTTAAACCCAACAATACGTGGGCCGTTATAACTGATGTTATAAAGGACTCGTGAGATATCTGAAACAATCTGGCCTGGTTGCGCAATTAACGAAGACAGTGCTACAGATGGGGGAGACGCAACACAGTTTACCTCACATTCCAGTCAGTGCAGGACATGCTGTATACGGGTGAGCTACGGGAGAAGCTGGAGAGGCATAGGTAAGCAGAACTTACGGTGTTTTGCTGCTGTTATCCTGACTCAGGGATCATTTTACAATATCTACAGACTACCACGTTGTTGTTGGCATTAAGAGTAAAATACTCCACACTTTAGAAGACCGTGTGCAAGCCTTTTATCAACGTGTTGTTGAACTTGCTCGAGGCAGCCATGCTATTTTTAGATTTCTACGCGTGAGTAAAGAAACGCGACGCGTTGACGCAAATTATTTGTGTCAACATATTTACGTAATCGATGACGTCGACGAATCGTTCTAGCCCTAGTTTGGGTGGTGGATGGTTTAAACAAACACAAACAAAGGAGAGTGGGGTTCCAGTTCCGTTCATCTCTAGCTCACCTGGTAGAGTGTGCGCCCCATGTAGTGCGTTCCATTTGTACTCGGAAGTCTGATTTTCTGAGGTCAAAGTCAGAAACACGCCCCCTGACCTCGGACAACCACCGAGTACCCCGAGCTCAAAATCCAACATGGATGCTCCGTGCATCAACAGTAGTGAAAGTTGTAGTAACATACACTTATAAGCACTTCTGTCTTATTTGTGTCTCACTAAATCAGTCGGACACACAATCCTGTCCAACTTCTGTGGATATGTTGCGACGCTGTTTGTATCTCTATCTATCTACTGTATTATATTTACTGTTTTGTCATAAGATAAATGCTGGAATAATTTTATTTTTTGTAATTTTATTAGATTCATAAATAGTTTTTTTTGTGACTTTATTTAACTTGATTGTTGAAGGTGCAATATTTAGCAACAAAATTAATCGCGAATTGAATCGTTATCTCAATATGCGGCAGAATTTTTTTCCCAAATCGTTTAGCCCTATTCTGCACTGTGCTGTGCTTTAGTATTGTGAATCGTCGTGAAGTTGTGACTGTGCCAAAGTGTGATGACACACCAGCTGTGGATTTTCCCTGCTGAAATGACAGCACACATGGGAGGGAGGAAGAGAGGCAGGGAGGGAGGGAGGAGAGTGCCTTTGGCCTGCTTTGGCCTTTTAGATGTGGGTCAGCTGCTCTCTACTTGGCCTCTCACTCACTGCTGTGTTAGCTGTGTAAGTAGCTTGTGCTCGAACAGTTTGATACAATACAAATCACCAGTCCTTAAGTCACATTGCTCATAAACAAGCACAACTCTGCCTAAATATTATATTTGGAAGGGTATATGGTCTTTGTGGGGGCTATATGTAGTAACTAAAAGCTGAAAGAAAGTGCTGCAAATTCATATCAGACAACCTAGAAGTCTCAGATTAGCCAGCTCCAAAGTAAGGCAAAAGTATTGGTACTGATAGTAAAGAGCAGTTGTAGAAATACCTTGATGTAACGGGGTTTGAAACCTGGTACTAATGTCTGTACCAAAATCTCACTGCAATAAATCCAATAGTAGTGTAGAATAATCTAACTCAAATGTCAAGGAGAGTGATGGTAGGCAGACTCGGCAGACATCTTGAGTTCCCAGAGGTGACTACTGTATTTATTTACAGTGCTCTCCATTACATGAAATCAGGACGAATGCTAAAACAAAATTCAAGGAACATAACTCAGAAACTTAACTTGTGACAAATGAAACAAACGGCACATGCGACATGGCAGTGCGACCTTCTTCTCTCCTGGCATCAGGAGCAAATGACTTATACATGGTGTTCAATTCACACCTTGGCTGCTTCAGCCAGTACCATTACATCGAAGGTTGAACTACACAGTAACCTGAATATGTACAAGGAATTCCACTAACATTCCCCGACTCATTTACATGCTTATGCACACAACTAAATGGCTGTCTTGACTTGACTTACTTGACACTGAGCTTCCTTGGGTCCTGAGCAAAACACCTGTCATGACATAGTTGCATCCCGGAGCAATGCTAAAGTATACGCGTCATTTGTACACGTTTCTTTTGTTCGCAGCCTTTTCTCTTGAGGAATCTGGGATCAGCTTTGCAGATCTGTTTCGCCTGGTGGCGTTCTACTGTATTAGCAGGTAAACAACCACCATTTGTTTTTCTCTCTATCCATCCATCTATCATATCCTCAGCTTCTCCTGTGTTTTGTTCTGTAAAGAGAGGGTGATTCAAGAGTGGAAACTCCACGGATGAAAATGTTTAAGTAAGCACTCCGCTCTCAGCGCCCAAGTCTCGTGCTTCTTGTTTTATCTTGTGCCAGCTCGTGAGACAGACATACATAGGACTTAAAACAACAGACACAGGAAATAGAAGGGAATTGTGCTGCAAGCAATACCCACCCCAACACTCATTCATCTAGAGAGATGACTGCAAATCAAACACTCCTACATTTTTTGAGGTGAATTAAATTTTACGTTCACAATCCCTACGAGGGGTGATTTCAACCCTTTTTTAAGGGTGCAACAAAAAAAATGTAAACAAAGGGCTTCATAGGTTTGGTTCTACAAAAGATTAACGATATACCTGTTACAATAAACACAAGAATACTCATTCAGTGTTAACCTACATTTTGTTGATCACTGCACATAAATAATGTACCCTATTTGGGGACAAAGGTGGAGTTAAAAATGTATGAACATTTTTGCCACGGTTAGGGGGGCCAGAGGTGGGGTCGAGACTTTATATTTTGGGGGCACAGTGATTTAATTTTCTGAATTAATTTTCTGAATTTACCAGACTTACTAGCTGTTTATTATTTGCCTTTATTCACTTAGTCATTGTATCCACATTATTGATGATTATTTATCACAAATCTCAAGTTGCAAGTCATTCAAAATGCTGCCACTTATGCTGACAAAGACCAAGAGGAGAGAACATATTTCTCCAATTGTGACATCCCTGCACTGACTTTCGGTTACATACATACTACAAGGGCATAGTTAATGAGCATCATTACTCAATGCCAGAGTGACTCGCTGAGAAAATTCAAATTGTGCTCTCGCGAGAACTCTGGATTTCCAGGGTATGGTCTGGGCCCAAAAATATGTTTACGGAGTACAAGCTGGGTAGGTTTCTCAGATCAGCAGGGTCAGGGTCAGTTAGTGGTGCCCAGAGTTCAATCCAAGTGTGGTAAAATGGCTTTCAGCCATTACGCTACCCACTGCTGGAATCAGCTCCCCTTGGAACTACAGTAAGACATGCCCAAACTTAAAGTTAAAGACTGTTCTCTTTTCCACAGCTTTTGATTAAATTAAATGGCCTCTGTGTATGAGAAGCTGCTATATAAATATACTTGCCCTGCCTTATAACCCTGACCATAAAGCTGTATGGATGAGACAGAATCATTAACTTGTTATTGTCACAATTACAATAAGTGTACACAATTATAACTGAACTCACACAGGCAAAATGAATTTGATATCTACGGCAGCTCCTTTTCTTGCTTCATGTTTTAATTCTTTCTCATGTTGTGTTTCTTATATATATATATATATATTGTATTTTTAATGTTTATATTCTGTCCATCTGTTTCTTTACCTAGGGATGTCCTGCCTTTCACACTCAAACTCCCAGAGGCCATTGCATCTGCTAAGACTCAGAAAGAACTGGAGGAGGTGGCTCAGCTTGGAGCAGGTAACCTCATTTATTATTTTATTGTTTGTAGTTCTGTAGTAGCACACATCTTAAACGACTATACTGGTGCTTTTGCTATAAATCAGCTATAGTAACTGCTTAGCATTTTTCCAAGAATTCTACAGTTTGTAGATAGATTTCTCACCGTTGAGGCAGCTATTGTTTACATTAATTTTTGAAAGGTAATCCATCATAAGGCCAATGTTGTCCGTATTTTCTTTTGTCAAACTTCAAGGACTGGTTTAACATTTTTGGAATTTAGATGAGAAGATCATGAGATGAAAAGCTTAATGTCGCCTGTGCCTTAACTACAGAGCTGGAGATAGGAGGTGATTAGCCTAGCTTAGCATTAAGACTAGCCTGGACCTCTTCAATGTTTAAAAACATGCCTACCAGCACCTCTAAAGCTTTAAATAACGCTTTGTATTTTAGTTAGTTAATACACAAAAGAAATGGTGGTTTTAGGGGGAGTTTAGTTGTGCGGTTACATACACACATGGGGCCCAAAGGGTCTTTGTCCACGCTCATAAACGTCCCACACACAGCAAAATAAAAGAGAAAATCCAGGCAGAGGGCAGAGCCTCTGCAGATACAGACACTGCCACATCCCAGTGGGTCATAAGTGATGATTGAGAGGGATTACTTTTGTATTAGTCTATACATAGTTTTTTTTTTTTAGGGAACAACATATTATACCTTTTATACATTGCCATTAAGTAATGTAGTTATAGTATATTAAAGTACCAGTACTTTAATATACTACACTCTCTTTAACCTAGTGGTGCCAGGGTGCATGCCTGTGAGTGCTCCACCTGCTATTATATGCAAGCCAGTCAACTAAGCAAGCAAATAGTAGTGAATCTGCAGTGAGTCATCCAACAAAAAAAGCCTACGACATAGCTTAGTGCTTAGTGTTGGGGAAAAGGGAGTGGCGAGTGGAAAGCTACAGTAGGCCGAGTGCTTTCTACTCGCATACCATCACACCACATTCAGATGTACTGTATAAAAAACACACAAGGCTTTCAAGTATGAGTGCTAGCATAACGTGCAGCAAACTGTCATAGCATGACAAACATGAAACGCTGCTGTTATATTTGCATGCTGGAATCCCTGTGAATGGAAGTGGGTGTATGCCTGCAGTGTGATGGCTTTGATGCTTTTAGGAGAGAGAGCCGACTTCTTAGCCTCTCTTAGCTAACTTAAACAGTCATTAGGGGGAACTCCCTTTCTCCAATGGAAAGCTTCTATTTAAAGACAAAAAGCAGATTGTCGTTGCGGAATCTGGGCACGCACATGTGAAACACAAACACATGTTACAACCAGCTTCAGAGACATTTGAATATTGCAGTAAATGTGCAACTAATTCACCTTCCCAGAGGGCGTGGAGGGGTTATTATTCTAGAAAGGCACATGCTTACTTACTTAGTGACTGCTGTTGTTGAATGTAAAATCAATTTCTCATGAGAGTAAGATTAAACTTGTATTTCTTTAGCCAAACTAGCAGTGTGACTCTTTGATCCAGACTGACATACAGGGCTAGATTTATCAAGCCGTTTGCGCTAATTTGTCGCAAAGACGGACGTAACCGATGCGGGCTATTTACAAACAGGGCGCACTTGGGTCAAATCGCAGATTGCCTGCCACATGAGCGAGAAGAGACAAGTTGCGCTTTCAATATGCGTTCGTGGGAGGGTCATGGGGGAAGTGGGAGTTTCACCCAAAAAGGTGGGAGGATACGCATAAAGTATATATATTAATATTTATTTATATATAATTATATATTCCATGGTATTTACAAAGACTGCCAGTAAGAGTGCGCCTCTATTCTGCGGGGTAAATTGTCCGCCTCTTAAAAGCAGGTCTAAACCAGCCGCAACCGAGTTTCCTCGTAGGCATATATGCCGCTGGCGAAATGGCAGCAGTAATCCGAGCAAGATGAAGACATAGGCCAGGCTGAAAATATTTTTAACACAAGGATCACACTTTGTCAGTGGAGTGAACACAGAATCGTTAAACGTTACAGATTAAGCAGCCATGCTTACTGGAAGAAATCAAAGATGACATCATATCTCCGACTCAGCGTTCACATTCAATCCCAGCAGTTGTTAAACTCCTCGCTACATTACAAATATTGGCATCAGGATAATTTCAAACAGTCATAGCATCAGCAGTGGGAATATGGCAGTCTGTACTCAGCCGTATCATAGCACCAGTACCGCTTTGCTACAGCGCAATTTACGGTCTAGTGGGCGGAGAAAGACGCTGATTACCTGATGGGTGTCCGGGTTGATATATACTACGCAAAATGTGGAAGCATAGCGTGCGCTATTACAGAACTCGCATAAACAGACGCAGCGTAAACTGCGCTAGTGTTAGTAAATGAGGCCCACAGTATCTCAGGAGTATTGGATGGATTTTCATTAAATCTAGCAGAGATATTCATGCAGCCCTCGGGATTTTGAACTCAGGAATTGTAACTTTACTGATTCCTTAAAGGCAGGGTTGGTAATGTTGAAATGCTAGCAATATTTAAAAGTAGCATCTCCTCGGGGCTCTGTCTAACGGAACGGAATGCGGAACTGTGTGAATGTGACAGGTCGTCACATTCACACGTCGTTGCAAATGAGAAGTAGTTCTCAATCGACTTACCTGGATAAATAATGGTTAAAAAAACATGTCATAAACTGTACATTGTGTCTCAATGCAAAACTAATGGAAATCCCACTAGCCACAGCTGTACTCTGGTAATTACTGCTAATTAGCCAATAGTAGCATGTTAGCATTCTAATTCTAAAGTGCAGCCTCACAGAGCTGCGAGCATGGCTGTAGACTCTTTGCTCTAGTTATTTAATAGAATTATCATGAATGTCTCTGTCAGAAGTTGTCAGTGGACATTTATAATACTATACATTCTCAAAGTTTGACCTAAAAAAGGCTTACAGAGACATGCCCTATTTTTGTTTTCCCTGGTCATGAATGCCTGATTATGTTTTAGTCAGGAGCCTTCCTGTTTTCTGATCTACGTTCATTTTAGTTTTCTGTTGATGCTGTTTGCTTTTAATCAATGTTTTTTAAATCTCTGTTAAGCTACCATCAATGAAACAAAACTTCCTCCACAGATATTTCACATAAAAAGCCCTGCAGCATCTCAAAATGCAGTTCCTGTTCCTGGTAGGCTTTTAGTTTGAAAAAGTTGCAGGATATGGTAAGTTTAATTGACAGTAACTTTTTTCCTCATTAAAAATAAAATACAAGTGATTGGAATTGGTGAATAAAAACAGTATTTGTGTTAAATAAAAGAGAGTCAGAGCAGAAGAATGTTGAGTATAGCATGTCTCTGTTGTACAAATGGATTAGTGTGTGGAAATGTACATTATGCTGAATTTACCATTTGAGCTATTACAGTACAGCTAAAGACATTACGAGATTACTTTGTTACACTAAAAGTGATAAAATACATGTTTGATAGTACTGGAACAATTAAATAAATATAAATAAGTATTATAATAATAATATAATGAATGTAAGTTTATCTAGAATCACATATACTACATGATACAACATGAAATAATAATATATAATGAGCTGAAAATGTTAGATAAAAGTACTGAAATATATAAATGTATATGATATTTATATATGAATAAAAGCTAACATTATATAAGTAGGAGCTAATCATAAGTGCACAAGTTGCGTTGTAGCATCAGGATACCTTATTGCCACATGGTTATATTGCACAGTAGAAATAAATATTGTTACATGCCATTTCCAGCTACTGTACCAGGCTGTGAGGCAGTTTGTCATGGTGCTCTCTGTCGTACACCTATAGAAGTTTACCAGCAGCTTCTGGGGGAGGTTAGCTCTCTTCAGCCGTCTCAGGAGGTAGAGGCGTTGTTGTGCTTTACGTACTGCTGCCGAGGCATTGTCAGCCCAGGAGAGGCCCTTTGTGATGGTAACTCCCAGAAACTTAAAGCTGGAGACTCTTTCGACATCAGCTCCCCTTATGGTTACAGGACTGTGAGTGGACATTTTCGTGGTCCTAAAGTCCACGATGATCTCTGTGTACGGTCAGTGTAACGCTTATCAGTTCAATTTTATAAGCACAAACGGACATTTGGTAAAACAGAAAAATGGGTTCAAATATTAAATTTTTCATTTTGTTCCGTCTTGACAAACTAAAAAAATAGATCTTTAACCGGTTTTTCCAGTTTTTATTCAGAGGATCAAACATTTAGACAATTACTAGTGCTGTCAGTTTAACGCGTTATTAATGGCATTAACGCAAACCCATTTTAACGGCGACAATTTTTTTATTGCACGATTAACGTTCTTTAGGATCTTGCTAGACCGGAAACAAAACAGACACGGCCGGCAAAATTACGAATCCCACTATGGCCGCGCCATGTCCTGCCCTACGAAGCAGCTCGATTGGTTGGGGTTAGGCATTTCACCTCGAGTGGTTATGGTTAGGATAGCGGATTGGTCAGGGGATAGGACCTGAACAAATGGGGTTACGTTACCTTGGACGCCTGGCCAATAGTAGTGATTGAAGGGCGGGTCTTGGCGTGGCCGGGCGCACACACTTGTTTTGTTTTGTTAGTACTGTAGGCTCGCCACGGCGATTAGCTGTTAAAGATCCAATTTTTTTATTTGTCAAGGCGGGAAAAAATGTAATTTTTTTCTGTTTTTCCAAATGTGCATTTGTGCTTAGAAAATTGAACTGATAAGCATTACACTGACCATGTACTTCCTCTCTCTATGCAGTTTCATTGTTGTTTGATATTAGCCTGATGATAGTCGTGTCGTCTGCAAATTTCACGATGTTCGATTCGTGGGTGGGTTGACAGTCATGGGTGAAAAGTGCATAGAGGAGGGGGCTCAGCACACAACCCTGTGGCACACCGGTACTAAGGGTGAGGATGGAAGATGTGTGCCTATTCATCCTGACATACTGTGGGCGGCTGGTGAGAAAATCCAGAATCCAGTTACATGTGGAAGCAGTTATTCCTAGCGTATGAAGTTTGCTGATCAGCTGGCTTGGTACGATGGTGTTGAATGCCGAGCTGTAGTCAACAAAGAGCATTGAGGACCAATGATTTTCACCCAGCCTATAAGTGGCTGGCCTTTATTTGTTCGTGCTGGTCACAAACAATATGTATTATTTGAGACTTAGCCATTATTTGAATACCAGCTTTGATCTGAGAATTTATTGGATGATCTTTTTCACTTAAATATCAAAGACAAATGTTAACATCAAAGAGACCAGTACTCCTCTTTGTAGAGTACCCTACAGTATGTTGAGGTCAGCCAGTATTAAATGTGCTATTTGGAGGGGGCTGCCTGCTGCAGTCTTGCTCTGCAGACAGACAGACAGTGTCAGGTGGCTCACATGGACCAGTAAGAATGCCACAGACACATTTCAGTCTCCAGACGGCGAGGTATTACTAGACATTTAAAACTGCTGGACCTTTACTGCCCCAGGGCTGCAAGAGGAACCTTTCCATCAGTGATCACTGGGCTTCTGCTGCAGTCACTGCATAGATATTTTGAAGTGGCATGATTTTTTGCTTGTCACAGTTAGTTTAAATAATTGTGTTGTAACTACAAATTCATGGTATTTAGTATAATCTTTCATTTTAAGTAGGTAATGAAGCTGAGTGTGTTAGCATGAGGGCTGTCTTGCCAAATAGCTGAAAACAATGGAATGATTTAGTAGAACAGCACACAGGAACATCAAAGTGGGAGCACATGTCCTCCACTGTTATGGGACACTTGCACTTTCAGTAAAAAAGAAGAGAGGCACAAAATCATAAATAAGGTTTGCCTTCCTAAATAGCTTTATTTAACAACTGAAAATTGTCCTAAAACTACTACAGTTTGGGAAGCTACAGGACAGCACAATGTAGAAGTAAGAGAGTGGACAACAGAGCAGGAAGAAGGAGTGGAGGAACTGGAACTGTGTGCCGTGTGTTGTGTTTAGTGCCCTCCCACTCTGTGATTAGCATGGGCGACTCCCTCTATGTGTCTCTGGGTGTGTGCCGGCACCCAGTGAACCAGAGCCTAGAGACACAGAGCTGGGCTCACAGCGCTTCTGTCCCCAGCAAGAAAAAAGACACAACTAAGCAGAAAGACAGGCAAAGAGGAACATTTGAGGAAACGTCTGAATTGTTGGTGAGATTGTAATTGAGAATGCTGTCTTTGTTCTTTTTCATCTATTCTTTAACTGTTATTTTTCATTTAAAGACTCGTAGTCTCGCATTACCAGACTTATCTAGCGCTGCAGTATGGTCTGGCTACACCACCTATCTATTTTGGGATGGGGAGGGGGGGGGGGGCGGGGGCGGACGCTCTGGCTTGTTTGTATTTCTTCAAACCAATCACGACCCCCCTAGGCACCGCTAAGCTCTGACAGCAGAGATAGTGAGAGGGGAGAAACATCGCACCGGATGTCAGGCTTTATCCCAGAAATGTCCATTCCTTGAGCCAGACTAGAAGACTCAAGGACATGCCCTTTCTCTGAACCTTGAATTGTCCAAGGAGAAGTATGTGTCTAGCTTAGTTAATAACTTAGTTCATGTGGGAAGACAGAGAAAAGGAGCGCTTCTTTTCGGTGGTTGTCGTAAAAAGTCTAACTAGGTGCTCTTTGGTGCAGGGGTGATCCAACACCATAAGAACAGTGTGAAAACCAAGGCAGAAAAAAGTTTAGAAGCCTTTATTGATGCAGCTTATGCATAGCAAAATGTGTGTGTCGTGGCACAAAGGCCTTCTTAAGGGTGACTACTTCCACATCAATAAAAGCTTTAAAACGTTTTCTTCAACAAGAGTGCCTTGGTTTTTTATGCTTTTCTGATGCAATAAGTTAGTTATTGTTTGCCTCTGAATGTTTCTGTGTCTGTGTATTACAGGCTTCTGGGACTCTGCCCTGTGTAGCCAGCGTCGCACTTCCCCCCGTCCCTGTCGCCCTCTGAGCCGTACCCTCAGCCCCCAGCGAACTGACAGGAACAGGAAGGCCGAGGGCTCAGAGCAGAGACACCCCGGGGCTCACTACGACAGTGCGCCTCCGACTCTGCAGTCCCGCGCTCCTCCAGCTTCCTTCCATCAGGAGAGAAGACATTCCAGGGGTCGTCTGTGCTTCGTCAACCCCCTGTTCCTCCAGACTCATCACCACCACCACCGCTGTGAGGACCATCCGCCATCTCATAACAACCTAGAGAATGCCGGGAAATTGTCTGTGACGCCGTTAAACAGCAGCCAAGGTAGCGAGCAGCACGTGGACAAGATCAAACTGAACGATAAATCACGGCCCCCTCCCCCTCGCCCCCCTCCCCCCCGCTCAATGCCACGCCGGCGCCCTGCCCCACCTCCGCCTGGACCTCCAGCCGCTACCACCAGACCCAAGAGCATGCCAGAGGCCGCTGCTGTGTCTACAAGGCAACAACAACAGTCCCCCAGCAGGCGCCCAGCACCCGCTCGACCACCAATGGGTGCCAAGCATAGCAGCCCGTCCAAAACTGCCAGCTCACCAATCCCTGTGCCTTCGAACCCGCCACCTCCAAGGCCTAAGAAGCCTGATCTTGAAGCTCACCGTTGCCACATTGCTCTGGATGATGAGACCATCGCCAAGGCTCTGTCCCGGGCCAAGCTTCCACGATGCCAGCCTCCGCCTGCTGTCCCCACTGAAGCACTACTGGAGAATAACGCTGGGAGTCCGTCCACCCCCAAGGAGAGGGGACGCCAGCGGCTCAGTGACATGAGCATGTCTACTTCGTCCTCTGACTCATTGGAATATTCACAGTCTCCTGGATTCTCCCTGGGCCTGGCCCCTAGCCCGTCCCGACACCTTAATCATCAGGACACAGTGGAGGACAGCAGCGAAGATGATGAGGATGGGGAAGAAGATGAGGACGAAGACTACGGCGTAGGTTTGGAGACGGACCTAGAAATGCGCCTTCGTCCGTCCTTAAAAGCGCGAAGGCGAAGGGTTGGCGTGAGCCTCGGCGGCGGCTCTTTCATCCTCCCAAGGGCCCTGAAGGGACGCTTCCGCAAGATGAGCGGCATGCTCAGTTCCTTCATGACCCCGGAGAGACGGGCGGTGAAAAGGATCGCTGAGCTGTCCAGGGACAAAAGCTCATATTTTGGCTCCCTGGTGCAGGACTACATCAGCTTTGTTCAGGAGAACCGAGGCTGTCACACATCAGGGATGGATTTTCTGCAGACTCTCAGGCAGTTCATGACGCAGATGAAGGCGTACCTGCGCCAGAGCTCCGAACTGGACCCGCCTTTAGAGTCACTCATACCTGAGGACCAGATCGGTAAGTGGGCCAAGAAGCTTGCAAATCTTTAAAACCACAAAGTTGAATGCACTTTTAAGATTTGTTGTTTGCATGGAGGGATCGCGTGTCCTGTGAAACCTCTGCTTGCATGCATGGACACGTGTGGGGTGTTTTAGTCATATTCAATGTCTGACAGTGTTCACTTCTAAATGGTATACTGCCAGCATCATTTGAGAAGTAAAGCCTCTTTAGTGTGGCTTGAGAAATGGATTTCAAAATGACTTCATTCATTGACAATGTTCAGTGAGGACCCAGGCTTGTCATTGTCTCTGGAATCAGACGTACCAGTTGAAGTTTTCCATATTAGCCTTCCTCATTACTGGTGTTGAGTGACAGAAATGCCAGTGTGCTGTGCGCCAATGAGTTATTCTTGGCTTCTGTTGGTTGGCATGAGCTTACAGTGCAGTTGAATGTTATTTTAAAAGGCAGAAATTAAATGTAATTGTAGTTTTTATTAGGACTGCTTGGTATTTAACCACAATTCGGTGCTTACCAAAATATGTCCGTACCACTGAATGCTGAGAGTTGGCAGCGAATGTTTGGTCAGATACGTAATTAAGTACAGTCTATCTGACTATTTTATTGACTCATACTGCCTGTATGGCTGTCTGTATTTGGACAACATTCAACATTTTAGAACTTTGGCTTATATGAAAAAAAGGGTTTGTAGAAAAACATGGTATCTAAAAAAAAAAGATAAGTATTGTTTTGGTATTAGTTCTGAAACTCGTGTAACTTATTGGCAGTAATATCACAAGCAATTCTAATGATCACTATTTATATTCATTGGATAGTACCACAGTTGTTTATACTGTATGCTCCATTAAGGTCATAATGGTTGTAAAAATAAAGTTTGCAGACATTAGCAGCTCTATCAAAGGGACGTTTTATTCCAATCAGATTATTGTGGACTTGAGCGGTTGCATGAATATATAAGTATGTCTTTGCACTCGTCTCCCGTCCCTTGTTCATTGTAAACAACAACAACAGCAAAGCCTTGTTCAGAGATAGAGAAGTGATCCATTCTGGTTGTGCTAACCACAGATATGCACATAAAGCGTCTCACGCTCACAAATGTTCCCTTTGGAGAGGGGAACTGTGAAGAAATGTAAACGTGTTTTTTATACAGTGCTCGTGGAAGTAAACATAATGTTTAATAGATTTAGCTGAGCTGGAATTCTGAGCTATGTTAGATTTTTAGATGGTGAGAGGTGTGTCCAAATTTCAGCTGTTCCAAAACAAAACTGAGAATTACCATGAGACAGTGTGGCTGATGTCATGCTACAATCCCACAGAATATGTTTAAAAGAAAGCAGAAGTGGAGTTAGGATGATGTGTTCTCCCATTCAGAGTGTTAACACAAAGATTTACAAGAGTGTGGTGACGTTATGGCTGAAGGTCTGACATCTTTGGAAAGAAATGTTGAACTTTTGTTGTAAAATGGGAGCTAGGAGTCCAAACTTTATGTATTTGTAGAAACTATGACAATTAACAGTTTGTACGTGAGGTCAAGAGGTAGAATGATTAACAACTGGATGTTTGTAGAGGGAGGGTTTACAACTGGCAAAACACACCCTAAATTATTGCCGCCACTGGATAAGAACAAACACAGAGAGGAAAAGGAAAAGCTGTCATTTCTGGGATGTAAATCACAAAACGTCACATATTTAAAGATTGCTTTCGGGTACATTACTTTAAGGTTTTGTTTTTAGTGTATGTGCTTGCTGGGGTGCACTGTATGTTGTTGTCTGTGTGTGTATATGCTGTTTATCACAGACTCTCCTACAGATTATTGCTTTTGAGGGAAGCGTTTGACCAGGCTGTAGTCTAGATAAAGCCCAATAACAAACATTGCTCAATATACAAAGGAAATGAGCCTTTCTGGAGGGAATCAGGAAGTTTGCAGTCAAAAAATGCTTGCGTGTGTGCGCGCGTGTGTGTGTGTGTGTGTGTGTCTCTGTCTGTCTGTCTGTGTGCGCATGCGCCTACGTGTAAGTAAGAAATGAAGTACTGTAAGTAAGTAAAATGTATTTATAAAGTGCTTTTTACACATAAAAGTTACAAAGTGCTTTACATAAAACATGCAAGATGATTCATATTAAAACACAGTACACACTTAAAGCACAAAGTAATACATGTATACAAAATAAAGTGCTGACAGATCAATCAAAAGTCTGCTTTAAAAGCAGACCATAAGGGTGGGGCCAGAACATTCCACTAGGTGGGTGCTGTATACTCAAAAGATCACTCCCCATGGGTCTTAAGCCGGGTGCGGGGTATGGTCAGTAGATTTAAGTTGGACACACTCCAGTGTGTCCAACTGTGTGCCCTTAACAGCCTCTGTAGCTCTCCTTGTGTAAGGATCTGTCGGATTCATCCAGCTTCGGAGAACACCTCAGGCCTTCCCTTGTTCTTGATTTCAGATTTATTAGTCTTAGCAGTGTGCAATAGGGAACTGCCAAACCCTTATTACCTCAGACGACACACAACACTGCTCTCTTAGACACAGTGCAGTCGTGTAAGTGCAACACATTCCCTGACTCACCATAAAGTCAGACATATTTCCACAAGATTAGGATTCTTGTATGTGCTTGCTCGCTTGTTTAATGCTGCTAAACATGCATTGGGTTCTTCTGTGTAGCTCATTGCATAAGCACCGCCTGGAGGCTGGGGATGCCTGTGCATGAATAGATGTGTCAGTGCTGCCAGTGAACAATAAGACACAATTGTGTGAATGCAACATGCTGTAAATATTTGAGGTAGGCAGGGAATTATTTGAAGCCTATGTACGTAGGTTCGAGGTACAGATGGAGCCATTGTAGAAGTCCAAGTGCAACCTTTTACAGCATGTTATCTGAATGAATGGTGGACTTATAGATAGGGTTCCAAGTTGGATTTGTTTAGGTCAAACTTAAGGCTGAGACTCTAACAAATCTGTCACACTTTAACTTTAACTTCAAAGATCATGTGCTAAACATTCAGGTGGCACATTAGCTAAATAGCAAATATGTAATCTGGTAAGACCTCTTTGAATGTCAGACATTGAGGTTAGTTATTTATTACTTTTGTTGCTTGAAGTTGTTGAAATCCAGGAGTCAGAAACGATTGCGATTTGATTTGTTACATTTTAGTGAAATACTGTACCATTCAAGAAACATGCAGGATAAATGCACACAGGAAACTCTCAGTGACTGCTACTGTTGGTCATATGCAGGTTTGGTGTCTTTTTTTTTTTTTTTTTACTCTTGTTTGAGTTCCGTTTGCTCAATAATTACTTGGACCTATTTGAATCAAATTAAACTATATAGCCTACTGTATGCAAATCCTTTCCAAGAATTTAGAGACACAGACAGGGTAGGGAAGTCAAAAAATATGAATAGATGGACTGACACATTGTTTGTTGTTGGTGTTTTCATTGACAATTGACGTTGGGTTTGTTGACGGTAAGAAAAATATAAAAGAAAGCATATTAATCGACAATGAAAATAATCGTTAGTTACAGCCCTAATGCTCTGTAACTGCATTTGCAGTGGAATAAAAAGTACATGTTTAGGATTATTAAGTGTACTTAATACACCTTGACCCCAGCAAAATCCAGTAGGGTACATGATTGGCTGATTGGATTTAAGTTCTCCTGAGTTTAATCTGGTCTGGGATGGGCTCTCAGCAGAATTTGTAAAACTATTGAATGTCATTTATTATGTGATAACATTTCTAGATTCCCAAACTTTTTCATGTCAAGGACCCTTAAACTGACAAAAACATTAGACCCTGGACCCCCATCTGATAGAATGTGTGCTTTAAGATGACAAACATATTCATACATTCTGTCATTGTGTTACTGAAGGATGGATTAATAGTGAAAGTTGTTATTCCCATTTTTGCTGGGGACCCCCTGAAAATCCCTCAAGGACCCATGGGGGTCCCCGCACCACACTTTGAAAACCACTCCTCTAGAGACGCTTAACAGAGAGCTTTGGCTTCCTTTATTTGCAGCGATTGTGTTATTAATACTCATAGCAGCTGAAAGAAGAGTTTCACTTTTCTGTGATATGTCCTGTCATTGGTAGTCACAGTAGGCATTGATGCCATTTTCCTCTCCTACAGACCAGGTGCTAGAGAAGGCCATGCACAAGTGTGTCCTGAAGCCTCTGAAGAGTGTGATCGAGGTGGCTTTACATGACTTCCAGGTAAGAGACAGGTTGAATCTTGTTATCCTGCAATGTTACTGGTTGGACGTTAAAGATGTTCGACTGTGTCTCTGCCAGCGGTGGAAGAAGTATTCAGATCCTTTACTTAAGTAAAAGTACTAATACCACACTGTAAAAATACTCTTTTTACAAGTCAAAGTCCTGCATTGAAAATGTTACTTAAGTAAAAGTATGCAAGTATCATCAGGAAAATGTACTTAAAGTATTAAAAGTAAAAGTACTCAATGCTTAATTTGTAAAGTAACTAGTAACTAAAGATGTCAGATTAATGTAGTGGAGTAAAAAGTACAGTATGTCTGAAATGTAGTGGAGTAGAAGTAGTCAAGAAAAGTCCAAGTACCTCAAATTTGTACTTAAGTACAGTACTTGAGTAAATGTACTTAGTTACATTCCACCACTGGTCTCTGCCAAAGTATTTCACACTATCACAAGAAAAGGGAATGTTCTTAGCTAGATTAAGGATCATTTAATCTAAACATAGGCATTTGGAGTGTGCTTTGGAAAAAAGTTGATTTACGCCATCTCCCAATCTGTTAAAGGTAGGTAGGACATTGTTGGACCCAAAATGCAGAGACACGGAGGCAGGAAAGCAGGAGAGTGTCAAAAAGAAAGGTTTATTAATAAAAAGGCAAAGTACAAACCAAAACTCAAGGAATCCAAAAAGTGTAACAAAAAATACGAAGGAAATCCAACAAAGAAGGAACTCCAAAGAAACGGGGAAATCCAAAATGGGAACACGGAACAGAGCACAAGAACAAAAGCAGGAGCACAAGCTGAAACTCACGGGAACACAAAACCAAAAACAGATAACAATGATCTGACACAGGACAAGGGAAACACAAAGACTAAATACAGAGGATAACGAGGAAACAAGAGGCAGGTGACACAAGGGCTGGGAAAACAGGTGGAAAACATCAGACAATCACAAGAGCGGGAAAAACCAAAAGACAGGAAGTAAAACCAGACAAGACTAGGGAGAAAAACCAGACTTCAAAATAAAACAGGAAACTAAATACAAAACAGACTACCAAAATAAGACAAAAACCCCAAAACCATAACACAATCTTAATTGCTTAAGGGTGAACAGACTCTTTACACATATTCTTATTTTTGAACAATATTAGAGCTGCAAAGATTAATTGGTTAGTTGTCAACTATTAAATTAATGGCCAAATATTTTTTTTTAATGCAATCATCGGTTTCAGTCGTAACTTCCTCTGATTCCAGCTTCTTAGATGTGAATATTTTCTAGTTTCTTCTCTCCTCTGTGACAGTAAACTGAATATTTTTGAGTTGTGGACAAAACAAGACATTTGAGGACTTCCTCTTGGGCTTTGGAAAACACTGATCCACATTTTTTACCATTTTCTGACATTCTATAGACCAAACAACTAATCCATTAATCGAGAAAATAATCGACAGATGAATCAACAATGAAAATAATCGTCAGTTGCAGCCCTAAATATTTGAATTTAAAAACAAGAAATCACATCCCTAGAAGAGGAGACAAGACACATTAAAGATAAAGACATAATATGATGGTCTGTTATAATGTGGTCGACTGGGTATATTAACCTTAACCGTTAGTCTCACTTTGCCAGACCTTCATACACAGCACTGCAGAGGAGGGTCTGGCTAGTCCACACAGCATTCCTGGATGGGAGTCTAGTTTATTGGCATTTCTTTAAAGCAATCACAATCGTCTTGGGCGGCGCTAAGCCCCAGACGGAATCACGGTGCCGCTGCAAAATAGCCTAGGGAAGGAACTTGTGTACGTTCAAAGGTTGTTTTAGTCGTGCAACAGAAAACTCAGATTGTACAGATAGTCTAGCTAGCTGTCTGGATTTACCCTGCAGAGATCTGAGGAGCAGTTAACCATAGTCCTCAGAAATCCACCGGAGTTTAGAACGTCAACACAAAGAAAGAGGAAGGAAACAGACATCCGGCCGAAAAGAAGGACATCCGGTAGAACGAGAGCAATCCGGGAGTGGAACATAGTTTTGTTTTATTTAACCATTATTTAACCAGGTTGAGAACAGGTTCTCATTTGCAACGGCGACCTGGCCAAGAAAAGCGTAAGCGTACAAGACAACATACAGTTTCACATTCATTATAGTACAAGAAAACAGAGTACAATAGGCTACAAAGGTACAGATTACATTAGGTACAGATAGTACAAAGCCGGCGTAAAGTGAGGTATAAATAAGTACGTCGATGGAAATGCGAAGGTGGAAAGGTGATAACATAATATACATGAATAGACACTCTAGAACATTGCTGAGATGTCAATTGTGGTTATAACACAGTGTATATATATATAAATAGATAGTCTATATGAATGCTAAGAATATAGATATAGACTATGATCTGGTCGACTGGGTAAATAAACTCTGTGTGTTGTCTGCAGGTGAGCAGCGGAGCTCTGCAGCAGCTGAGAGAGAACCTGGCCCTGGCTAAGACCAAGAGGCCCCAGGAGTTAGGGGTGGATGGAGCTGTGCCTCCTGACCCCATGGCTATAGAGAAGATCCGCCATAAGTTCCTAAACATGAGGAAGATGTACTCCCCTGAGAAAAAGGTGTCATTGCTGCTGCGTGTTTGTAAACTCATCTACACCATCATGCAGGATAACTCAGGTATGGAGAAGTGTTGGATGGAAGTCTTTTGTTTACCCTGCATATGACAGGAAGCCTAAAGCTTTTATAGCTTATATATAAGCTAGGGTGTAGTTTTCACTGGGGACAGGGGGGACATGCCAGGTAGTGTGATTTTGAAGTCTAGTTTTTTCTTTTGGAATATAAGACGTTTTGTGAAACACATTCTTCTGTCTTAGTTTATGATTGTGACCTGTGTTACCACCACACCCACAGCTACTCTCTGTCTGCTTCCTACCAGGGAGGATGTATGGTGCCGATGACTTCCTGCCCATGCTGACTTATGTGGTGGCTCAGTGTGACATGCCTCAGCTGGACACAGACATCCAGTACATGATGGAGCTGCTGGACCCATCTCTGCTGCAAGGAGAGGGTAGGTCCTGTTGGTTTGCTCCTAGTCTTGCATTGCCAGACCTTAACTGTAAGGTCTGGCCCTTCCACAGATACACTCCTCAATAAGAGAAAAAAACATGGGTTGTTTGCATTTCTTTAAATTAATCACAATTGGTCCGGACCAGTGACTGTAAAAAAAAAAAAAAATCTCCAGATGCAAAGAAGGTGGCTCTGAATAATAGTCTCGGGAAGGAACATGTTTTGGTGGAACATTTGCACCCCGCAAAGGAAAACGCTCCTAAAAAATTAAATAAAGTTAACTGTTCACACAATACAGTAACGTGAGCTATTTAAAGTAGCTGGCTACATGATGGTTAAACATAATTTGGTCTTACCAGTGTATTGCTGTGTGTATTTTGTCCATAATCGGTCCCAAAACGTCTCAGTTAGAGTAAATGGTGTAAACATATTCTTTGTAAATCTTTACAATCATTCCCCAAAAGAACCAAGCAGACCTGTCTTGTTGCACGATCCAATTTGTTTTTCCAAACTTTACATTTTTAGCATTTAATATTAGCTTGCTAGCCCTGAGGTTCCGGATGATGGTCCTTGAAGTGTCCGGAGTTTAGAACGGCAACACAAAGAAAGCGGAAGGTGAGGGACATCTGGTGGAACTATCCGGTTAATAAACGGTTGTCGTTCCAAAGGAGTTAGCTCCGTATTGTGTATAAAACACACAATATACAGTGAGAACAATATCACATAATTTGGTCTTTACCCCTCCTAACTGTGCATCAAGTACAGATTTGGGCATATTTAGCTTAGTTTAGCATACATAGACTTTAGCAGGGGGAAACAGCTAGCCTGACTTTCTATAAAGTTCACAAATAAGACTAATAAAAGCTCTCCAAGTTGTATCTTGTTTGTAACCTGTACGTTAAAAATGTGTCAAAATGTCAGTTTGTGATTTTAAGGTAAAATACATGCTGTACCTCTATTATTATTTAGCTAGCTATTATTTGATTGTGCGTCATAGAATAGCGTAGAGTGCTGAAATAGTTTCACCAGATAAAACCACACATTATTTTTACAAACACACAAGATGTAAGTTAGTGAGCTTTAGAGGTGTTGGAAGGTGTGTCTTTGAACAGAGCCAGGCTAGCTGTTTCCATTGTCGTTACTAGGCTACTCTAGCCACAAGCTAACCGCAGCTCCATACTTTACACACAGACATAAGATCCACATTGATCTTCTAATCTCACTCTCAGAAAAAAACGCAAATATGTGTATTTCCCAAAATGTTGAACTATTCCCCCTTAACCTTACAGTTAGGCCCAACCATAATAAGGAAATGGGACAAAGGGGAAACCCAGACACTCTTCTTGTACCTATTTAGTTCATGTGAAACTGGAGGGGATAGACTCATTGTAAATACTGGAGCTGCAGACAAAGGAGTGGAAGCGCTGCTGGGTCTTTTCTTGTGTTTACCTACAGACAAAAATCCAAGGACTCCGTAGGAGTTGGGCAAAATTAGAATGCCTTTATTGCAATGCATTTTCAAATGACCAACGCGTTTCAACTCACATATTCATCAGAGTCATTGAGCTGTTTCGGTTTTCATATGGTGATTTCCTCCACAAGATACATAATGTTTGATATTTCCTTCATGAGGTTAGGCAGATTACAGTGTGCCGTGAGGTTAATGTGCATTCCAGCCTGTTATACGTATAACTGGGTGAGTGGAAGGTCTGCCCAAGAGGAAGCACTTAACTGTGGGTCAACAGAAGGCACAGCTCCAGTTGAATGGTTGGAAATAGTTCATATCAGTAGCAATCAAGGGGCACTTATTAGAAGTCTTTACCATTAGAGTATACCATTAGAGTATATATAATGTAAATTATATATGGATGCACCATATGCCTCATGATGTTTCTTAAAACTCCTCAAATCAATATGTTTCTATAAATAATAATGCTAATAATTACTGTGTAATGTCAAAGGCACCACTTGTAGTGACAAATACACTGATAATTATCACCAAATTCATGCGCAACTCCTTCCATTATTCAGTGTTTTCCCTAGGTTTTTGGAATACTTATTAAGTATTTGTCATTTTCCCTTAAGAAAATGCTATGTTTTTCAATAAAAAAATTTTTTTGGGAATATTATTATCATATCTGTGTCTAAAACAGCCAAAAAGCTAGATCAGATAATAAATAAATAACACTCTTTTTGAGCTTTTTTCTTAAAGAGAATACTTGCTTAAGAAGTCCACCGGAGTTTCATTAGATCAGACAAAAGTCATTTAGTTAGTTTTGATGCTCACATTGATTTTACATTTATTTGGGTTAGGTGGTGCAAAACTGCTTGGGTGCTGTGCCTAAGCCTTATAATGGTAGGGAAAACCCTGACAGAGCATTCAAATTCGTATTTCATCAATTGCAATAGTAATTTGAACAAAGTAATTTTATTCTTGCTTGCGTGTCGCTACACTGTCATCTCATTTCTGTCAGCGCCTTAGCCCAGTTTTAGCTTTTCCATTGGCTATGTGATCGTTTTGAGGCTTGCTTTTGAAGGAAAGCTACAAGTGGCACTTACAGCATAACAGCCCAATGAGTCATAAAGTCACAGACATGGGGGACTCGAGTCACATGACTTGACTCGAGTTAGACTCGAGTCGCAAATTTTAGGACTTGAGACTTGCTTGATAAACATTCATAAAAGACTTGACTTTGACTTGATATTCATGACTTGAGACTTAACTTAGACTTGAGTCAAATGACTTGAAATGACTTGATTTTCTGTTTAATAAATATATATTTTCCCCCTCTGATATTGAGGAGGAGTTAACGTTACGATTTTAGTGCTGTTGCATGCGCGGGAACCCGTTGATATGATGACGCGCCACACGGTGGCAGACCTGCAGTAAACGAGACTGGCTACGGCTGTTATTTAACGTCATGGATTCCTCTGCACCGGAAATAATAAAGTTTGGCTATAAGGATTACACATCTGACCAGGCAAAGAAGAAACGAACGGCAGTTTGCAAGGTCTGCAGTACAAAAAAATTCATATGTCAACCACCACCACGGCGAATTTCATCAGACACTTCAAATCGGGAGAGATTCAGGTTCCAGTCCCCATATTCAGCTGAACCACTATTTGGATGCTTGTGATGAACAGAACTCCCTTCAGTTTTGGGCCATGAATAAGCGCACCCTCCCCCCTTTGTTCAAGGTTGCGGTAAGAACGAATACAACTAGGCACACTGTATACATACACACAACTGCTCTCTCTCTCTCTCTCTCTCTCTCTCTCTCTCTCTCTCTCTCTCTCTCTCTCTCTCTCTCTCTCTCTCTCTCTCTCTAACACACACACACTTGCGCAGATTAAGTATGTGAATAAAGCTAGGCACACATACACACACAACACACTGCACTCTCACACACACACCACATGCACACATTCACTCACCAATATTAATAACTTTTCATTCACTCTCTCTCAACCACGCACACATTCACTCACATACACTGACAAATATTAACATATAGCCTACTATTCAATCTCTCCAAATTATGCAAAGGTGGTGGGATTCAGCTACTCTTAAAGAATATGTTTTTTTTCTTTAAGAGAAGGAAAGGTTAAATGTGTTTCTGTCCCATAAAAGTGAGGGATGTTTGAAGAATATTATTTGACTTAGAAACCATTATATTTGAATTGTTTGAATGAATTTCATGATTTGATGTCATGTTTGAGGCATATTGAACAAATATGTATGTTGATTTTTTTTGTTGGCCTAATAGCAGTTTTAGGCTGTGCTTTTTTTAATCTTTATACATTTAAACTGTTCAGATATATGTGGCTTGGACGCAATGTCTTGAATATTGAGTAGGAAAAAATGCAAATAAAACTCCAGCAGTTATGACCACTGTCTGTAGCTTGTTTAAAAATGGAAACTTTTGTATGACTTGACTTGTGACTTGCTTGACCCAAGCTATGACTTGACTTGACTTGCTTGACCAAAGCTATGACTTGACTTGCTTGATTGTCACACAAAATGACTTAGACTTGCTTGAGACTTGAAGGTTAAGACTTGAGACTTGCTTGTGACTTGCCCATGTGTGACTTACTCCCATCTCTGTAAAGTCAACTCAGTAATGTCATTGCACAGCAATTTCTATTTAAAGTTGGCTAACATTGACCCCTATAAGCTGCTGGTCATATCAGACGAAGTAAAACCCCTGTATTGAGTGTATTGAATTGAGCACATTCTCTTGCTTCTTAATTCAAACTTTTCATTTGTAAAAGGAAAAATTTTATTTCTTCTTTTGAAAGTTACATAGTTTCGCTCTCAGGATTTACTGAGCACGTACAGGTCAGTACGACACACAAACTGCTGTGTGACTCACAAGACATTATGATTACTACTGCAGTATTATGGTCAGCACCATCCACATCCACTGTAAGATATTTCTACTATCACATGCTGCTGAAAGAAATGCAAGATTTGTATGTATTTCTGGAAGTCATTTTCACCTGTTTGCAAGCATTCAGGAAGGTTCCGTGAGAGAAGCCTAGACATAGGAAGTAAAGTTCTTTTAACATTGGTAGGAAATTCCAGTCAGTGTTTGATTTGAATGGGCTGGAGCAGGTTCAGAGGAAAAAGGAGGCTGACCCCTCCCAGAATTAAATATTTTCCTATCAGCGTCAACCTGTCTGGCACGTACAGTTAGGTCATTGTGGATTGCTCACATGTATGCAGTATGTATCCTAGAGCTTCAGTTAATAAAAATAAAAAATAGCAGATTCTTGTTCTGATTTATTTCTATTACAAAGCAAGGAATCTTAGAAAGAAGACACATATGTCATTGGTGCCAAGCCTGTAACATTCTACATGTATTTGATTGTAATAGAGCATCTTTGTTAACACTAATTATTATATTCAGGAGGGCTAACGTTAGCCAGCTGTATCTATTATTGTCAGGAGGTGTGTAACGTGAATGGTGTAGGTGGAGAGAGCTAGCAGTTAGCCATTTAGCTCAAACAGTCGACAGACAACTGAACAGAGATTCTAATCTACGCTGACCGCCGACCATACAGTGCCAGGTCTCCACGGCGCTATATTTACTTATCATACATGACCAGTAGTGTATATATAGCATAACCTGCACCAACTCGTTAGTAAAGTCTCTCTTGATGTGTGTTGGTCCTCCCCCCCCCTCCCCCGCATTCTGAGTGCGTTATAGTTCCTACGGTGGCCGAACCCGAAATTAGCGACAACCGTCCGTGAGTGTTCCTTCCAGTGTAATAATAGTTTGACATTATTTTGGTATCATTTCATTGCTAACATCAGCTATCAGGTTCCCAAACATATGCAAGCTAATGTTAGTAAATTATCAGTGCTATCGTTATTCTGTATATTGTACGAGATTAATAGTGTAAGGCAATGTTTACAGCGTAGGAGAGAAGCAACGGAGGTTTGTGTTTTTAATATATTTCTCTGAGTAGCATGAACAATGTCAATGAAACTGAAATGATCTCTTAGTAGCCTATCTCCATCGTTTACACACAGCTGTTTTAGTAGCTAGTCTGTGTTACAACTCCATGACGTGAGTTGTCTGCCAGGGAAATCACGGCACATATGATTACGTTTATGTTACAAGGTAGACAATCCTTTTTCATCATTGGCGCGAGGAAAAGTATCCTACACGTCGTTCTAGCGTTATGCACAGCCATGCTATAGTTAGCCAAGCAAGTAGCAACTATAAAACTTTTACACAAATAGGCAGAATTACCTGTTGAGAAGAAAGCAGGCAACTTCGGCGTCCCTTTTAAAATCCTTGCTCCTCATGAGCTCTTTCCATCTTGGAAAAGCCACAAAAATATTAAATTTGGTCGCGTTGCTTTGCCTGTCACGTCATTTTAATTTCCTCTGCGATTCAGTTACATGTCCTCGATAATAGACGCAACAGGCTTTCAAATCTGCCGGCGGTGAGTTACAAGTAATCTTCTCCCCCTCCCTCCCCTGGCATACGTCACAGTCAGTGCCACTGAGTGGAAAGCGCAAAATGCGGAGCAGTATCGCCTGTATGTCCTTACGGGCTACCATAGTTCAAAATGGCGCATGACTATGGAGCGTCTACCCCAGTTCATGTAAGCGCAAATGTAAAATTTCAAGCCAGTAGGAATACTTGGAATTGATGGTGGTGGTCAGTATTCATAAAAAAGGACAAGTTTGTGAAGGGCAATACAGATTTTGATAATAAACAACTACAAATGTTACACACTGGGGCTTTAAGCCAAGGACCCCTTAACTGAAAGAGAGACGGAGCAGGGACCCCCTACTCGCCTACATATATTGTATAAAATTAAGTTGCACATTAAACTGGGCCTACAATAACGTGTAGGGCGGGGGCGGCCTCTAGCTCACCCAGGTTCGAGTCCGACCTGCTGCCCTTTGCTGCGTGTCTCCCCCACCTCTCACCCACCTTTCCTGTCTATCCACTGTCACTAATAAAGGGAAAAAGCCCCAAAAAAGAATCTTTAAAAAAAATAACGTCTAGGGCGACCTAAAGTTTATATACATACAACCCAAATCAGAAAAAGTTGGGACAGTATTGAAAACACAAATAAAAAAAGAAAGTAGTGATTTCTAAATGTACTTTGACTTCATTGTATTTGTATTTCATTGCAGACAATACAACAGCACATAATTTAATGTGTTCCTCATGATTTTTATTGTTTTTTTGTTTTGTTTTTTCAAAAAAACTAAATTCCTATTTTGGTTCTTGCAACACATTTAAAAAAAAATTGGAACAGTAAAGCATTTACCACTTTGTAATGTTGCCATTCCTTTTCACAACACTTAAAAGACGTTTAGGGACTGAAGACACCAAGTGATGACGTGTTTCAGGTGTAATTTTGTCCCATTCTTGCTGCAAACAAGTCTTAAGGTGGGCAACAGTACGGGGTCTTCGTTGTCGCATTTTGCGCTTCAAAATGCGCCACACATTCGTTATTGGAGACAGGTCGGGACTGCAGGCAGGCCAGTCAAGTACCCGTGTCCTCTTCTTCCGCAGCCAGGACTTTGTAATGTGTGCAGAATGTGGTTTTGCATTATCTTGTTGAAATATGCACGTCCCTGGAAAAGATGTCTTCTTGAAGGCAGCATATTGTGCTCCAAAATCTCTATGTACTTTTCAGCATTAATGGTGCCAAGCCCAGAAGTGCAAGTTACCTTTGCCAAGGGCACTGACACAACCCCATACCATGACAGACCCTGGCTTTTGGACTTGTTGCTGGTAACAGTCTGAATGATCCTTTTCTTCTTTGGTCCGGAGCACACGGCATCCATTTCTCCCAAAAAGTACCTGAAATACTGATTCATCTGACCACAGTACACGTTTCCACTGTGTGATGGTCCATCCCAGATGCCTCCGAGCCCAGAGAAGTCGACAGAGCTTCTGGACACTGTTAACATAGGGCTTCCTTTTGGCACAGTACAGTTTTAACTGGCATTTGTGAATGTAACTACGTATTGTGGTACTTGACAAAGGTTTGCCAAAGTAGTCCTGAGCCCATGTGGTGATATTGCTTATAGATGAATGACGATTCTTGATGCAGTGCCACCTGAGGGATCGGAGATCACGGTTGTTCAGCTTAGGCTTGCGCCCTTGTCCTTTACGCACTGAAAATCCTCCACATTCCTTGAATCTTTTAATTATGTTATGCACTGTTGAAGGTGAAATAAGCAAATGTCTTCCTATCTTTCTTTGAGGAACATTGTTTTTAAACATTTCAATAATTTTGTCACGTATTTGTTGGCAAACTGGCGATCCTCGGCCCATCTTTGCTCCTGAAGGACGAGACCTTTCTTGGATGCTGCTTTTGTACCAAATCATAATTACAATCACCTGTTGACATCACCTGTTTCAAATCACATCATTATTTAACCAATTTACCTGATTACTAGCCCTAAATTGCTCCTGTCCCAACCTTTTTTGGAATGTATTGCAGGTCTGAATGACAGGAAAGGATGTATATTTACAAATGAAATTAAGTTGACCAGACAAAACATGAAATATTTTGTGTTCACATTGTCTGCAATGAAATACAAGTCAAAGTACATTTAGAAATCACTACTTTCTTTTTTTATTTGTGTTTTTCATACTGTCCCAACTTTTTCTGATTTGGGGTTGTACATTTTTAGTGCATTGAATACAAAGCTATTAAAATAATAATTGTTGGCATGTTTTTATAAATCCTGTTTTAATGTTAAACACACATGTGACACAGTCAATCCTTTGGATGAACTGTATCTGTGGGTGGCTACCTTAGTGACTACCTTACCTGTAGGCCTATCATTATTGTAAAAAAACAATAAAATTTTGAAAAAACTTGCAGTAAAAAAAAACCTGCAGTAACTCTGAGGACCCCCAAGGGGTCCCAGATACGTTATTATGGATCCCACGTAACTTCTAGGAAAGTCCCGCCCTACGAAGCAGCTCGGTTGATTGGTGTTGGGCATTGACCTTGAGTTGTTAAGGTTAGGATAGCTGATTGGTCAGGGGACAGGACCTGAACAAATCGGGTTACAGTATCTTGCATAAGCATGGACGCCTGGCCAATAGTAGTGTGTGAATGCTATTGAAGGGCAGGTCTTGCCTAGAAGTTGCGTGGGTTCCATAATGACGCGTCTCGGACCCCCCGTTGAAGATCTCTGCATTAGTGGCTACTGGCTAGTTTACCTATAGGCCAGTAAGCCTATGTTGGGTCATTTCTTTTTCACAAACAGTGATTTGTCTTTGCTAATAATATGTTGGTTTCATTTCCATTTTTGAAAAAAAATAAAAAACTTTCTGAAAAATTATCAAACAATGAGGTCTTATTTTTTATAGTGGGATTTTCAATGCCCGCCCCATTACCCTAAATAGAACTGGCACCAAAAGTCTGACACCAGCACAAATTTGATGACGTATGACTCGTTCTTCTTTCGAAGATTCCTTATTACAAAGAAGGAAGTGTTCACTTCATGATACATATATGAGTAATGTGGGCTGCTTTAATTTCTAGATAAGTAGCTCTGTTTCTGTTTCTTTTTCTTCGTCCATCCTCAAACATCTCTCCCTGCTTTCTACCCCCCCAGGGGGCTACTACCTGACCAGCGCGTACGGAGCCATGTCCCTCATCAGGAACTTCCAGGAGGAGCAGGCGGCCCGGGTCCTCAGCTCTGAGGCCAGGAACACTCTGCACCAGTGGCACCGAAGGCGCACTGCCCAGCGCACAGCGCCGACTGTGGACGACTTTCAGGTATCACGCCTGACCTGAACCCACCTTGAACATCCAGGCAGTGAGTCTAAGTGCGACCAATTCCAAATAAATCTCAACTTTACGTCCAGCATTGGAAAGATGCATGAAAGGTGCTGTGTTCCCGCCCTCCCTCATCAGAGAAAAGGACTACATCTACAGTTTCTACTAACATCACAGCATGTTTTGGTAGAAAGCACCCTCTAGTGGAACATTTAAACACTGCATGCCATTTCTTGGTGGTTATAACTCAGTGATGTTGACAGGTACAGTATTCAATGTCATCTGGACCCACAGGTGGTCATTTGAGTAGGTCCCGGGGAAATTGAATGGGTCCCAGTCCTTAAATTCTTCCTCCATCCTCTAAGAACTTGCCCGAAATACAATCTAAGCCGTCCTGAAATGAATGTGGAGCATCCCACATCTCAAATCTTTCTTTAAAGCTGCCTCAACCTCTAAAGGCTGGAGGTACTGCAAGGGGAGAGCAATGATTTATATTTCCTTGCAACCTTGATGACATTTGAATAATATTGTATGATTGTTCAATGGTCCTAAACAGTCAGATGGTCAGTTTAGCCCCAGGTGGCTCAATTTATCAAATTCAGCCACAGGAAGACTTTTTTTGTATTCTTACATTCTTAAAAAATTAATTTGGAACGAGGCATAGGATCCTGAAATAGATATATGCAGCTCCTGTCAAAACTTCTAGAAACTTCATACAATTGATAAACACATGCATTTATGCTCTGTGCACACTGAAGTAGCAGGTGGGAGACAGAGAGCGTCTCGGGTCTAGCATGTGTGTGCATGCGTGCATGCGTGTGTGTGTGGCATTATAATTGCATGGCATTGCCTCGGCTTATCTCTACCCTGTTCATTAACAAAGGAAACTGTAGTAACCAGATTCTGCTGAACCTCACTGGATTGAGCAGGAATAGTGTTTCTGTAAGCGCTGAATGAGACAAAGACACTGAATGTGTGCTGTAAAACTAAAGGAATACAATACTTTATTCAGTATCAACCTCTCTAAACTGTTTAATACACAAGAAACACATTTGGGAAACATGCCATCCTTACATGTTTGATAATGTTTTCTCATCCAGTGAGGAAGTCTAACCTATGATTTGCCTGTGTGCTTGGGGTGATCTGTAATTCTGTTGCAGTTTCAACCTTCCCTTCCTCTCTGTGGTCTGACTCGCAGATTTCCACTTTCTTTCTTTTGTGTGTGTGTGTGTGTGTGTGTGTGTGTGTGTGTGTGTGTGTGTGTGTGTGTGTGTGTGTGTGTGTGTGTGTGTGTGTGTGTGTGTGTGCATTGTCTTGCGGTGTTGATGTTTCTTTTGTTTATTTCTATGATTTAGCACAGATTGGTTGATCAAATGTAGCATTATTAGGGAAAAAATAGGGTGTGTATGGACGCATTGGATAGGGAGTTTACAGCGTCCTTTTGGATTTTAAAGCGTCGGCGACGCAGGACGCGCACTTAGCAACATCACTGTGAACTGCATGTTTTCTTTCTGCCTGCGTGCTTGACTCATCAGTAATTCCTCTTTGATTCATGGTGGACACATTTCAATCTGTGCTGCCAAATGTTAACACAGGGCTTTTTGTTTGTCTATGTAGAACTATCTCCGAGTAGCCCTGCAGGAAGTGGACACAGGCTGCACGGCCAAAACCCTGATCGTCCACCCTTACACAACCACAGAGGAGGTCTGCTCACTCTGCGCTTACAAGTTCAAGATCCCAGACCCCGACACCTACGCACTGTTTCTGGTCACTGGGGACACCCGGCAGCAGCTCGCCCCGGACACACACCCTCAACGAATCAAAGCCGAGCTCCACAGCCGGCCCCGTGCACAGATCTTCCACTTTGTCTTCAGGAAGGTACCTAACCTTAACCTCTGTATCCCTGCCCTCATGAACAATGGAAACTGCCTTCAAGTTGAATAGAGCAGGAGAATGTGACAGCATGCTGCACTTGATCCTAAACAATAGTTATGTTTCGTGGGTAATCTGTTGGTGCTTGTTTCTTAGAAAACATTTGACACCGTCTGAACGGAAACAAAAAACCAAGCTGTATATCGATGCAGATATAAAATGTCTTTGATCAAATATGATGCCATGCAAATGATAAGGTGATTTATTTTGTTATGAGGAACCATTAAGGGGTAGGATGGACTTTTGAAAGTGCTGGTGTTTTACTCAAACACCTCAAAGACTGTGGCTCCCATTTAAGTCAAAAAGCCTAACGGGCCAGCTACGTAACATAACAACGTATGCAGTGCGGATGCTTCAACACTACACTTTCAAAATAATCAATAAAACTTTCTACACCAGGCATGAGAGCAGCGCATTAAGTGGTGCGTATGCGTCACGTAAATATATTACGTGAAGTGTATGCAGCCCTTTTACACAAAATTACCTACAAAACTACTGATAGAATGACTGTCAATAAGCATATTGGCAGTTTTGGTTTTGAGAGTTATTTGTATTTATTGATCCTGTCACCTGCGTCCTTTGACGATAGATTGGCGTTTCACAGCGCTGTGCCAGGTCCAAAAATTGGAGAAACAACAACAATCCCAAAGCAAAAGCTCACAGTGTCTCTTGGGTGTAGCCAGTTAAAAGCAATATTGTTATTATATTAGACGGCGCATACGCTCCGCGAACAATCCGCATACTTGTGCAATGTAGCCAACACATAAAGAGTGGTAAGTTGTAAATTTAGTTGAAGTTATCAACAATTCAACCATTTAGAGACCATTTGGCCCTTATTTAGGTGGTATGCTGAGTGGAAATTGTCAGATTTTGTATAGAGGCTGGTTTTGCAGGATTGTATTAAGTTTTATATGGAAGTGAAAAGTTCTTCAGATAGTTGGACATTTGTACCATCCTTAAAGTGCTCATATTATGCTCATTTTCAGGTTCATAATTGTATTTAGAGGTTGTACCAGAATAGATTTATATGGTTTAATTTTCAAAAAACACCATATATTTGTTGCACTGCACATTGCTGCAGCTCCTCTTTTCACCCTGTGTGTTGAACTCTCTGTTTTAGCTACAGAATGAGGCAACTCACTCGCACTTTGTTGGGAGCCGCACATGCGCAGTAGCTAACTACTAGCCAGTCAGAAGCAGAGTATGAGGGAGTGCTACGCTAGCAGCTAGGCGAGCATCATAACATGTGTTAGGCTACAAAGTGACCACGTTTGTCTCTGAAGTAAAGGCTGGACTACAACAGAGCTGTTTGGAGCAGTTTGTGAACAGTGTTTTCTGTTGGAGATGGTAAGTCCCTTTGGGGTGGACTTTGGGCTTTTTCCCTTTGTAAACCTATAACGTGCACAAAAAGATATATAACACAATAAAGGAAAGGGGAAAAGCCAAAAAGCATAATATGAGCACTTCAAAGCAGTGGTCATACGGTTTAATATTGCATTTAATGTAACTAACGTTTGCCTTAACTGCTGTTATCCCAGGTGCCTTCAAAAGGAATTGAACATACTGTATCCTACTGAAAGTTTTCAGCTGTCATCCAGTGATTCACAGCTTTCATCAAAATGACCCAGAAAAGAACCTCATGCTAACATGTTGATTTAATAAGTAAAATTAACTATTGTAAAAGTTTAGATTGTTTTTATATTGCTCTTGTGTTGATTTTCTACAATTGCTGGCCAATTGTAGCTTGTATGCCTGTGTAGAAATATTTTTGTATTCAAATGTTTCCTTTTTTCATCACTAAAGATTTGTATTCAGATTTAATATTTCTGTACTGGACTCAGTAGTGGACTTGGATTTATGCCAGTTATTTCTGAAAAGTCAATTTAAAACAACACTGTTTCTATTATTTTTTATGGAAAGCTCAAAAACGGATAGTGGAAATGTATATAAATCTCTCCAAACGAGGCTACTTGCTGACTCCAACATAATACTACAACCCCAAATCAGAAAAAGTTGGGACAGTATGGAAAACACAAATAAAAAAGAAAGTAGTGATTTCTAAATGTACTTTGACTTGTATTTCATTGCAGACAATAAAACAGCACATCATTTAATGTGTTCCTCATGATTTTATTCTTGCAACACATACACACAAAGTTGGAACAGTAAAGCATTTACCACTTTGTAACGTTGCCATTCCTTTTCACAACACTTAAAAGATGTTTAGGGACTGAAGACACCAAGTGATGAAGTGTTTCAGGTGTAATTTTGTCCCATTCTTGCTGCAAACAAGTCTTAAGGTGGGCAACAGTACGGGGCCTTCGTTGTTGCATTTTGCGCTTCAAACTGCGCCACACATTCTCTATTGGAGACAGGTCAGGACTGCAGGCAGGCCAGTCAAGTACCCGTATCCTCTTCCTCCGCAGCCAGGACTTTGTAATGTGTGCAGAATGTGGTTTTGCATTATCTTGTTGAAATATGCACGTCCCTGGAAAAGATGTCTTCATCTGACCACAGTACACGTTTCCACTGTGTGATGGTCCATCCCAGATGCCTCCGAGCCCAGAGAAGTCGACGGCGCTTCTGGACACTGTTAACATAGGGCTTCCTTTTGGCACAGTACAGTTTTAACTGGCATTTGTGAATGTAACTACGTATTGTGGTACTTGACAAAGGTTTGCCAAAGTAGTCCTGAGCCCATGTGGTGATATCGCTTATAGATGAATGACGATTCTTGATGCAGTGCTGCCTGAGGGCTCGGAGATCACGGTTGTTCAGCTTAGGCTTGCGCCCTTGTCCATTACGCACTGAAATTCCTCCTCATTCCTTGAATCTTTTAATTATGTTATGCACTGTTGAAGGTGAAATAAGCAAATGTCTTCCTATCTTTCTTTGAGGAACATTGTTTTTAAACATTTCAATAATTTTCTCACGTATTTGTTGGCAAACTGGTGATCCTCGGCCCATCTTTGCTCCTAAAGGACGAGACCTTTCTTGGATGCTGCTTTTGTACCAAATCATAATTACAATCACCTGTTGACATCACCTGTTTCAAATCACATAATTATTTAACCAATTTACCTGATTACTAGCCCTTAATTGCTCCTGTCCCAACCTTTTTTGGAATGTATTGCAGGTCTGAATGACAGGAAAGAATGTATATTTACAAATGAAATTAAGTTGACCAGAAAAAACATGAAATATTTTGTGTTCACATTGTCTGCAATGAAATACAAGTCAAAGTACATTTAGAAATCACTACTTTCTTTTTTTATTTGTATTTTTCATACTGTCCCAACTTTTTCTGATTTGGGGTTGTATTTTGCTACATTATTTTTTAAGACAAAGTGTCATTTCTTGGGCATAATATTAGATTTCATTGGCACAATATTGCCCTGGCAGGCAGCACAGGAACAGCAGGATTTAAGATTTAATCCACATACAACAGCTTATAAATAAACAGCTAGTCACAAATATTTCAATCCACAAACATACAAAAGAAATTTAACATGATTTGACGGTTTTATCAGAACCTACTACAGGGGTCTAAACACAAGGTGGTAAGGTAAGGGAATCTTTGTGGAGCTTTTTGTGGTTTGATGTATAAAGTCAAATGAACTACTTGTTGTTGTGGGTTTTCTTCTTTCAGTTCGGCCTGCTACGATTAACTTAATAACCACTTATAGGCTTGTAGGAGCCAAACACTGAGATACAGCAGACTAAACTTGGCTTGTTCCTGAATTTTGACAGTGTGCCTACTACTTGGTGCACATCCGAATAACACTGGCTAACAGTAAATCTTCTGTTTGACATGTCCTGAAGAGAGGACAACACGGCCTACAGTGAAGAGTCTCCATGATAGGATGTGTGTGTGTAAGAAGTTGTTGCTACGGTGATTTACAGTGAGGGAGTAGAGGGGGGAGGGGGAGACAGTATCTTCCATGGTCAAACCTGTCCATTTAATGATAATTATACCTCTTAAGTTTGTTCTGTAATTCAAAAAACATGGGTCCAAACGGAACAGTTATATCATCACGAGAGAGATAAAAGTCTGGCGAATGCATTGATGTGGTTTGTGGTGTCAAATATATGCAACACAGAGCAGGTAACAAACAGGGAACCGTCTGTGTACTTCCAGATATTTATTTTCATTGTTTCTATCGGCAGTTGGTACGTAGGGAGCCAAAAGTTTAGGTCCGGTGGATTCCAAAGCGACCGGCACAAAATTTCCTGCATTTTGACCAACCATGATGTATGAACTGTGAAAACTGTAGGGGATAGAGCACTCTGTTTGGAAAGATTTCAGAGGATCATACTGCAGCTCCCCTGTCTGTCCTCCCCTCTGGCTCTCAACATTCTGTCCCATACACACACATTGGAAAATCAGAAACGGTCTGAAAACGTACTGCACCTCCATTTTTTTTCATTGTTTCTATCGGCAGTTGGTATGAACAGAGCAAAAGGTTTACGTCCGATGGATTCCATAGTTACATGTCTGCGACCGGCACAACATTTCCTACATTTTGACCAACGATGATGTATGAAGACTGAAAACTGTAGGTGAGAGAGCAATTTGTTTGGAAAACAATTCAGAGAATATTACTGCAGCTCTATTTTTTTTCATTGTTTCTATCGGCAGTTGGTATAAGGAGAGCCAAAAGTTTAGGTCCGGTGGATTCCATAGTTACATGTCTGCGACTGGCACAAAATTCCCTACATTTTGACCAACAATGATGTATGAAGAGTGAAAACTGTAGGGGAGAGAGCCATTTGTTTGGAGAAAATTCAGAGAATCGTACCACAGCTCTATCTATGAAGATGAAGATTCTGGCCCCATACACACACATTGGAAAATCTGAAACGGTCTGAAAAGAGGACGATACGTAAACTGTGATTTGGAAGAAACCGTGCTTGATTTCCGAATGCCCATTCAGCCTAATAACGCCCAAAGTCTTGTCTTCAGTTTAAACTTCTAATTTTTTTCAACATTAAAGTATGGTGATACAGCATGGCCCCAGAGGGGTAGTTTTGAGCGATGTTAAGCGATTTCCCTAAGATTTCCCATTAAAGTCTATGGGAAATTCCTTGCCTTTTTTTTGCCGATATCTGGAAAACCATGCGGAAAATCTCTAATTTGAATGATAGCACACCATTCCCTGTCATTACACACATTTTGATGTATTTTGTGTGCAACGCTCCATGACTAGTAGCGGGACAAAAATGTGGTGGAAGCACATCGGCACACAGAATAATAATAAAAATCATTGGGAGTCCTTATAACAGTTGCTGAGTGAAACACCTGTCTGCCTGTATTCTCCATTCCTGTGTAAAGTCGCTCCTGGTGCAGAGATGCTCTCTGTCTCTCTCTGGCAGTAATAACCCTTAGTAAGGATTATTACTGCCAGAAAGTATGTGTAAGGATTCCTTACACATACTTTCTGGCATGTACAGGGCAACGCAGCCTTCTCCCTCTCTATGTTGTGCATGAATATTACTTTCGGATCATAAGTCATATGTTTTCTTTGGTTCAAATTAATACTTAAAGGTTATGTAAATAAACCAGGGTACAAGCGGCCGAAATGGGTTTCCTCAGGAGGGTGGCTGGCGTCTCCCTTAGAGATAGGGTCAGAAGCTCAGTCATCCGTGAGGAGCTCGGAGTAGAGCCGCTGCTCCTTCACGTCGAAAGGAGCCAGTTGAGGTGGTTCGGGCATGTGGTAAGGATGCCCCCTGGGCGCCTCCCTAGGGAGGTGTTCCAGGCACGTCCAGCTGGGAGGAGGCCTCGGGGAAGACCCAGGACTAGGTGGAGGGATTACATCTCCAACCTGGCCTGGGAACGCCTCGGGATCCCCCAGTCAGAGCTGGTTAATGTGGCTCGGAAAAGGGAAGTTTGGGGTCCCCTGCTGGAGCTGCTCCCCCCGCGACCCGACCACGGATAAGCGGACGACGATGGATGGATGGATGGGTTATGTAAATAGCACAATTTCCTTCAACGTATTCCTGAGAGAGCCTCCTCTCAGAGCTGCCTCCATTGGATCTGCTTCTAGAAGTATCAGGAATACTTCTTTCTCACTTCTTACTTCATTGATTATAGCCATTTAAAACTGGCCCAAACAATAAACTCACATATTTACAATAAGGTATTGTGTAATTTGCTATGTTCCAACTATCTGAAAAGCTTCCTGGAACTGTTAGTGAGTTATTAAGCATCCAACTAGCCTTTCTGCAGTCCCTGTGATAAGTAATAATATATTTGACGGCATAATGGCGGGATCTAAACAAACCATGTCATAAATCTGTAGTGTTGAACTCCTACTGACCCCGGTTCACTATACTGCCTCTTGAGTCTTTCTCTAACTTGGGTTCATTTAAAGAGTTTTAGCTAAAGGTAAAATGTATGGCTTCCTTACTGAGCACATGAAGTCAGTGTATGTGTACCAAAGTAAAAATTAGAAAGAGAGACCTGGTAAAGCATCTTAAATGAATTGCACTGTTTTAGGACAGCTCTAAAAGTGTTATGTTTGATGAGGAAGTCAATAAGAGTGAGACAAATTATTTAAAATATTAAAGCATTCTCAGTGCAACTTCTTATTCAAAGTATTTAGCATGCAAATTACAAATTAAATCCATAAACCTGACTGAGATATACTTAGGATTAAGCCTAAAAGGATGATCCTCTATTGCTAAGTGTTCAGTGGATTACATTTGATATGTTTTATATCTAACCAGGTGCAATTCAAGACAAACAATATCACAATATATGACTCCAAATTTGTCACAGCCTTCGTTCAGACAGAAAATCATAGTAACATACACAACATAGAACAAAAGATGGTGCGATACATATCACCAGCAGGTTTGGATCGATTTTGGGGGGGGGGGGGGGGGGGGGGTATGGTCTTATGGTCTATATCTGGAATTAAGCAATGCTGTCTGAACACTCAAAGAGCCTATGATTTGTATTATGAATTAATTAATGTTTTAAACGTTTTTTTTCAATCCAAGGACCCCTTAACTGAATAAGGGAAAGGTCAGGACCCCCTACTACATATATTGTATAAAATAAAGTTGCATATTAAACTGGGGCTACAGTAAAGTGTAGGGCGGCCTAAAGGCTTTATACATACCTTTTACTGCATAGAATACTAAACTATTAAAATAGCCTATAATTGTTTGATTTTATAAATCATCTTTTAATGTTAAAACATACATGTGGCACAGTGAATCCTTAGAGTGTATCTGTGGATGGCCTTAGTGACTACCTAACCTCACCTTTAGGCCAGTAAGCAGTGGGGATTTATATTTGGTAATACTGTTTAGGATTCATGTTACTGTAAGACTTTTTAATTTTTGAAAAATACTTTCAAAAATTAACAATAATTTGGAGGCCCCACTGCATTGACTCTAAGGACCTCCTAGGGGTCCCGGACCCCTTGTTGAAGATCCTTGCTGTATCATATTGTGGGGAAGGCAGCATGTGAATGGGCAGTAGTCATCTATTCATGAATCTGGGGGCGGAGCTTTCTGTAACTGACTTCTAAAGACGACCCAAAACGGCTTTTCATACTTTTGTTTTGTTTCTGTCGACTTTGAATGAAGTGTATTTTACGATGCTAAAATTACGGTTTATTTTACATGGAGTCTGGTTGGTTTAGCAAACGCAACGTTGATGTTTTTATGTTTTAAAAAAGGGATCTTACTCTTTAACAGAAAGGTTGACCTTAGAAATCCTTTCCATAATGTCTGTGAGACAAGCGTCTAGCAACGTTGTTGTGGATGCTCCTGGCAACCTCTGTGAACTTCAAGTCTGGGGAGGAGGGGGCGGGGGAGACGACTCTCTCCAGTATTTTGAATTTGTACTGCAGTAACTACTTTAAACACTAGCTGTCAGTATTACATATTGCACCGTTAAAGCACAGCAAATAAATGAACATGCAAAACAGATGGCAAATCAGGAATAAATAAAACAGAAAACTAAGACATACTTGCACAAAACTATAACCAAACGCAAACTCTGCCGTGTGGACCCCCCCCTACTTAAATAGTGGCAGTCCATGACATCTTCATTTTCTTCTGCCTATAACTTGTGGAGGTCTATGATCCTTGTGTACCAGCACTGCTCCCAAGTTGTATCCTGCCGACAAACGCCTGAAACCTAACTTTCTTGGTGAGGGCTGGCTTGGCATATATATCATTAGACATGCTGTTTTCTCACTTCACCTACATATTCCAACTCAGGTGCACTCCGTTCTGCTCGGACCTGTCCCACACTATTTTAGCATTTGTTTAACCATAGCCCTAGTGAACGGGGAAGTAACAGGCGGTCACTTAGTCACATGGGTTTAATTAAAGGGAAGAAAATAGAGAAAATCACTGGGCCATGACACAGCATTATTTCATGAGGTGAAAATGAAAAGCACTAAGGCACCATAACACCCCATGATTTATCTCAAGTTCAAAGTTCAAGTTCAAACACTTTATTGTCATTGTGTAGCACAACGAAATTACTTTGTGACAGCTTAAGGGTGCGCTAAAAGTGATAAAATACATGTTCGATAGTACTGGAACAATTAAATAATTATAAATAAGACTAATAATCTTTGTTTTTTTTATCTCACCCTTGTTCAACTCTTATTTACTGTATGTCCAATCTATCGTTGGATAATACACCATCTACACTGATAGGGTTAGTGTCTTTTTTCTGTCTTTCAGTAAATCGGAACAGAAACTCCATGTGGTCATACATTTTTACAAGACAACTTACTCATCTTCCTTAAAGTGTGGGATCTATCTTTTATCTAATAGCACATAAACTAGAACATTAATAGAGCAATATTATTAACAGAAAATACAAGGGAGGCCAAAAGGCCTACCAAGGTTCCCCAGGTTTTATAGAAAAGTTGTCAATCATTTTTAGTTTAAATAAAAAAAATATATATATTTGAGTTTAATTTTATGTATAGTGTGAAATCTTATCTCAGGACACTACAGATAGAGTAGGTCTAGACCACACAATTTACAAAGACCCAACAATTCCCCCAAGATCAAGCATTTGGTGTGACAGTGGCAAGGAAAAATTCCTTCTATCTATCTATCCATCCATCCATCCACTCATTCTAAGCAGTGATGGTTTAAGATATTTGGAACATATCTCGAAACTGAATGGGAATTACCATCATGCAGCTGCAAGGCCAAACAGGTAAAAGTGGTCACCTAAAATAATTCATCCCACAAGCCCTCAGTTTCCTATTAAGCAGAGAATCACATGCGTGAATATGTTGCCATCTGTGTTACTATTTTTGTTACTTCGTCTGAGTACAGTTCAGAGCAATAATTTGTCATTTGTCATCACTTTTGGCACACTCACTCTCAAGACACTGGGACATTGAGGACCAAACTCTACAGACAATACAGCTGAACATCATGGATCAACAGATGGATATCTATGTCAATGAAGAGGGACCATTTGGTTATTCTGGCAAAAGGAAGAGTTTGGCAAAGAGTTTGGAAAATATGTATGAAAGTCTGGAGCCAAACAGGACTGGACCTACACACTCAGGTAAGGAACACATGCAATAATAGGATGTTGACTGCAGGTTCATGCGAATGTGTGGACAGTCTTTATACACAAATACAGAAAAGAAACAAAGACTAACATCATGGAACAATAATGTGGAGGGTCAAGAGAGTGGAGTCTGGTTTGCTGCAGGGTTAGGGTTCAAAATTACCGTTTTCATTAAATGTTCAATTTTTACCAGCCACTCAATAGATTACCATGGTTTCTTTTGGCTGGTGAGTGAAGCAAATCTACCAGCCACTTTAGCATTTGGTTGGTAAATGGTGCTAATTTTGAATACTGTATATTCGGCTCATACAGAAAATGTCTCACCTGGCGAGAGTGCAGTACTTTTCTACGCTGTGACATAAGCGGTGAATGAAAAATGAAGTTGTTCAATTTTACTAATTAAGTGGCCGGCCAGCCGGCTAGCTGCTTAGCTAGCTTGCTTGCTAGGGGGCTCAGTTCCCAGTTCAGCATCATCTGTATTAGAGAAATAATCACTTCATCAGATGTTTAAAGTGAACAAAATAGCCTTGCCAGCCTACCTACTGGAGTTCTACAACTACACATACCCTATATACAAGTACAATTATGTGTGTCCCCTTCAAAGATTGCTCTAGAGAATATTTTTTATTTTCCCCTCCCCAACTGTTAAATGGCTGTGACATAACATGTCTGCTGTGAAAAAACTGTAGCAGTGCTTTGTGCTAAATGCTATAGTCAGCATGCAAATATGATTAATATGACATAAACATGTGAGTTGCTAAGATATAATGCTTCTTATTAGTTTAATGTGTTAGCATGCCAACACTTGCTATTTAGCATCAAACACAAAGTACAGCTGAGGCTGATGTGGGAATGGCAAAGTGATGGGAATAGTGGAACAAACACATGACAAATACTGACTTGTCACTTCAGGTGCTGAAGATGTGAAGAAGAGTTCCTGCAGAGCTGCTGCAGTGTGTCTGGCTGTGCTGTGTCTTCTCCTTCTGACTGGACTCATAACTCTGGTTTGCCTATGTGAGTACTATGTTAGCGTGTTGATTAAACACTAAGCAGGTGGTGCTGGTTGATAGTGTTTCTTTATTTGATTGGTTATGTTTCACACAGTCACCAAAGGCAACTCTGAATGGGAAATGAAGATGGTCCTGTTACACAACAGTTTCACCAACCTGACTCAAGACAGAGACCAGTTACAGACCAGTTGCACCAACCTGACTCAAGAAAGAGACCAGTTACAGACCAGTTACACCAACCTGGCTCAAGGAAGAGACCAGTTACAAAAAAGAGTTGAAGACATGGCCAAAGAGAGAATTGATCTTCGTAAAAAGCTTCAAGGTAACTATTATTATTATTTGTTTTTTAATCTAGCTGGTCTGACTTAGTAACTTAATAATCACCTAATCAGTCTTCTGCATGATTAAGCAACTCAAAACTGAACCAACAGTTCAGTCAGTGTTTCAGGTGTGTTATGCTAGTACAGTTAAGCTCAGATGCATATACTGTACATGTAAGTGAAGCCAAAACATCTGGATCTCCCCCCTGATTGCTGGCCATAGTATAGGTCATAAACCCTGCCCCCTCCATGTTAGCGGATGGGACATAGGCCTAACTGAAAAATCTAAGTACATGTCAAATTCATTGTTCCCATAGATGGTTTCTGACATTTTAGGTAGTTGTTGTCACGCCAATGTTTGTTCAAGTTGTCATTTTTCTGCTAAGTTTGTATTTTATCTCATGATTGGTCGAGCGTGTCTATGGGCGATACCACAGCTCCACCGCCCAACCACCACCACACGCCCGTATCCGGGATATTTTGGTTTCACTTTTGTATAGCCAGAAGAAGTGGATATGTGTCATTCTGTCCATCTTTAAATAGAGTCTATGTTTGAGCTACAGAGAGAGCTCACTACTTTCTAACTTCACACCACCCAGATTTTTTCACTTTCAAACTTGTCGTCTTCAGACCCTGACTCAAGTGACATCATGAGGCAATTTATCAAATTTCATGCAGCTATACACCTATTTTCATATGCAATTGGCTACTCACCAAGACCTGTCCACAGACTTTGATGTGTAAAATCGAATTAAAGACAGAAAGAATCCAATCACAGAGCTTAGAAATTCAGTGGTGTGTGCCGCTAACAGCTAGACTGGGTAAACCCCGCCCAATTTGCCACCGATTTGATTTCGCCCTGCAGCTCAGGCTGGAAACCTGTACGTTTATCTATCCTGCTTCCGTTCACAATTTTGCGAGAACCAATCACAAACTGGCTTATCCACCTGGCACGCTATTGGCGGGTTTAACACGATGAAGATAGAGAAGTGACCAAGCAGCTTCTTGTTTACATTCAACAAGCCGGCCATCGAAGCGCAGCACTCCATGGCAGCAACCTGTTGATGCCGCTGTCACGTCACCCGGATCGTTGGTCTGATTGGTTGAAGGACTATCCAATTGCGTACAGAGTCATTTGACCTATGCCCGTTGATCACGCCTCTTGTGCAGAGAAAATACAGAGCAGACTCCCCAGACCAATGTTCAATCTTAAATGATTGAGCTTGGTCTGGTGGTAGCCAGACCAGCTAAAAGCACCACCAAGAGCAGATTTCCGTGTAGAGAAAACTGAAACAGCAGCTTAATTATTTCCCTTTTGGATTCAAGGTAAGGTTTTTAATTCAGCAACTTTGGCGCTGCGTTTTCACAAATTCAACAACAAAGCCTTTTGAATTTGTTTTGATTTGTGTCTCTGACTGGCTTCTTCTCCATGGCAGCAGCTGTGGATCATGGATACTGTAACTAGCATTTAGCCGTTGAGGCTCATGGGTATTGTAGTATTTAGCGGCCGAGGCAACTTTATTGTAGAGTCTGCTGTAACACACTTATAACCTGTCTGCTACACTCTATAGAACATTTCCATCGCAACGAACAAGGATGGGTGTATTTCAGCGGTAGTTTCTATCACGTTTCTTCTACCAAGAATTCCTGGCAAGGAAGCAGAGATGACTGTGTGCAAAAAGGTGCAGACCTGGTGATTATCAACAGCAGAGAAGAACAGGTAACCTGTGTGTGTGTGTGTGTGTGTGTGTGTGTGTGTGTGTGTGTGTGTGTGTGTGTGTGTGTGTGTGTGTGTGTGTGTGTGTGTGTGTGTGTGTGTGGCGTGTGAGAAAGAGATTGTGTGTGAATCTGTGTTTAAGAGATGCAGTGAGAGAAAGATAAAAAAACGAATGATTGCAGTGTCAGGCAGAATGAAACTGTTATGTTGTCCTGCATTCCCAGACCTTCCTCCGCAGCGCTGCAAAGGAAGGTCTGGTTAGCCCACACAGCATTCCGGGATAGAAGAAAAATGTGCTCTGGTTCTTTAGCATTTCTTTAAACCAATCACAATCGTCTTGGGTGGCACTAAGCCCTGGACACAATAACAGTGCCTCGGAAACAGCAAAATAGCCTCGGAAGGAACTTGTGTTGGTGGAACATGTGTACGTTCAAAAGTTGTTAGTCGTGCAACAGAAACTCAGATTGGACAGATAGTCTAGCTAGCTGTCTGGAGGTCGTCGATATACACGATAGGTATGTTGATGTCTTTTTCTCTGTTTCTCTTCCGTGTCAATAAGGAATTCATGAGACAGTTCCTAAAGCCCCTGTGGATTGGACTGACTGATGGAGAGACAGAGGGGAGATGGAAATGGGTGGACGGGACTCTGCTGACCCAAAGGTTCACACATTATTAACTTTTCTGTTGTCATGGTGCACTGTTGACACCTGTTTTCCAATTGACTCACTTTATTCAGCTTCCTTCCATAATCATGGTAGTTTAACAATTAAAAACTGTTAAATATTGTGTTCACTTGTGTGTTATTAACCCACCAACCTCTCTAACCATTACAACATTTTAGGATCCCCTTGAAAACGAGACGATGCATCTCAAGAGTTAATCCTAAAATTAAAATGGATATTTTACTGATACAGCCCATAAAACATTTAGCTTCTCTTACTCAAGTCATGCACATAATTAGACCTTACATTTTAATTTTTTTAATTGAAGGAAACATTTTGAGTCGATTTTATTTAGTGAAATTTTATTTGCTGTGTATAAAATGCTTAATTAATAAAAAGTTCATTTTTTGTTTTGTTTTTCAGCTACTGGATTCTTTATGAACCAAATGGGCATATGTTGAGAGATGAAGACTGTGCAGAAATATCAAACCATTTATTTATGAACAGCTGGAATGATGACATGTGTGACGTAGACAAATTCTGGATTTGTGAGATTACATTGCTTCTATAACTCAGCATCCAAACCTACAAGACAATGATATAAAACAGGTTGATACTCTGCATTTCCCAGTTTCAGCTAAAACTGCCAAGACAGCCTAACATAATGCTATGCAAGCTATCATATAACCCTCACCCTAACTGTACAGGGAAAGTGTCTCATTAAAGGGATACTTCACTGCTGGAAAGCTGAATATATCTTTAAATTGGGTCACTTATGTAGCAGAAATGTGAAAAAAAAATTTAATTGGTGCCTTCTAGGCCGAGAAAAGCCAGAAAATGTGTTTTTGGCTCATATGGATGAAAGACACCAAATCCCAGAATGCACTTCGCTTCGCTGCTTTGAGTCCACTCCCAAGCCACGCCTACCACTTGACAGACAGACAGTGAGGCATTTGACTCAACTCAATGTGTTTTATTATTTCAACCATATACACAAAGCAACGTTTCCTCGTGGCTCAAGTGGTGTTACACATTTAAAACATATGAAAACGACATTATATAATAACGACATACGAAACAGGCTACCTTTAGTGCACACACACACATTATAGGCTCCGTAAAGTTCAGCTAAGCATACTAGCATTAGGCTTGGTGGGCTGTAAACACCGAGTATAAACACAGCCGTGAATTAACGTGGGATGTCGAATGGTCGCCATGTAACAGTCACAAACTCCAGCGGTTAGCAGTTAGTTGGATACAAATCACCCCATTTCTGCACCAGTCCGTGTTAACACAGCCCACCTTCATACAGAGCATCTCTAGCTCGGATTGTCGGAGGGCTAGCAGGTCTGGTAGCTGGACAGTCCGGTTCACTGTTGTTCAGCCATGTTTCCACGAAAGCAAAAAACACAGTCTCTGAACTCGCGTTGGGAGCATCGTTGAAGTTGGATGTAGTCCAGTTTGTTGTTTAATGAACGGACACTTGCAAGCAGGATTGATGGAACAGGTGGCCGGCTAGCGTTAGCTTCCCACCTAGCCGACGTGGATGTCCCCTACCCGGCTCGGGGTACGAGCGAGACCGCTGGTCTCCGTGGCAGGCGAAGCTCTCGTAGTGGGCCGATTATTCCGTCTGTAATAACGTTTCCTGCATATTCTCCGATCTGTACCGATGTATCCCGGTGGTACACGTGCGGTAGTTTGAATGCACATAATTGTAAAAGTTTGCTGCTGAGAAGATCTCTTAATACATCCATGAGAGAGAGCCCTGTTTAGCGAGGATTCAAGATGGCTGACATTTCGTTTTTTTCCGGCTGAGATCGGCTTGCTTCGGGTGATGGGCGGGTTTAAAACATGCGGAAGTAGGTCCTACTACTGGCTGTAGTCTTTTGCTCTGGCCAAAAAAATCTTCCGATGATGCAAAAATCGTCATTTTACATCATCGGAAGATTTTTTCCGGACCAACCCAATGCAGATATCTCCTGTCTCAGGGGGATATGAGGGAGGGACGCATGGTCATTCAGAAATACTACCGGGTTTCTACTGATACAAAACTGAATGCTAAATCGGTGAAGTATCCCTTTAACATACATAAATGTCCTGCTTAGTTCACTGCTATGAATGTTGAATTTGATGACCGATGAATAGGGATAATGCACTCAACTCACATATCAATACAATTCCCGATTTTAAGTTTGCAATACCATTTTCCCAGGATTTATTGAGCTGCAGATAAATGACTGAAAAATATTCCTGTATTGATATAATCTGTGCAACACAGCATATGTGTCCTCTTATCAAAGCAACAAAAATGTAATAAAAAATGAATTATTAGATTTCTTTTTTGTGATTAACATTTTTTTTAACAACATACAAAATATACAATTCGCAACATGAACATATCTTTTCCACCTTTTCTGTGTAAATGCATCTGCGGAGGTCCACAATTACTCCAAACGTGTTATTATGGATCCCACGTAACTTCTAGGCAAGTCCCGCCCTACAAAGCAGGCCGATTGGTTGGGGTTAGGCATTGACCTCGAGTTGTTAAGGTTAGGATAGCCGATTGGTCAGGGGACAGGACCTGAACAAATCGGGTTACAGCCTGGCCAATAGTAGTGTGTGAATGCTATTGAATGGCGGGTCTTACCATAGAAAGTATATAAATGGATAATAACTCCTCCAGGGCTTTACTCTTCTTTTCCTTCTCTGGCATGTTTTGTTCTGCTGCACCCTAAGGTGGTGAATGACTGCTATGACACCCTGATGGAGTACAGCTTTTTTAAACGGGCCATATTGTAAAAGGAAATTAGTCTCGCATTGCCAGACCTTCCCAAACTGTGCGGAAGGAGGGTCTGGCTAGTCCACACAGTATTCCGGGATAGAAGAAAAACGTGCTCTGGTTCATTGGCATTTCTTTAAACCAATCACAATATGTCTTGGGTGGCACTAAGTACCGGACACAATGAAGTTGACTCTACAAAATAGCCTCGGGAAGGAACTTGTTTTGGTGAAACGTGTACGTTCAAAAGTCATTTTGGTGGTTCAACAGAAAACTCAGATTGGACAGATAGTCTAGCTAGCTGTCTGGATTTACCCTGCAGAGATCTGAGGAGCAGTTAACCATAGTCCTCAGAAATCCACCAGAGTTTAGAATGCCAACACAAAGAAAGAGGACATCGGCCAAATATGATGGACATCCAACGGAATTTCCAGCAGCATCTGAACAATCCCAGAAATTAAACGCCGTCCATATGGACTAAAAGCAAAGTAACCCTCCTTAATGACTGAAATGTCATTAATACAAGAGAAGAATGAATGTCCACTTTGCTCCATTGTCAAACAGAGAGATCTTCCCTTTTTCATGCAGTCATGGTCACATTAAAACCCTCTGAGGTCTAAGCCATTTTTCCCAATCGTTTGTCCCCATGGTCTCCTTGTGTAATATTGCTTGTATAACCTCAACCCTGTTATGCACGATCAAGTTATATACATAATTTCTTTCGGGAGAAGCTGGGCTATCAGGATATGCATGTTGCAGGGATGTCGCATGAATTTAATTGTATCTCACATAGAAAGAGGGATGGAACTCATCCTTCCAGTCATAGAAATTTTCGAATTACTGCTATGTCTGTGCAATTATTTGAATTTTGATAGCAATTTCAATTTTGGCTCCTAACGATCACAAAAACAATGTAATTGAGAAAAAAAGATTATTTTGCACATTACATTTCGCAAGTAAACTCCTATTTTGTCCTGTGTTCTGAATGAAAAAAAGGTCAACGTGAAAAGTATAGTAAGGAAAATGTAACAGTTCAAGGTGTTTCACTGTTTTTTTAAGTTCAATAAATGCAACATCTTTCCAAAAGTCAATGAGTAATCATGCTAAATAACTATGATTTTAATATTGACCAAAATAATTGTGATTATGATTTTTTTTTCCGTAATTGAGCAGCCCTACAGTAGTTGTGGCTGTGGTGTAGGAGACATTGTAATAAATGTAATTTTGTAATCAATTTGTAATTTTATCAGAATACAGCATAGAAAATCTGCTTAGAAATATAGGAAATATTGGATCGGACAGAACAGCACAATGTAATTCCACAAAATAAAACATCACATTTATTCACATTCAGCCTGCCACTTAAAAAAAAAAAACAGCCAGTCATTGACAGTACTCTGACCCAATGGAAATCACAATTGTCAGGGGAAGACCCGGGGGTTTGGGGTTACATTTAAAATATTTTTTTATTTCATTTAAATAAAATATGTGTTAAGTTTTGTTTGACAGGAAATTGTGAATCAGTTCTAACAGCAACATGGCTAAATTACATCACTGAGCATGTGTATTTGCAATCAATGAGTGTTGTTGATGCAACTGTCTTAGCAAGTTTGAAGTTACACAATGCCAAGAAACCACACTCGCGTGTCAGGCGTAGAGAAACATTGAGAATGACTTGTATGATGCATAACAAGTCAAGAGTTCACGCTGGTGAAAACTTAAAAAAAACCAAGTCAATAGTAAGATATGTTAAAAGACAAATATTTGATTTTCAATTACAGGGGGCTGTGTTAACTTGTAGTAAGTTTATCAAGTTAATTTCCAAACTAACCAGCAATCATTAGCCTGCTATTTTTTTTGCCTTAATGGATAGTTACATTTTATTACAACTTGGGTCTTATTTTTTGAAGGACATCATCTCTGTCAGTTGTTACTTAATTGTTGACCGCTACAATGGGTCCAATGGGGCAAGACACATGATTGCTGTTACTATTATGTAACAACGTATGTACATCACAAGACTTCCTGAGCGTTGTGTGTTGTCATGTAAATGATGCAATAAAAACACTTGGTTAAGGTTGGGCAAAGATCGTGCGTTTGATAAAATATTGCAAGCATGCAAGTAAACATGCAAGTCTGCAAAAGAGGATTAGGGCCAGATGTTTAAAAAATGTAGTTGAGTTCTGAGTTTTAAGTCAGAATTGTTAGATTAAAGTCAGAATTTTGACATTAAACTACACATTACTGGGGTCCTCACTAGACACACAATACATACCCATTACAGTAGGGGTCTACAACCCCAAATCAGAAAAAGTTGGGACAGTATGAAAAACACAAATAAAAAAAGAAAGCAGTGATTTCTAAATGTACTTTGACTTGTATTCCATTGCAGACAATGTGAACACAAAATATTTCATGTTTTGTCTGGTCAACTTAATTTCATTTGTAAATATACATCCTTTCCTGTCATTCAGACCTGCAACACATTCCAAAAAAGGTTGGGACAGGAGCAATTTAGGGCTAGTAATCAGGTACATTGGTTAAATAATGATGTGATTTGAAACAGGTGATGTCAACAGGTGATTGTAATTATGATTTGGTACAAAATCAGCATCCAAGAAAGGTCTAGTCCTTTAGGAGCAAAGATGGGCAGAGGATCACCAGTTTGCCAACAAATACATGAGAAAATTATTGAAATGTTTAAAAACAATGTTCCTCAAAGAAAGATAGGAAGACATTTGCTTATTTCACCTTTAACAGTGCATAACATAATTAAAAGATTCAAGGAATGAGGAGGAATTTCAGTGCGTAAAGGACAAGGGCGCAAGCCTAAGCTGAACAACCGTCATCTCCGATCCCTCAGGCAGCACTGCATCAAGAATCGTCATTCATCTATAAGCGATATCCCCAATTGGGCTCAGGACTACTTTGGCAAACCTTTGTCAAGTACCACAATACTTAGTTACAGTCACAAATGCCAGTTAAAACTGTACTGTGCCAAAAGGAAGCCCTATGTTAAAAATGTCCAGAAGTGCCGTCGACTTCTCTGGGCTCGGAGGCATCTGGGATGGACCATCACACAGTGGAAATGTGTACTGTGGTCAGATGAATCAGTATTTCAGGTATTTTTTGGGAGAAATGGACGCCGTGTGCTCCGGACCAAAGAAGAAAAGGATCATCCAGACTGTTACCAGCAACAAGTCCAAAAGCCAGGGTCTGTCATGGTATGGGGTTGTGTCAGTGCCCTTGGCAAAGGTAACATGCACTTCTGTGATGGCACAATTAATGCTGAAAAGTACATAGAGATTTTGGAGCACAATATGCCGCCTTCAAGAAAACATCTTTTCCAGGGACGTCCATGCATATTTCAACAAGATAATGCAAAACCACATTCTGCACACATTACAAAGTCCTGGCTGCGGAGGAAGAGGATACGGGTACTTGACTGGCCTGCCTGCAGTCCCGACCTGTCTCCAATAGAGAATGTGTGGCGTATTTTGAAGCAAAATGCGACAACTAAGACCCCGTACTGTTGCCCACCTTAAGACTTGTTTGCAGCAAGAATGGGACAAAATTACACCTGAAACACTTCATCACTTGGTGTCTTCAGTCCCTAAACATCTTTTAAGTGTTGTGAAAAGGAATGGCAACATTACAAAGTGGTAAATGCTTTACTGTTCCAACTTTTTTGAAACAAAAACAATAAAAATCATGAGGAACACATTAAATTATGTGCTGTTGTATTGTCTGCAATGAAATACAAGTCAGTTTTCCATACTGTCCCAACTTTTTCTGATTTGGGGTTGTTTTTTAGGTCAGGGACCCCTTAGCTCAAAGAGAGACAGTAGGGACCCCCTACTGCATATATTGTAAACAATACAGACCCCCTGTTGAAAATCTCTGCATTGCATCACAGAAATTTCATTACAAGAATATATGTAAAATCCCATCAATATGCGATAAACATATCAACGCCCACTTACATACACATGCAGGTGTACACCCGCAAACATACACACATGTACATTTCCAGTGTAGATATCCAACTTGGCAAACCGTTTCTATGACATTTTTTCTAACGCCCACTCCTGGATTGACGGCACCCCTTCATCCTTCCATCCTCTTAAAATAATCAAACTAGTTTGGACCCAACTAAATATTAAATAATATTAAAATTACATAAAAACAGGCAAGAGTCAGAGTGTAAGGATATGAAGACAGAGAAAACAAATTGAGTAATGATAAACATTGTTACATAAAGCTGTGTTTCGGCCTATACGTAACACATTCATGATACATTAACATTTGCGCGTCACCAAATGAACTGAGTGAGATATCTCAACAGTCACAAACACTACGAAGGAAACTGGTACTGGACAACACTGCACCTCAAAAAGCAGGGGTCAGACTAAATTTGACTTAAGGCAGAAAAGTAAGAAATATGCATACAGATTTCAAAATAACAAAACTACAGAGGAATAAAAATAACATTCTTCCATAAAACACCTCCAGTGTTAAAACAAGGAATAAATTGAGCAGAAAAAAGTGATGAAAATTAATTACAGCATATAAAATGAACCCTGGACCTTGACATTTTACCGCTTAGCACCGGCAAAGACAATTGTGATTGGTTTAAAGAAATGGCAATAAACCAGAGCACGTTTTTCTCCCATCACGGAATGCTGTGTGGACTAGTCAGACCCTCCTTTGCAGCGCTGTGGAGGAAGGTCTTGCAATGCAAGACTTTTGTTGAGACAGATGGAGGGGAGGAAAAGCACTGGTGTAAGAGATAAAATACTTGACAAAAAGAGTTTTGGCAACAGCTTAAGCATAACTGATAGTCTAAAGTAACTATTTGAAAAATACATTTTACTTTGTTGTTTTTGCAGATGAAACAAATATTTTTTGTTACGGGATGACTTACAACACATCTTGAAAATGAACAAATTAAAACTTGGTTTGATTCAAATAAGTGATCTTTAAACTTGCACAATAAAAACAGATGTAGCAATCCATAATGAAAAAATTGAAAGAGTCTATAAAAACAAGTTTCTGAGTGTCGGACTTGACCACAAGCTGTGCTGGAAGACCCACATTAAATATCTGTGCACTAAGATGGCCAGGAGCATTGGAATGTTCATTAAAACTAGATACATCTTGAACCCGAAATCACTACATACTCACTATTACGTACTGCATGCTTATTTTGTCATATCTGTTCTATTGTGTGGAAATTTGAGGAAATACCTACAAGAGCACCTTACGAAAGATTATCACATTGGGTATCATCAGCACACCAATCATCTCCTTTTGAATTCACAATCATTGGAATTTTTGGACATTGTCAAGTTGACCAGATGACATACAAACATGGTTTAAGGAAAGAGACAGAGGACGTCATCTAAGAGGTACATTTATGTTTAAACAACCTCTTGTGCGACTACTCTTAAAAGCATGTGTATTTCAGTTTATGGGGTGACCTTGTGGAATGGACTGAACAGTGAAATTAAACAGAGCCATTATATTATATAGTTAAAAAATGGATTAAAGAAAACAGTACTTGACTAATACAGAAAGGAGAAGAACTGAATATAGGAACTGAAATGTAATGTAAGTGTTGTATGACCTAAGCTGTATAGGCATATCTATTTGATTTTTTTATTGAAAGTTAAGTTTTAGGCACCGAAATGACTAGTTAAGTTTAGGAAACATATTGTGATTTGTATTAAAACACTCCCAAGTAACACGCATTTCCTGGGTGAAAGACTTTAGTTTTCCCCGGAAAGTGAACTCCACTCTCTGGCTTGAAAGTCCTGTATGTTATCGCCAACCCATCCTCCATACGCGGCCAGCTGTGTTCTTATACAACAGCAGTCAATGTGGTGCGGCCGGCAAAAAAACCCCCAAAAAAACAACTTGGAAATCATACGAATTACAGTGCTTATCTTTTCGTAGCTTTTCAAACGGCTAAACATTTTTTTCTTTTTTCTTTTACAACATACAGTTTGTTTGAGATAAATAAATACAAAATCAAACATTGAAGAAACAAAGGATGAAAAGATTGTTCTGCTCAGTTCATCTGTAGAAGTTCATTCATAAATCAAAACAAGAAGAAGAATTGTGTAAAATCACTTGTTTCAAATGGGAAAGACTAAGAGAATATTTCAGATTGAAGATGTCTCAGTCAGGGGAAAATGAGGAAGAGGAAGAAGAAACATGTGTTGCTTTGTTGGCAAAGAGACACATACAAAAGAAGAAATGAGAAAAACTGGTGGCTCAGTATCACAAGTGTTCAGTCAGTTGGTAAAACATGGCGAAGTTTGTCCATCGAGAGCAATCGGAGATCACTGACTATGTAAATCTACCCGAACCATCGGCCAGGAGTGTTGGCCAGGACGGGGGAGCGACTGCTGCGGGGTCTGGTGAGACAGAGAACCCTAACATTACAACTTTTACCATAAAAAGCAATATACACATTTTAATTTCAAATGTATATTTTAGAGTTTCAAGAAAAAGTGGAAAAAAATGTGTTTGTTTGTTTAACCTTTATTTTATCAGGAATAATCCCAGCTCTACATTCAAGCCATTGCCAAATGAGTTGCTACAAAGCTAATTATGACTATATCAACTTCACACAACACTCTCTGTATTTCTCAGTATGGCTATGTCCACTGACTTTCCCGCACAGAAACTTGAGTGAAGATAATGACCTCTTCTGAAGAGTCCGTCATGTTTTTTGAATCCTCCGTGTCCTCCTTGGCTACTAGCGACTGTGTGGGGCGCTTGCGCGATCACGTAGGCTTGTATCATGTGGATGCGCTGACGGTTTTGTTGTCATTACTTGACAGAAACTACGCACTAGCCTATAGCTTTAAAAAGACAGCTTGTCTTTTAGGAAAAAAACAGGTATTTATAAATTGAGACTTGATCACCTTTCCTTTTTACAATTTGTTAGTTCACATGTGAAAATATTATTGATCTGCTTTTATGTGAAGTCAGTGTATTAAGTAATTTACACTGAAGGCCATTCACATTTCTTGTTTTATTCTGTTTAAATGACATGGTTCACTTTGACTATAAATAATGCTTTCCGGAGCTGGTTTGCACACATCCTCAAATTGTATAAACCCAGATATCAAGTCATTGGCCCACATACAGTCCTCCGAAAATGCCAACACAGCAAAGTTATCCCGATAACAGTAAACCTGCTTCTTGGAACTTATTTTGTGTGCATGTTTCTGTCTGATTTTTGCACACAGGTGGAAAACTGTACAGAGTGGTTGCTGTGAGCTTTGGACTGCTGTGTATCCTACAAGCTGCTCTCAACATTTCGCTGCGTCTCTGTGAGTATTTTTTCAACTCTGTCTGTTCAGACAGAGGGGCAAATAAAATCTGCTTAGAAATTTAGGAAAAATTGGAAAGGATAGATCAACACAATGTAATTCTAAATAAAACATTCATTTTTAATTTAACTTGTTTATATTTTAAACAAATACATCAAAATACAATACACATTTTCTATAGACCTTTTCAATGGAATTACATTGCTAGGCAACAGCCTGGCCCCTTGTTAACTTCCTGTCAACAGGAAATCAACTTGGGTCCATTTAGAATGTTTATCATGTGTTTATATTTACATCTGCCACTTTTTAAAAAAACCATGGTTCCATGGCATCAGAATTTTGGATAGTTGTCATGGAAACATTAATTGGTCATGTGACAAGGGCTGGGAAGATTGGCAGAACAGGCAGCCAAGTGACAGTACTCCGAACCAATGGAAATCACAATTGTCAGATTGACAGCACTCTAGCCCAATGGATGGGGAGGGGGGGGGGGGGGGGGGCACCAGGGGGGCCAATCATATTTCAGGGTCTCTACTTTTGCTCTGTGTTTCCCTAGACTTTTCTTTTGACATGTGCTTTATCTTAGGACATTTTAAGAAAATCTGGTTGAATAATACAAGATATGACACTTTCTCTCTGACGGGTTTCTATTTCTCAAAATATAAATTAATCAGTGTTTAGATCACTTGATGAATGATAACATAGCAACGCCTCGGTAATACTCAGTTACACAAGTTTGGGAAAGTTTAAAATCAGGAACGATCTCGTGGCATAATTACGCCAGAAAGCAAACTTATTACTTTCAGATAAAGTAAGAAAGTGACGGGACTTTCCCATTACTTTGCCCAAGTCACAATTTTCCATCTGTATACACGCTTATTGTCCAGTAGACATGACACATACCGTACAGACTTTCTTCACTGGTTGGTTTCCCAATCTCTTCCTGCCCATGTGTTAAACACCAAATTGCACATGGGAAAAATGTGATGTATGACACATGATTTTTCAATGAAGTGTTTCTGCTCTTTCAGACAGCTTTTACAGTAAGACACCAGACATAGCGCTCAGTTGCACAAACCTGACTGGTGATCTGAGGAGAGAACTCATTACCTTTGGTAAGTATGAGGATGAAACTCATCATACCAATAATGAGCACCTCTATGGCAGTTTAAAGTCTTTTTTTTATGACGCCTATGTTCCATTTTTTAGAGCAGTTGTATTTGATTGTACAGGAGTAATACGTGTAATAGGCAGATACATTAGTGAACTTTTGTGACTTTTGTAATTATTATTATTATTATTATAAATGCTCAATCCACAGAGAAATGCACACAGCCTGTATTCAGAAACTGTACCTTTAAACAAGCCGTCAGGAGTTCTTTACTGTTCTTTTTTTTAATAAATAGTATTTATTTGTGCAACAACATATAATCTAGGGGTGGAACGGTACATGTATTCGTATTGAACCGAAACGGTACGGGCGTCTCGGTTTGGCACATGAATTTACACGGAGAATCCATGGTATAAAAATAAATAAAACTTGTGTGGAAATTAATTAATGTAATGCGTAACTACTGTTAGATACGCGCTTCTTTAGGGACACGGACACCTAGCCACCCTTAGCTCCTCCCGAGCTCCGCCTACATGTCAAGTCGGTCCAGTCCATAGACCGTTAATATTAACGGTCCATTCTCTGGCTGAAATGGCGGTTCAAGGAACTGCTGACCAATCACAGTAGACCGTTTGGGGTTAGGGCTTAAAGAGACAGGTGCATAAATGGAGCGTTTCAGACAGAGGGGGGAAACAGACAATATATAAATATAAATATTCAGACAGACAGTATGAGAAAAAATGTGTTTTGGTTTATATTAAGGTACTGTATGTAAACATGTTCTAGTAGCAACCCAAAATACAAATATGAACCTGAAAATTAGCATATTATGGGACCGTCAAATTCACTGACCTTTTCAATCCGGTTCTTTTTTACTTTGATAAAGCTTAAAGTGCATTTTGTGCCAAATTGAATGCATCATTTGCATTCAATTTGAATTAATCAATTCAAAATCGCTTTTCAAAACTGGTCAATTCATTGTAATCGCATATGTTAATTTCTGAGATATTAAGGTCCTGTTTGTGGTTATCCATAACAGATCGCTTTTCCCAACAAGGATGGGTGTACTTCCGCAGCAGTTTCTATTACTTTTCCACTGATCAGTCATCCTGGCATGAGGGCAGAGCTGACTGTCTGCGGAGAGAAGCAGACCTGGTGATTATCAACAGCAAACAAGAGCAGGTGTGTGTCTTAATGTGTGAATGAGTTTATATGAGCGGTATTGTTGAGAGAGACAGAAAAAACAAAGAGTGAAACATGTAATGAATGTGAGTTCACCTGGTGTGGGGTGAATTCAAATCAGTTCCATTTCCATTGATTAGTGATTACTGTTTTTCTCTGCAAACAAGGATTTCACAAGACAATTCAATAAGGTCTCATGGATTGGACTGACTCCAAAACAAACCAACAGGACGTGGAAATGGGTGGATGACACTCCGCTGACCGAAAGGTTCACACATGTTTATTCATAATACATAAATGCTGAACCTAAAGGCCTTAAAGGTCCCATATTGTATAGAGTGAGGTTTTCATGTATTTTTGGATTGTAAAGCAGGTCAAGGTGCTATAAAAATACTGTGAACGTATTAAAGCGTTCAATCTACAAAACTGTGCCTTTAAACAAGCAGTCAGGACCTCCGTACAGTTGTGATGTCACATAAAGTATACCAAAGATATAGATAGAAATTGCCGCTACAGTGCCCGTCATTCCCCGGCTGCAATGACGGTGCAGAGACTCTGTGAGTGTAGATGCGGAAGACCCGGAAACGCTGACCAATCAAAGCAGACTGGGCTTTTTCAGGAGGAGGGCTTAAAGTGACAGGCGCTAAAACAAAGCGTTTTAGACAGAGTACTGTATATGTGTTTTTTTAACGTTAATTATGTTAACATGTTCTAGTAGCAACCTAGTCTATATCCACGACGTTCCATTTCTGGGATTGCTCCATTGCTGCCGGAGATTCTGCTGGATGTCCTTCTTTTCGACAAAATACGTAGTATTGAGCCTGAAAATGAGCACAATATGGGACCTTTAAAGCCTCTTTTAGATTTTTCTGTTAGATGAATAAATCAATCTATACTGAATCACAGGGGTGTTCCCTGTGATTCATTATTTTACTACTTAAACTTTTCCAGCACATGCAACTTGTATGGTCTTTGTTAAAAGATTATTTGTATTTTAGTTTCAGCTACTGGAGCCCTGGGGAGCCAAATGGTTTTGGAGGCAGAGATGAAGACTGTGTAGAAACAAGGTTCCTTGAGAGAGAGAAAAGCTGGAATGATATACCGTGTACTGATAAAAACTTCTGGATCTGTGAGAAGATGATAGCTTTATAATATAGCATATAAAACCCTGAAAACTGAAATTCAATTCATGTTTAATCTGGATGCACAAATTCACACATCACACAACGATATAGGTTGCGTATTCCTACCCTTTTAAACGCAACACTCGCAGTTTGAAACTTGTCATTAATATTGTGACACATGGGTCGGCCTCTAGCTCACCGGGTAAGAGCGTGTGTCCCATGTAGGCTGAGTCCTTTGTATCGGCCTGGGTTCAAATCGAACTTGCAGCCCATTGTTGCGTGCCATCCCCTCTCTTTCTCTCCCCCTTTCCTGTCTATCCACTGTTACAATCGAATAAAGGGAAATATTAATATAAAATAAAACATTGTGACACATCACAGTTTTGTTAGGTTTAGGCACCATAACTAGACTGGGTAAACCCTGCCCACTCTGCCGGCGATTTGATTTTGCCCTGCAGCTCGGTCTGGAAACCTGCACGTTTATCTTTGCCATTGTCGCTGCTACGTCATCGGATCGTTGGTCTGACTGGTTGAAGGACTATCCAATTGTGTACAGAGTCATTTGAACTATGCCCGTTGGTCACGCCTCTTGTGCAGAGAAAATACAGAGCAGACTCCCCAGATCAATGCTCAATCTTAAATCTATTGAGCTTGGTCTGGTGATAGCCAGACTACACTATAACTACTTAGTTAAGTTTAGAAAAAGAACGTAGGGTTAAATTCTGTACAGCTGTACTAGGGCTGCACAATATATCATTTTTTATCATCATCACCAGGGTGCGATTTGTAAAAAAAAAAAAAAAAAAGAGCAGAGGGGGCAGGCATGGATTGGCCAGAGGGAGTACCGGAGATTTCCTGGTTTTTGTTGTTTTTTGATCAGCCCGTAGAGAGAAGAGATATCATATGATTGGCCCACTTCTGTGTCTTTCATGCAAACACTGGCCATTCACATCCTTGGTCTTTGGCTGACCGGCTCACAGAAAGGAGAGAGATTACATGTTTGGCCCACTCGTTTGTCTCTTATCTGAACATGGCCAATCACATCCTACTATGGCTGACCTCCATCCTACCATAGAGACAGAACACATTTAACTCCAGCCCCCATCGGCGGGAAAAACAACTTCACAAGTGCCTTTAGCTAGCTAAAAACACGAGATTTAAGCATATCATATAATTATTTTAGCACCCTTTGTCTACCCGAGAGGACAAGTTAGCTGTTATTAAGCTAATGTTAGTTATTTGCCATCAAGAGCCAGCCAGTTAGTACACTACTATCTTACTTACCACTAGGCTGAGTGGCAGTATTAGAGGTGGATCAGTATGTACATGTGTTGAAGGGGAGTGCAAGGATGGATGGTGTCCGGCTGATTGTGGAGGGCTGGTCTGGGTCTCAAAAGTCCAGGGCTGATTTTTTAACTCAGTCCAGCCCTGAGAGGAGGGGATGTTTTTTTTGATCATGTACAACAAAACAAAACATGCAAGAATGAAACCCCCCTTTCAATGCCATGGATATAGTGCCACTCGGCGAGGGATGCCAAAATACTTATTTATGGACTTCAATATTCAGTGGAAAAAAATCTCAAAATGAAATAGCAGAACGTGGTGTCAACATAAAACACAGCGCTTTCAAGCCAGAGAGCGGAGTTCACTTTGTGGCGACAACAAAATACCTTAACCCAAGATACGCTTGTTTGTTTCTCGGGAGTGTTTTAACCATGATCTTTATTCTAAACTAAACTAGTAATTTTGGTGCCTAAACACAATTATCATTGCCGCAGGAGGCTCACTTATTCTGGCTAAACTCAACTACCATGGCCCCTTAAAGGAGCGTCATCTGATGGTGCCCGTAGCCGGCTCACAGTCACCTATTAGCGGCGAAACAGAGGCGCTGATGAACTTAGCGCCGCCCAAGACGATTGTGATTGATTTAAAGACATGCCAATAAACCAGAGCACGTCTTTCTCCCATCCCACAATTCTGTGTTGATAAGCCAGACCTGGCTATGCGAGACTAGATTTTGGATAGAGGTATGATGTAATGACTTAAAGGTAACCTGTGGAGTTTTTGATTTCTATAGGGCTACAGAGGCGTTTTTAAGACTGACTGGCTCCCTCGTTTATGTTTATTAGTGAACATGCACAAGGACACACATGCACAGATAAAAAAAACTCTTGAGAACAATCTGCGTTGCAAGTGTTATATAAGGAAGAAAATGTACTCGACACATTTGTTAGCCCTACTGATACTCATAGTGCTGTAATGTAAACATAACTTTTGTTTGCTTACAAAAACTCCACAGGGCCCCTTTAATTACAGTTCATGCATACCTTATTTTGTAGAGGTGCTGCTAAAAGGCTGTATTTGAGTAAATAATTATGTTGGCCATTTGTATGTACAATGTTACTGAAAAGTGAATGCAATGTACGGGATGACTTAGCTCTACGTATGGGGATAATAAATTGAGTACTGTCATGGACCTTTACCTCAAATGAGTTCATTTTATTAACTTGTGTAACAGCTTCTGACCATATTTATCTTTAGTCTACAGACAGAGATTTTTTCAAGAGATTTTGCTCCAGCACTAACCATAATGGAAATCACCATCATGCAGCTGTAGCTTACAGTGTAAAGGCCAATGGTAAGATAGTATTCAGATCCTTTATTTAAGTAAAAGTACTAATACCACTGTAAAAATACTCTGCAAGTCCTGCATCTAAAATGTTACTACTACTAGTACGTTACTAGTACTAAATGCAGAAATATCCTCATGTTTTAAAAACTGGAAAAGATCAAAACTGTTCTGTTATTCAACCAAGTGTTTAATCCTCTAATCATTTCAGCCGGACTTGTAGGCCATCACATTTTTGGGTATTTTAATTTCTAATAAAACATAGTATTTTATAAACTGCATGTGTTTTGTGTGCCCAATTCTTAACTTTTAAAGTCACTAAAGCTGTCAGATTAATGAAGTGCAGTAAAAAGTACAAGAAAAAAAGGTTAAGAAAAAGAAATCCAAAAACTAAAAAGAAACACTCAATAATATAAGAGAGCCAAACAGAAGGGACTACTATTACCCAGAGTGCATGAAGAAATGCATATGTATGTTTGAATATAAAGTATGCCAACTCATACAAAACAAAACACAGGTTTCATACTTTTAGATGATTGCATTTCAATGGGTGACTTTCGCTCCTTTTTCAGTAGACCTACCTGCAAATTGGTATTCTAAAAGGCCTCGTCATCAACGTCATCTCATTGGGCCTTATTTTAACGATCTGAAACGCAAGTAGCAAACGCCCAACGCAAGTAGCTTTGTGGCGGACCTCGGGCGCTGTTGTTATTATACCGGCGGGATAAATGAGTCTTGCGCCCGACGCAAATCTAAAATGGGTTGGTCTGAAGTAGCTAGGTGTGGTTTGGGCGTAACGTGCAATAAACCAATCAGAGCGTCATCTCACATTCCCTTTAAGAGCAGGTGCGCTTGTTCCATGGCGGATTGCTAACGACGGCGGATTTGCCTGGCACGGGTTCACAGCCAAGGAGACGTTCTCGTCAGGGCTCGAGCGGGAGCTTCTGTCCGGGATGCGGCAAAGTAATAAATGCCCGTCTTGACCGGGTGGCGATGTTGCTGCGTTGGCATGGTTTTATGTCAGTTAGCCTAATAGCTGGTGTGATTTGCATTGAGAGATGATTTTATGGAAAGTACCCCATGCCAATCTCTAGGTATGGTGAAGGGTATGTGATGATGTGGGGCTATTTTAATTCCGAAGGCCAAGGGAACTTTATCAGGATGCATAGTATCCTGGATCCCAGATAGGGATCATTATGTGTAGATCAGATAGGAATTTGTGTTTTCATGGGTCAGATCTACTCAACATAATGGTCCCAAAGTATTTTAACACGGGTTCGACATGCCATCACATGACTTGACAATTGTTGCGGATTTCCTTATCTGTGTCCCCCCCTTTTGGGACAATGTGTCTGATTCCAAATAAAAGACCTATATATCCCAGCGCATTCGATAAATTGGAATTAAATTGATCCTAAGCAAGAGCCAAATAAGACGATAACATAAAGTCAAATACATTTGTACTTTTACTTTTAATACTTTAAGTACATTTTCCTGATGATGCTTACATACTTTTACTTAAGTAACATTTTCAATGCAGGACTTGTACTTGTATTTTTACAGTGTAGTATTAGTACTTTAAAGGATCTGAATACTTCTTCCACCACCGTGGTGCATGATGGTACACAGCTGTCCTCCCAGAAGCTGATGTGTGACGCCACAGCCTCTGTTTACTCATCCAGACTGTTGTTAGCAGTTCTGAAAACATCCCAATCTGTACAGTCCTAACATGCCTGAAGAGCCACAACAGCTTCACTGGTCCACTTCTTAGATGTCCTCACAACAAGTTTCAAAAGTTTTAATTTCTGCCCGTATGAGGGCATCAGGAAGATTTGACACTATAAATAAAATAAAATTGAAGAAGGCCTATTTTGGTAACTAGCCTACCTGTTTAAACATAGGCCTATGTGCTGGCTTGTTAACTGTTTTCAAGCACTTTTACATAACTGCAACATCTAGTGTCCATGTGTTACAGCTCATATAGGCTATTCTTTTAATCAAATCACAATTTATATTTTCATGAATTCTTTGAGCTGCTCCACAATATTTTCATGTAGGCTACCCCCTGGCAGCAGCAGAAGTAGCCTACACCCTGGATACACAGCAGACCCCTGGTTTGGAATCACTGATCGAATAGATGGTCTATAAAAGAAATCAATAAATGAGTATTAATTGTTTAAGTATCTGAGACAAATTAATGGTTTAAGAATATATTAGTTTGGTTATTTAATTTATTATTATGTTATTTAACTTTTTTTTTTTTTATATTTTAGGCTAAATACTAGATGTTGTGTTCCGCACTCCATACCAGTTGGTGGCGGTAATGTCGGCAAACCGTTTACCAACCTCAAAGAAGCGAAAGTACCTGGGAAGACGGTCGACTGTAAATATTTACTTTCATATTTACCATATACTATGATATTTACAGTCTATGGTTGTGGCTGTGGCTAGAAGGAATACAGCCAGTTAAGATAGGCACCAGAACGACTAGCTAGTTAAGTTTAGGAAAAAGATCGTGGTTTGGATTAAAACACTCCCGAGGAACGAACACGCGTTTCCTGGGTGAGATTATCAAAATTATATTATAATAGATTTGGCTAGATTCTGCGTAACTTCCGGCCGTAGCAGTATCTGTTCCTGGTACAGCTCGGAATTTCCCCTCCTGTTCGTCTAAAAGACTCGAGAAAAAAGTTTCAGTACAGGGCTCTTTGGAGTTTCAGGCCCACTTTCGTGTATTTAAAGTGTTACACGGATTCTTCTGTGATTCCCCCCCCCGACGTTTTTCACACATTAACGCCACCGTCTCGTCTCCGTTTCTTCAACGTTACAGGAGGGGTTATGTGATGTAGAGTCGTTTGTCTTGGTAAGTAGCGTTATGTTAACGTTCCACGGAGATTAATAAATATATCGTAACGCCATCAGCAGCTAACGTTAACATTACGACAACGTTAACACTCAACTAGCTAGCTAGCTAATGTTGTCGGTGTTCGCTAAACTATTTTAAAATCTAGCTAAGCACCTAAATTAGTCCTAAATTAGCTACAAGCAGTTACCAGGAAGGGACGTAACGTATCATTACATGGTACTATCTATTTGTAAATTTATTAGATTATCTTTTTTACATAATACATTGTTGCAATTTAAAATAAAAAGGTTATTATGAAATGTTGTCAAACAGAATTCTAGCTAAATAAAGTCGGTGGCCATTTCTTCAAGATTTGGCACGGCATGTGTAACTTTTGCAGGCGTCAGAATATGAAATGATGTAACGTTAGCGTAAGAAAAAACATAAAAAACATGGTTGTTATTATTTTGAATTTGCTATGTGTGATTTTTTTTTACATTATAGCCTTCCGATAACAAGGCTATAGGTCTATCTAGAAGCTGACAATACAACAGGAAACCCTGTGATTGTGAGGTACCTCATCGTATTGATTTAGTTATCTGACAGTGATATGCATTGTACACTTAGATGAAGTTTCTGTATTCTGAGTTTGTGAGTTTGTGATTCAGTGTTCAGTATTCTGAGTGTAGGAGTTAAAGTTGTCTCTTTTATGTACTTACCCTAATCTAAACACACTAGGACTAGGCAACATGAAGAAAATCAAACCTCACAATGTTTTTGAACAAATAGGCTAGCTCAACATCGATATTGTGACAATATTCACAATTGGTGCTTTCACAAAATATTTCTTTAATCATCAGTAATGTGGATAAAATGTGGGTAAAGGCAAATAATCAGCTAGAACAGTCTGGTAAGTTCACAAAATGACATCACTTTAGTGTGATGCAGCCTGTAAAACCAGTAAAAGACAACACTTATGTCATATTACGATATCCAAAATCTAAGACGATATCTTACTATCTCAATATCAATATAATATTGATATATTGCCCAGCCCTAAAACACACTGTTGTCTTTTTGCTGCAGACCCACTTTAACTTCCTCACTTGATAAATTATGATTTATTTGCAACCAAGACAACTGTTGCTGTATTGTGTAGCCAGGGGGGTGGGTGGCTTACTGTCTTTTAGAAGCTGTAGCAGACTCTGAGATATTGGTATCAAATGAAACAAGACTAGCTGAGGAATTTATTGATAGCAACGTTATAATGGCTTGTCGGCCCAAATGTTTTAATGTTACATAAGCTACATTTTGTAACATTCATAGCTTGGAATTCTGGGGAAGCATAATGCTTTGATTTATTACTTTACTTACTGTATGTTTTATTATGGTTGTATATTTATTTAATTTAGCTTTATTTCTGCAACCTGTGTGTGTGCTTTGCTGCTCTTGCCTGGGTTTCCCATTTGTTGACCTGCTACTACAGACATGTTGGTTGATTGAATGATTGCGATGGTGTTTCTTCTTGTCTGATTTTTTATTTATGTGACTGGTTGACTGCAAAATTGAATTGCCCTTTAGGGATAAATAAAGTTTTTTGAATTCAATTTAAATTGAATTGAATTTTGTCTGCGGAAAAAGCGCCATGGCCATTTTCAAAGGATTCCCTTGACCTGTCACCTCAATATATTTGAAGAAAAATGGGTTCTATGAGTACGCACTAGTCTTCCCTTTACATGCCAACGTTATGCTAATCCCATGCATTATAAATATGTTATATTCACCTATACTAAAATTGTCTATATAAATATTTCTGCACACTGGGGTCCCTGAACAGTCTTAGAGTTGCATTCTTACTGGAAAGTTGAGACTCTTGTGGATTCATGAGCCCAATAGTTTTCATGTGTGATTAGCAGCTATTTCATTGTCGTGAGACTATGTATTGAAACCTGACCTCCCTGTATAAAATGATCTTTTGTGACCTCTAGGATAATCACAGCCTTATGAAACTTTACAGCCACAAACTAGACACCAAGGGCATTCAGAGAATGCATGACTTTCCTAAGTGTAGGCCTGATGGGATGAATTCAGAAGTAGCAGATTTGTCAGCTAAACATTAATTCTGTGAACTATACTCCAGCAGAGTAGAACAAAAATAGATTTCAAGATTAATAATGCTGTTTACGCCAAATTCCTAGCCTACACTACCTATGTTATGCAACAAAAAAATAAATTTTTGCCTCTCTTTAGGTGGAGTGAAAATCGGTCATCAAGTCATTTGTTGTGTTCTGGTTTCAGAATGATAAAAGACAGTTAAAGATACAATTCGATACAAAATAGGATGTAGGCTCTACAGGATGGTTTGTTTCTTGGCAACTATCACGTTTTCCCAAATGATGTACAGATTTGTAGGCATTCTCTTATCAAATGGCTTGAATGGCTGCTGTAAATGGGCCTAATGCCCAATTGTTTTCAACACCTGACTCTATCCTGTGTGTAGCTGAACATTAAGTTATGGCTTTTGTTTTTTTACACTCACCGTCTTCCCATCTTTTCAGGAACTACTGCCTCTGTGATGGATCTCCAAAATGTCCTGAAAACTACCCTGAAGAACAAATATCTGAAACTGAACGGCGCATACTCTGAAAACTCATTACTTCCTTCAAGACTTTGCTATCGGGAGCTCAAGAATGACAACACATTATCTGATTTGTACCAGCATGAGTTTAGATATGTTGACAAATCTGATCTTCATACTTGGCCTTTTTTTGAAACTGTCCCGCTCGCCGATGTTTTATCATGCGACTGCAAACATCACAGCAGCCAGAGAACAGTCATCACTTTTGGAGTGTCTGGTGTTGGAAAAACCACAACAGTGCAGAGTTGTGCTCTTGAGTGGGCCGAGGGGAAAGGGTACTACAACATCCAGCTTCTGTTTCCTCTTACATTCTGGGAGTTGAGTTTACTTAAACTCAAAATGAGCCTAATTGAACTTCTCCAGACGTTTTACCCTGAATTGAAGGAGCTTGATGTTTCCAGCCTAAATGAAAAGAAGGTGTGGTTTGTGCTTGACGGACTGGATGAGTATCATCTCCCGCTAAACTTCAGCTGTCCAACTGTGAGGGATGTTTCTGAGGTATCCACAGTGGATACTCTAGTGACCAATCTGATCAGGGGGAATTTACTTCCCAGCGCTCATATATGGATAACAACCCGACTTGCAGCGGCAACACAAATCCCTGAATGCTTTTTGCTTAAAGAGACCGAAGTTCAAGGGTTCAGTGATGAACAGAAGGAGCAGCACTTCAGGACAGTTATCGGTGACGATGATCTGTCCAACAAAGCCATCGACCATGTGAAAATATCAAGGAGCCTGGACTTCCTTTGTGAGATACCTCCAATCTGCACCATCATGGCAAATGTGTTGAAGAGTCATCTCAAATCAGATGATGGGTTGAAAATCAATCCCCTGAATTTAACCCAGATTTACACAAATCTGGTCAAAGCATCAAACTCGGACATTGTTGCCAAGCTGAAAAAGCTGGCACTGCCTCGGATGGGAGAGGGTAGTGTTATATATGAGCATGATCTTTCAGAGAGTGACATAAGTGTTGAGGAGGCGTCGACTTTCTCCAAAGAGTGTCCACTTGTGTTGAGAGAGGAGAAGGGGCTGCATAACACCACAGTGTTTCGCTTTGGTCACTTAAGCATTCAGGAGTTCTTGGCTGCGTCTGCTGAATTGGACAACATTGAAGCAGGTTCTCTCCGGTCTGTTCGTTGTCGGTATCTGGTGGACCAGGCGATGGAGAGTGCTGAGGGAAAATCCGATGTCTTCCTTCGCTTCCTCTTTGGCCTCATTAAGGAGCGTGGCGCGTTGGAGCCCACCGATCCACTGTTTGACTACACCAGGAAGAACATCCTGGAGAAAATTTTGTCTTACACAGCTGTGGGTTTGTTCCATTGTCTTAGGGAGTACGACAACCAGGCTTTACTGAAAGAAGTCAAGTTCTTTCTGAAGTTTGGCACCTCTCCAATCCGTGATTTCTACCCAATGCATTGGGAATTCGTGAGGCAAAGGACCTGCAATTTTGAAGGGATGAGAGATTGTTTTGAAATGCAAGTTTCCAAGAGATCTGATGAGCGACTCCTCAGGCACCTGCCAGTTATTTTGAAATCCAGGAAAGCCATGTAAGTTCGTACTCATTGGATTCAGTCTCTTATCATTCATATACATACATTTCCTAAGTTAATACCTTTTCTGTTGTGTTGTTTTTCTGTTCCAGCAGAATTATGCTGAAAATACAGTATGTACATAGAAAAATTGTTTCCAACAAATTTCATCATTGATTAGTTTGGTCTTTGTTATGGCGCACAGCATCATACACATTATAGAGACAGAACGCAATCATCAGGTCATACTGTGAAAGCCATGCCCACCGGAGGGGTAAACAATCAGCGCCACAATATGCAACAAAAACGCTACCAAAATGCCTGTAGGTAGCCAAAAACATTAGATTAACGTGTGTCAAAGGATTATTTTAGCAAGTTATGTCTACCAGAGACGACAAGTTAGCTGTTAGAAGAAGAACCCGTGTTGTCATTACACATTATACACAGGCCCAGAAAAAAAGGTAATTAGTAAGCTTATGTTAGCTATGTGTTAGTAAGTTAAGGCACTTGCAAACATAATACTCCATTATTCCACTGTAACACAAGTTGCATGTGTCAGGATGTTCCCATTCTTCCTGCTGATGCCTTACGTCTTATTGCCTGTATCCACTTTTGTCTTCCTAAAAGTTCAGTCTTTCGGTTCGGCAGCTTACAGAAAGTTAGTAATGGGTTCTTTACCTTGTTGGTAGTGCATCCCACCAAATAGATTAATCGATGATTAAAATAGTTGTTCGTTGCAGCCGTATTTGATGGGTCACACTACCCAACTAACAAAAAATAAAACCAAAACTATTTGTATTGCTAGGTACCATTACTAGTAACTGAGAAAATGTGTTTTGATTGTCCTGCACAGACCTAAACTTGGGCGGCGTCAAAGTATAAAAAGTGCTACGAATCCAACTGATACCACTCAATGTGGATCCAAACATTCGTAAACACCCTAAAAACTGAAAATCTGCATGTTAACTTCATAGTCATTGTTATATCCTCATATATGCTAGAAGAAAGTCAATATAATATAATATATATATATATATATATATAAATAAATAAATAAATAAATAAATAAATTAAATAAAAAAATATATATTTGCAGTGTTCATATTCTTAAGGAGTGCAATATTGTCCAGGAACAAGTCAGTAACCCCAATAGAGAGGTGAAAACAAAGTTGTTGTCGTCAACTTCAACGAATCTCATTAAGTCCCATCTCCTTGCAGGCTGCGGTTCTCCAACCTGACTGATATGTGTTGTCCAGCCTTAGCAGCAGTCCTGAGCACAAGAGAGTCATACCTGAGAGAGCTGGACCTGGGATACAACAGCATCAGTGATGATGGAGTCAAGAAACTTGTACAGGGGCTGAGTGATCAAAACTGCAGACTGAAAACAATCAGGTTACAAGGCTGTGGAGTGACCTGGCAGGCCTGTGAATACCTATCCCCAGCCCTGAGACAGTCCCTGAAACTGCAAGAATTGGATCTCAGCATGAATGAAATAGGGGATGACGGACTGAGACATCTTGCCAATGGTTTGAGAGCTCCTAAATGCCAGTTGGAAACACTCAAGTAAGTGTTGGGAAATACATCTAACCTGTCCTCTCCCTATTCTTAAAGAGCCCCTATTATATTCCTTTTCAGCATCATATTTGTACTCTTGGGGTCTACTAGAATAGGTTTACATGCTTTGATGTTCAAAAAACATATTATTGTACTCATACTGCCCATTGCTGCAGCTCCTCCTGGCCCGCCTTCCTGAAAAGCCCAGTCTGCTCTGATTGGTTAGCTGGCACACTCTGTTGTGATTGGCCAACCAAATCAAACAAACCACTGGGCGGGCTGTGCTTGCTCAGGCAGCACCAATGGGCAGCACATATGAAAAAATGGGCTGACATTTTCAATTGGTGACATCACTTATTGAGGAATTATAACAGGAAGGTGGGTGAGGTGTTTGCGGCAATTAAGAAAAAGTGCTGTCTGTCGGAGAGAAAGCTCCATTTGTTTTTTTGTGCTATTTCATATAGGGATGAGCTCGATGTTGATTATATAGTATACACACAAAAAATCTAAAGCACTAAAAGACTGGAAAAATCCAAAAGCAAAATAGGGGCTTTAAAATGAATTTCATATGAAAACATTGAAAATGAATGTTCCTTATTTTGACAGCGTTGCATGTTTATATGCACATGAAATTACACAGATAAACTCATTTGTCACGGCTAAAAGAAAAAGTTTATATCAAAAGAATCACAGTATAGGGCAATAAACAAAGTCGGCTCAAATTTTAACATTGAAAAAACAATGCAACTCAAACTAAATGTGTTGATTATAGACAGGTAGCTTTTCCTTTTTCATTTGTGAACATTTAGCATTTCTGTTCTGTTGCTATATCATTTTTTCATAGACTATCACAGTGCAACATTGAGCAAAAGGGCTGCTCTTGTCTGGCCTCGGCTCTGCAGAAGAACTCTGGCCACCTGAAAGTGTTGGATCTGAGCATCAACATGGTCCGAGACGAGGGGGCCATTGATCTCTTTCAAAAATGTGATATATCGCAGCTAAGAAAGCTAGAGTGAGTATGACTTCATATAAATGCATTCAGCTCGGCCTAACATAAATGAATAGATATCAATAACAGAAACATTTTGTATCTCTTTGGCAGGATGTACCACTGTGGCCTCACTGTGTTAAGCTGTAGAAGTATCGCGGAAGCTCTGAAAGTTGAAACCAGCACTCTGGTAGAACTCAATTTGAGCAACAACGACTTGAAAGATGAAGGTTTCGCGCTCATCTGCGAAGGCATGTATGCATGGTGTAGTCTGGAAAAACTCAAGTAAGGATGCCTTACTATTACATTTCTCTTTTGATTATTTCAGTCAGTAGACTGGAGATGGAATAATTTTATTTTTTCACTGCTAACCTCAGCAAGTACATTTTTTTTCCAGTGTTCAGCTGAAAATGCTCATGTACTAATAACTTAATATCCCTAAACCATTGATTAAATACATTTCTTCTTATTTCCCGTCAGTGTTTCAAGATGTGGAATCACTGGTACAGGTTGCTGTAAGTTGGCAAAGGTCCTGTGTTGCGTCTCCCAGCTCTACGGGGTGCCGATGGCCAAAAGAGAATTGCAGGCAGTGGAGCTGAAAGAGCTTGACCTCAGCATGAACTGCCTGGGAGACGAGGGAGTCAAAGCCATTTCAGCCGGACTGAAGAATCCGTACCTCAATCTGAAAACTCTCAAGTAAATCATTTTCCAAACGTTATTCTTCATTAAACAAATGTTGTCATGTTAAGCCCAGTTCAGAACAAATATTCGAGACAAGTTGAAACTTGCAACTACTTGCAACGCGCAGGTCTGCAATGACTTGCAGACCTTTGCCATCTCAACCAGTTGAGAGTTTGTAGCTAACTTGACCAGCTTCCTTTGCGTTTGGCTGTTAAAACAGGTGATGTCCCTTAAGACCAGTTCAGACCAAAGATTCGCAGAACGTCGCAGAGAAAAGTTTCAGCGGTCTGAACCAGCCCGTCTCAGCTCGACTCAAACCAGCTGATGGCGTGGCAGAGACTCAGCTGGTCAAGTCGCAGAGACTGGTTTTAGAACCTGTTCCAACAGCCAATAGCGAAGTCATCTTGTAAAGTCAGTTACAATAAAATGATCCATAATCCATAATGATCCATAATTTCTGTTACAAACTGTTAACGGAGGCTCAACATGTGCCCGCAAGCACGTACGGTCGAGCAAACTAGAGAATGACTGACTTTAATTTCCTTTGGGATAAGTAAAGTATCTATATATATATATATATATATATATATATATATATATATATATATATATATATATATATATATATATATATATATATATATATATATATATATATATATATATATATATAATAAGAGAGGGAGCGCCTAGGACAAAGCCGTGAATCATAGAAATGAAATGTGTTTTCATCACTAGAAATGCATCCGTAGCAAGCACTACTTAATATCACTAGTGTTATCCACATTCATATTTAGACGCAACATATGATATATCCAGCTACAAAAATGTCACCTCATGTCACGTTGGTGTGAACTGGCAGGTTTCAGAACGCTGCAGACCAGTACGTTGCATGTAGTTGCAAGTTTCAACTTGTCTCGTCGCAAATCTTTGATCTGGGCTGGGCTTTGCGTTCTAAAACCAGCCACTGGCGACTTGACAGTTCAGACCGCTAAAACTTTTCCCTGCAATGTTCTAAAACCGTCTCGTCTCTTGGCAAATGTTTGGTCTGAATTTCAGCTTTAGAAGAACAACATGCTATAACGTTATTTCTGTTCCATTTCAGCTTGAGTCACTGCAGCCTGACTAATGACTGTTGTGCAGAGCTTGCATCAGGATTTGCATCACAAGGCGTTATCAGGGAGCTGGACCTGTCTGGCAATAACCTGCAAGATAAGGGAGTGAAGAAACTCAGTGTGGGACTCAGAAGCCCTCAAAGTAAACTTGAGAAATTGTCGTAAGTCTTTCTTCATTTTTACTGCTCCTAAGAAATTCCAATGAATACAAATTCACTCATTATTTATTGTCAGTCAAAACATGGGTCTAGCTAACTCATAGCTATGCAATAAGTGCTGCTATTCAAAGTAGGAGTTACTTTTTTAGGGACCTCCCGGTGTTCTCCCTGTTAAATTGAAGACTTTATAACACCTTTTTAATACTTAAAATAAAATTCAATGCCAACTTATGGCCATCTAATGGATATAATAATTCTGTTATATATAATAAGCTAATATGTTATGTAATATAATGCCAATGTAAATGCCAATTGCTCTGTTCTGCTTTTGCGTCTAAAAGCTGCTTGAAAGCAGCGGAATAGGAATTTGAGCTCCGGTCTGTTATTTCCAGTTGATCACATATGCGTCAGTATGTTGGATGTTTCCATTCACATACCCTCAGCACCATTTCCCTCTGCCTTGTCCGCCAACTTGTCTTGTCCGCCTCTCTGGCCAGACCTTTAGACGCTTGCCCATTCTGAGACAAAGTGCTTTCCTTAGCTTGTTAGTAGCACAGTGCGAGACGCTTTGTTTTCTTTCCTGGCATCTGACTGATTTGCTCCAGAGACGCGTCAACACTTCAGCCCCATACAACGGACGTTACTGCAGTGTTGATAGTTGACGTAAACTCTTGGTTGCCGATGTTGGTAATAGTTTCTTCCCAATTTCGGATCACATTCCTCTTGGAATATGTTTGATTGTATAGTTTTGGGTTTAGAAGCCTAACTGGTGATTAGAAAGTGCTGCTATACTCCGTTACAGTCTTCAGCTGCAATGATGGATGGGAAGCCCAAGTGTTGACACATGGGCAGTATGCTCATGTTGACACGGGTATCAGGTGCGATCCAGCATCTACCACAAAAGACGAACGCTGAGCTAACGTTAGCTAGCTAGGCCTAGCGGTGAATCTGCAATATACTTAATCCGCTACCACGAGCCAGTCTCCTCTGGCACGACTTTCCGACAGTGATGATTTGCACTTTGTGCATGATGCAAACGTTTATGTAAAACTCCTTTCTCTTTTATTTTTCTTCTCTGTCTTCTTGTTTTGTTATATTTCCGGTCCGGTTTAATGTTATTAAACAAAGAAAAATGTTCTCCTCTCGTCTGAAAATGGTCATAAATCAGTGCAGGAGCAGCCTACTTCCTTATTTACTGCTGCAATGAAACGCTTGGTTACGTTGTAACCTTGGTTCTCTGAGGAAAGACTATTTTCCAGTCATATTTCTTAGTTGAAGTTTTCTTACAATCTCGTCTAGTCTTGTTCGCGTGAACCCAATCTCGTGTCTCGTCTCGTGAGCTGAGTGTCTCGTCACACCCCTAGTGGCAACTGAAGGGTTTTATTCCGAGCATTCAAAACAAGCTGTATGTGGAAGAGGCTAAGCTGGGGCAGGGCTGTGGAGTTGGACAGTAGGCCTCTGCACGGACACTTATGTTGGAACATGTAGGAACATGTTGCCGTTATTTTGTCACTTATTCGGAGCAGTAGGCTAGTTGGAGCTGATTACCTCCAGGATCTGTGCTAGGCTAAGCTAACGGTGGAGCCGTCAGACAGATTTACGACACGCACGGAGACTTGTCTAACTGTCGGGGTTACGGTGAATAAGCTAATGTCCCAATAAGTCGCCGTGTTCCTTTTAAGAATGCATGGATGAGGCCAGTTCTAAAGCGTTGCGGCTTAAAACCCAGCGCTATGGAAGAGTCTGTGTTTGAGAGGCACGGAAATGATAGCCTGATGCTGATGCTTATTGTTCCATTAATTGAATATTAGTTAATTCTACAAAAAACACATTATACATCGATTGCAATTTTAGTTTAGTTATATTTGTTAAGATATCTCCAGTTGTGTACATGCTGTGGTGGTACATACAGGGAGCTGGTTTCTGGTCCAATCTCAAGTACTTGTGTTTCCCTCCAGACTGAGAACCTGTTGCCTGAGCTCGAGGAGCATTCAGTTCCTGACCAATGCCCTAAAGTCAAACCCCCAACATATGACAGAGCTGCATCTGATGGGCAACAATCTGGAAGACTCAGGAATCAGAGTGCTTATGGAACTAACAAAGAACAAGAAATACGCCTTACACACAATAGAGTGAGTACTGCTATCTCCTTTCTCACTTCAGCATCATCTTTCCTTTACCCTATTCATTATAAAGCAGTACATGTTTAATATATATGAATCCATGTATATGTGTGTGTATGTGTGTATATATGTGTATGTGTGTATATATGTGTGTGTGTGTGTATATATGTGTATATGTGTGTGTATATATATATATATATATATATATATATATATATATATATATATATATATATATATATATATATATATATATATATATATATATATATATTAGGGCTGTCAGTTTAACGCGTTATTAACGGCGTTAACGCAAACCCATTTTAATGCCGATAATTTTTTTAACGCATAGAGAGAGCAACGGGATCTGTTAGTCCACTTCTTTAACTGTCTATGGCCACGCCATGTCCCGCCCTACGAAGCAGCTGATTGGTTTGGTTTAGGCATTTCACCGCGAGTGGTGAGGATAGTGGATTGGTCAGGGGATAGGACCTGAACAAATGGAGTTACGTTACCTTCGACGCCTGTCCAATAGTAGTGATTGAAGGGCGGGTCTTGTAATTTCGCAGACCGCAAACAAAACAGACACAAGCCTCGGCCGGTTTTAGCTTGCTAGCCGCGTAGCTTGTAGGCTCGTGACGGCGATTATCTTCAGAGCGAGCGAGTAGTGACTCTACAGTCAGAGAGAGAAACAAAGTGTCTCCTCTGTTCTTTCTGACCACGGTGGGAAACCTGGAGCAGGAAAACCCTCTCCTTGATTTTACGTTGGTTATGAAAGAGAACGAGAACCAGGAAATGAGTCACGGGAAACCAGTTGCTATGACGACGGCTATGCCGCTGACGACACTATGAGCCCATAGACAGTAGGACCAGCCCTCTTAATACATCCATGGACGAGCCACGCTCGCCTCAGGCATGAGGCAGTACTACCTGTAGTACTATCTGCAGGACTATCTGCAGTACTACTTGCAATGGAACATCGAGGTAACAGCGTTACATTATGTGACAGATTATTATCTCCAAGTGTGAATGTTAGTGTGAAATTGAACATAACGTATGACAATGTTGTTTTCAATAAAAAAACAGTCACAAAGCAAGCCAATCTACTTTTCCATGCTGATAAGAGAATTAAAATGAGAAAATATAATGGGACAAAAAGAAATCAAGGGGCATTTAGAATAGATAAAAATGTGCGATTAATAGCGAGTTAACTATGACATTAATGCGATTAAATATTTTAATCGCTTGACAGCACTAGTATCTTTTGGTATGCATTTCAGAAAAAAATGGTTAGGATTCAGGTGTAATTGCAAATAGTGATTAATCATGATTAATCCACTGAAAATTCTGATTAATTTGATTAAAAATTGTAATCATTTGACAGCCCTAATATATATATATATATATAATATTTATTATCAAGTCTTAAATAACTAGTACAGTTCTGAGTGCAAATGAAGTGTGAAGCCGGCTACGCATGATCCGCGGTAAACCGCGAGGTAGGGCACAGCACAGGTATACGTCGTCGCTGCTGCTGGAATTGATTGCGCCTTGAAAGGTCAGCGGCAACACAAAAAGTAATTTGAACTTTGAGCGCAGCAATTCCGAGCGGTGCACGACGTCTAGGGTAGCGCTCCGAGTTGTCTTCCCCGCTCTCCCCAATGGAAAACAATGGCACAGCCAGCGCAGAGTGGTTTTACCGCGGTTTGTTTGTAGGCGGCTTTACTCACCTTTCAGACTTAATCCCAGAAGTATTCATGTGCCCTGTTTTTTTTTTTTCTTTCAGTGTCTCAACAGATTGAGAAGACGGAAGACAGACACAAGGACACAAGCTCCTCAAACGGGCTCACATTTGTTAGGCCATACTTGTACACCGACTCAATGGCCTTGCATTTCAGTGCATATTGTAGCTACAACATCAAATGATTTATCTACTCTGAATATTTTTGGAAATTATGTGATATACTCAAAATGTATTTTAAAGTGAAAGTCTGTCAGCAGTTCAAGATATTTTTGTGATTGCCTTTTAATGCTACTTTGTATGAAGATTTTGTGTTTTTTATACAGTGTCGTAGTTTTTAACTGCATGTAATCTCTGTAACCACAAAATAAACTTGTTCAACACTGGTTCATTTCTATGCAGCACTCCCATCTAGTGGCCAAACATTGTAATTTCAGTACGCGTTTGACAGTTGACGTATTGTAGTAGGTACCATGGCTGCATCTCTGTCAGTACAGCACAGCAGGCAGGATCTGCTGTGTCATCGCAGTGAACCAGTGAAATGCAAACGTAGGATATGGATCATTTCTCAATGCTACACAATAACAACTAACATGCATTTTGACAGCATCTAGGAACAGGCATGTTGCAAAGGGCTGGTGATTTCTGGGACGTTTGTAATTATTTTGGTGCATTTTTAAAGTTAAAAAACGATTATTCAACCTGTACCATATTTTCCTATGTTTTGGTGTCTAAGTGACTGATGGGAACAACAATCTTTGACATTGGTCCAGTATTAAGCGAGATTGCTGCAGTTGCGAAACAAGCTACAGTGTAAGTTAACAGGGCAATTAAAGAGTAAGATCCTTTTTTAAACAAACACATCTGTGAAATTGTGTTCGCTAAACCTACTTTTAGAATCGTAAAATATACTTCATTCAAGGTCGACAAACTAAATAAAACTAAAAAGCTGTTTTGGTTCGTCTTTCCACTTTTCCAACCATCACAACTCTAGTTTTGGTTGAAATAAACACATAGTTTACTGATTACATGTGAAAATATGTTGGCTCTATACACGCATATAGGCGTCTTTCAATAAAAAGATAAGATAGCCTTTATTATTATCAGAATAAGAGAAATACACATTAGACAGGAAAAATATTTAAAAAAAATATAATACAAAAAATAGAATAAGAGTAATAATCGTAATACTATCTACACTATAAACACCCTTATTATAAACAGACAGATAAATATATTTATATACACACAGATGAGGTGTGGATGAATAGAAATGACATTGCACAGTAGGAGGGTGACAGAGTAATAAATAAATAAATATGCATATTGCAGAATATTGTCAAGACATAGATGTACATAACATAAACTTGTAACAAAATGTTACGTTATTCAATTAAAACTTGACTGTGATTGGTTTAAAGAAATGCCAATAAACCAGAGCACGTTTTTCTCCCATCCTGGAATGCTGTGTGGACTACCAGACCTTCCTTCGCAGCGCTGTGGAGATAGGTCTGACAATGTGAGACTATCAAGTTGCTAGTCTTCCTCTGTGCCAGATAATTGGACTGTACCAGTGGGCAGAGTAGAGACGGTAGTCCTAAAACCTGCCATGGTGGTGACCTTTGCCCCTGTAAATGTGACCACTGAGGTCAAGTCTGTGGAGATGCACCACTAGGCTCTGAACAAGGCGCTGCCTGGTGACAATATGGCCTTTAATATCCTTGTGTCTGTCAAGGATATTCGCCGTGGCAACGTGGCTGGAGACAGCAGGAATAACCCACCACAGGAGGCAGCCAGCTTCATCTCTCAGCTTAGCAAACAGGGGCTGATGCACAGACATAAGTGAAACCAAAACATCTGAAGTATGCATCAAATACATTTTTCAGGTGTATGTGCGGGACTTTGATACTGCAGCTCCATCGTCTGATCACTACTGCGCAGACTCTGACTCCAAAATTACAAGATGGCAACGGTCGTATCCGGGATATTTTGGCTTCACTTTTGCAAAGTGAGAGGAAATGGAGCTGTCGTCCATCTTCTTTATTTTTTTTTTACAGTCTATGGTCATCATACAGGGATTAGCTTTAGAAGGATACTGACTTAAAGGCGGAGTCTGCGATTCTAATAAAATACACTTTTTTGTCAAATTCAGCGAATATCCGCTAGCTGTCCGTTCTGTGTATGCGCTGAAAAAAACTCTGTTGTTCGTAAACAGCCCTTGCTCTGTAAATGGGAAACAAATTGGCTCTGACCGAGACACACACCGCTATTCCAGCCAAACAGCAACAGTTTATGTTCATGCACAGGACAGCAGGAACACACTGTAGGCCATGGATGTAGGGACGGTAAAAAAGGACCGCTATCCTCCACTTCTCCAGAATGTGCTTGTGAGAACTTCTCTTAGAATTTGGGCTCAATTCAAACGCTGTTTTGGTTTACAATCTTTCTCCATTCAAGCTCCAATTGCCACTAATCATACTTTCCCTCCATCTCTTGTAGACAATGCTTTTTCAATTGGGTCCAATCAAGGCATAGTAACATTTCAGGATTTATACATTAACAACACCTTTCCATCCTTCCAACAGCTCTCTGAGAAATTCTCACTCCCTAAATATCACTTTTTTAGATACTTACAAGTTTGTAGATTTGCTCGCACAACCTTCCCAAACTTCCCCAATTTGCCCAACGAGTCACCTCTTGATAGGTTTTTTGAACCTAGTTGTTCATTGAAAGGGTTCATTTCATATATTTATAATCAAATTCTCTCTTTGGATTTCATGAGAGCCTTGTGGCAAGAGGATTTGGGGGAGGAGTTATCTGAGATTTTGTGGGACGAAATTCTTAGTCGTGTGCATAAATCTTCAATATGCGCGCGCCATGGCCTTATTCAGTGCAAAATTCTGCACCGTACGTATTACACTAAAGAGAGGCTGGCTAGGATCTACAAAGATACTGTATCTCCAGAATGCGAGAGACGCAAGCAAACCCCAGCTAATATAATTCATATGTTATGGCTCTGCCCATATCTGCGTAACTACTGGACGGATACTTTTAAAACTATTTCAGACATACAGTAGTTGAAGAGAGGATCGAGCCGAATGCTCTCACCGCATTGTTTGGTTGTCTCCTCCTTTGTACCTTCCCTATCAAAATCTATTAGAGATGTTATTGCCTTCGTCACCTTATTAGCGAGAAGACTAATTTGAACTAAATGGAAATTTTGTCATGCACGCTGGTCGGTGGATGTCCTTTATTTCCTTCAATTAGAACAAATTAGACTTTCTACTAGGAGTTCTCAACAATTTTGGAAGGTATGGGGCCCATTTTTTCTATATTTTCAGAATACTAGTTTCTCACATATTCCTGACTAAGACTTGAGTGGCCTGAACTTGGCAATATGTCCTATTTTGTACTCTGTTAAGGTGACGACCTATTGTAATGTTTTGCTGAATTTGGATGCTGTATATGTGTCTGCATTTTTGTATTTAATCCTCATTACTAACTGTGGGGGGTTGTTGTGTGTCGATTAAAAGTGATAAAAAGCCATAGTATAGTATGTTAATAAAAAGTGATAAAAAAAGTCATAGTATAGTCTGTCAAAAATATTGATAAAAAGTACAGTATGAGATGTTGAAAAGAATTATAAAAAAAGTTATTGTATAGTATTCCGACGAAAGTCATAGTATAGTATGTCGAAAAAGTGATGAAAAAGTCCTAGTATATCATGTTGAAAAAATCATAGTATAGAATGTCAAAATTATGGATACAAAAGTCATAGTATCGTATGTAGAAAAAAATTATAAAAAAGTCATATAGAAAAAAGTGATAAAAAGTCATTGTAGAGTATGTTGAAAAAAATTATAAAAAAGTCATAGTATTGTTAAATATCAAGTTTCCACATGACCTGCCTCATTCATGGACTGTCAATCACAACTAAAACCACGCGCCTATCCAAGCTTATATAACTCCGCCCTTCAGGCCTGTGACACTCTTTTTTCCCTCCAAACAAACAACAACAAAGAAAGGAGTGATATTGCAGGGTAAAATCCTGTGGAAAGTTAAGAGATAAACCAAGTACATATTGTGGATGCAGTGCAGACAGTGGATGCATTACTGATACAAAATCATCCATTCATCCATGCATCCATCCATCCATCCATTATTCACCTGCAACCAGTGTAAACCTTTTCCCTGCCTTGAGAACAATAAAACCTTGGAACGGCACTGGATCCTGTGTTTAAATGTGCACACCACATCAGATCTTCAGTGAACCAACACCATCAGGAGTGAAGAGCTTTTTCAGTATAGCATGTCAAAAAAGTGATAAAAAAGTCATAGTATAGTCTGTCAAAAATATTGATTAAAAAGTCATAGTATTTTATGTCAAAAATAGTCACAGTACAGCATGTCGAAAAAAGTGATGAAAAAGTCATAGTAAAGTATGTCGAAAAAAATATAAAAAAGTCACAGTATAGTATGTCAAAAATAGTCATAGTATGTATATAGTATGGTATAGTATGTCAAAAAATGTCATAGAATAGTACATCGAAAATTGTCATACCATAGTATAGTATTCAAAAAAGTGATTAAAAAGTCATAGTATTGTATGTAAAAAATAGTGTATGTCAAACACAATCTGGAAGAAGATGCAAACTCCACACAAAAAGGCCCAGCCCATACTGGGAATCGACAAAAGGTGAGAGTGTAGTGCCTACTTGCTGGTGCTATTTAGAACAGTGCTAACCACTGAGCTACCGTGCCAACAAATAAAGCATGTCAAAAACAGTCATAGCATAGTCATGCAATACACAACATTATAATGCACAAAAAGCACTAAACTTAAACAGTGATAACATAACTGTAAAAGATATTGAAAAGCTGAATCACACTGTAATATATGAAGGTTTTGAACAGTCTAAAGTTTGAATGACATCTGTAGGTGAAAGTATGTGGGAGAAGTAGCATTTAGAAGTGGAAGAAGCCTGAAGAGGATTTAAAGATTGCTCCATTGACTTTCAATGTAAAAAAAAAAAAAAGCTTAATATTTTAAAAAGCATAAATGGTGGAGAAAAGTTCTATACAAGCACAAATGTCCTTAAAGAGCTGAGCATTTTGATATTTGAATGGTTTTTGTAGCTGAAAGTATGCAGAAGTAGTAGGTGCATTCACACAATAGAGAAAAGAATAATAATACTGTGAATGCTGTTGAATCAGCATTCACACAATAATAATAATAAAAACCAAATCAACATTGCCAAACCCACCAGACTCAATATAAATAAATACTTTTAGCATTTGTAGAGCCTGCATATTTCCACATGTAAATGGGTGAATTAAGGGTTTATTTCAATCAAGCCAGAGTAGTGATTGCTGGAACAGTGGAAAGATGAACCAAGACAGCTTTTGATTGTTTTATTTAGTTTCTGACGACTTTGAATGAAGTGCATTTTAAGATGATAAAGTTACTGTTTATTTAAAAACAGTAACGTTAACTGGTGGGTTTGGAAATTGAAGGTACATTGCAACTTGTTTCGCAGCTGCATCGGTCTTGCTTAATACTGGACCAATTTGTTGTTGTTCCCATCAGTCACTTAGATACAAAAATATATGAAAATAGGGTTCCAGGTTGAAAAATACAGAAGTTACCCTTGAGCGTTCTTAATGTTACTGTTTAGCTTGTGCACTTTAATCACTGTAAAGATGTTTAAACAGAATGTCATGGTTACTGGTATCATTGCTAAGTCTGAACCCGAACCACTGACGAACCTCGCGGGTTCAGTGAATGACGACGAGAGAGCAAAAATCAAACATTGTAGAATTTCCTTTATTGATGAATGAGAATAAAAGTTCACTTGCATTTTCATTACATTACAGGCTTCATAAATCTAACTGAGACTATTACTAGAGTGTGTAAATATGTGCACATAATTTAAATAAATTAAAAGACACGGGACAGAATGTTAACATGTCAAAGGCCCATTTTCTACGCCCAGTGCCAAAAGGATCTCTGGATAAAAACACGTAAAATGTCAGATCATTTACGAGGAGAAAAAATGAAGACGACCATTTCTGTTCGGAGGGACATAATGCACTTTTCAGGAAATTGTAGATATGGAGATGTACCACAAAAGCAAGGCACCAATATACTGTATGCACTGCACATGTTGAGGTCTTTTTTACTTCTGATGCAATCAGGCTGAACCGTACATAGGGATTTGTCTTAATGTCATGGCAATCATTCTCAGTTATAGATAGGTTTGGATATGACAACCTCTTCATGCAAAATATATTTAAATATCTGAAAGAAAGTAAAATCCACATTCTGAAAGCAAACTGACCCCAAGCCTCCTTTGAAAATATATTTTGGTCTTTGATATGGGTCTATATTGAGGTACAGCTAGCTAAGGGTGATTATTCCACTGAGGCTTTGGATGCTTTATGGGTAGTATTTACCTGCAGCTTGTGGCACTATAATTATTTACCTGATTCTGTACCATGCAACAGGAATACATTCTGCAGCGGGTCCACTTCAAGGAAGCAAACATAATCCCACATTACACTGTATGAAAAAAAAAGCAAACATTGACCGTGATTTAAATAAGATATCTTCCCTTTAAGGTAAAAAAGAAAACTGGGTGGCAAAAAGCCAAATGCAATACAAGGTTAGATTTCAAACCAAAAGTGCTCAAAATACATTTTCTGACAAAACTGTCAAACTGTTTTAAACCAAGAAATGACATTCATAATGTGTTTCAATTCATGGCTGTCATTGGCTGAATAGTCTCGCATTGCCACACAGCATTCTGGGATGGGAGGAAAACGTGCTCTGGTTTATTGGCATTTCTTTAAACCAATCACAATCGTCTTGGGCGGTGCTAAGCGCCGGACATAGCCACTGTGCCTCTGCAAAATAGACTTGGGAAGGAACTTGTTTTGGAGGAACATGTGAACGTTCAAAAGTTGTTTTAGTCGTGCAACAGAAAACTCAGATTGGAAAGATAGTCTAGCTAGCTGTCTGGATTTACCCTGCAGAGATCTGAGGAGCAGTTAACCATAGTCCTCAGAAATCCACCAGAGGTTAGAATGCCAACACAAAGAAAGAGGAAGGTAACGGACATCTGGACGAAAAGAGTGACATCTGTTGGAATTTCCGGCGGCACCGGAGCAATCCTAGAAGTGGAACGTTGTAGATTTAGACTATTGGCTGGAAAACCAACCAGCCGGGGCAAAATTGGTCTTGTTCCTCTCATCTGGACTAGACTGTACCTTAGACCCTCCCCAGCATAATGAACATGTAGAGTCACAGTTGCCTGTGTGCGTATACAGGTGTGTGTACATGCGTGTATGTGCTTTCAACCTCATTCTACAGTTGGCAGAAGTGACATCGTTAATAAGCGTCCAAATATTTGGCAGTTACAGCAACACTGACATTTCTCCTTCCTGTTTGGTCTTTCCTGCGGTACTCCTCAGTAACAAGTTATGGTTGTCAGAGAGTACCAGATTAAGATACACACCAATTCAGAGTTTAACTAAAATAAGAAAAAAATAAATGAAAGGATGTCACCAGTGCTGTGTTCTGCATGTTTTAATTTTTGTTTGGACTTGTAACATGCTGTGTTTCAGAAATAGTAATATAAATAGAAAGTATTTTGTCTGTTGTTTGGCAATATGATGCAAATCAGTTGGCAGACCTTTCAAAATTGCTTGTTTCAAGTCATTCAAGTAATTTCTTTTACAGTGATTTTAAACTGCATAACCACACAACGATCACGTAAAATAAACAACAATGACCTGATGTTCACTGTGATATATTACATAACTCACGCACGTCTCAGGAGTCTGCTAATTGATTTACTGTTTGGACATTATTGCAAACCAATGGATGCCTAAAACTGTAGAAATACTACATTTAAAAAATCTTCTCAAACTGTAGTGCCCTCATTTGGAAATGGTCAGAAAAAACTAACAATTCAAGACCTGTAGTTTTCAAACTAAAACTAGCATGTACACTGTTATGGCCCTTGTGTAGAGGATTTTTGAAAAGATTGTGGGCAATCAAAGTCATTGGTTAAGGATAGTAATTCATATCATTTAAGGATATAATCTTAAGGAGGTTATCTGGTTTTCTAAAATGGACAGAATGTTATGGACATAAAATCTAAATTGTGACAAATTAAACGTTTGTCAGTGGTGAGGTAACATTCACTTCAATATGGAAGCCTGTCATGTGATTGGAGAGACAGGAAATGGATGTTATGTGGGCACACTGAAGTATTAAGTCCCATTTTTTCCCCCATTACTTACAACAGTTGTGTGGTATAAGGGGATTTTGAGAAAGTGTTTGTTGTCCATGCCTTCTTACTTTAAGAGTAAACTGTTTCTTGCTAATCTCAGTACTTTTGACTGAAAACATGCAATGCTCATGCTCTGTCTTAAGGTCACATACTGTACAGTATCAACCAACCGTCTCTCAGGACCACCTTTAGTTGGCTTAGTTTAATAGCAAAGTCTCAGGTTTGGGGGGTTGTACTCCCATTGTGCATGTCTTCATCTTTTATGTCAGATTTGTCAATCACACTATAAAACTAAGAGTAACTCATGCAATGGTATGCCCTACTGTATGTGATCATCCTGTATGAAAATACTGTGATTCTTATCAAATGGATCAACATGAAAAGAAAAGAAAAAAAAAAGGTTCCCACAGTTATATTCCCACCCTCCCACTCCCCTCCAAAAAGGCTAAAAACTCTGTGAGGTGAGATTTGCGTGCCTTCTGAACAGATAGGCAAGTTTATTTTAGCCGCACGTGCGGCATGTTCAGCAATTCGGTGTTGCCAGCAGAGGGCGAGGCTGTGTGAGCGCTGGCCAGGCTGCGGTTAGAGCTGCGGGCGCCTGCCCCAACACTGCTCTCTGTCCTCAGCAGCTCCGAGGAGTAGGTGTGGCCTTCATCGGCCCCCAGTGACAGGAAGTCAAACCCCTGCGCCTCCAGGTCCCTATCGCTGATAAAGAGGTCCTCCTCACCCCATCCACCTCCACCACTCCTGCCTATACCACCACCAACACCCCCCCTTACTCCCCCAGGGTCTTGGCTACAGCTGTGGAAGCCAATGGGCGAGTCACTGCTTGTACTGGGGCTTGGAGATGAGAGGCTGTGGCCGTGCTGGGCGTCCTGGACAGTCCCTGGGGCTGCCTGCATCAGGTCCTGCACTGACATGGACTTGCCCAAGCCTCGGTCCGTTTGGCTGAGGCCAGAGCAGCAGCCCGGGGCAGGTGGCACCAGGGGCTGCAGCTCCAGGCTCATTTGTCTCCTCCAGGAGCCCTCATCCTTTGTATTCAGCCTGCCGTTGGCGTTGGCGCTGCCCTGTAGGTTCTGCCCCAGTCCGCCCAGCCCCAACCCGAGGCCAAAGTCCTCCCCAACACTGCTGCCCTCCAACTGCATCCCCAAACCTCCACAAAAGTCCTCCATGTCAGGGGACACTTCTGCGGAAGTGGCTCGTGGCAAGTTGCTCGGGCCCCCATTCCGGCTCGTGGGGGGTGGTGGCGGAAGCCTCGCAAGAAGAGGAAACCCTCCATCTCCAACCCCTCCTCCACCCCTGCCACTGCTGATACTGTTTGGGGTGAGGACGGGTGGAGAGCTCCCCACAGCCTCGTCAGTGCCACTTTCAGGCGTGGTGGCCTGAGCCTGGGTGTGGTGGTGGTGGTGGTGGTGGTGGTGGGGATGATAATGAGGACGGTAGTGGTGGTGGTGAGGCAGCGGAGACGGGCTGAAAGAGGAAGATGTGAGGCCGGTGGAAGAGGAGGCGTTGAGATTGAGGTTGAGCTCGTTGGGCGGCGCCAGGATGAGATGGAGTCCTCCCTGTGTGGGGTGAGAGTTGCTGCCGGGGGGAAGCGCTCCACCGCTGCTGACCTGGGTGGAGCTGGACAGGTCCTTGCTAAAGACGGAGGAATGGTAGTCAGAGGTTTGCTCCAATTCGAACAGTGGCAGAGAGGAGAGCGTGAGGGCCGAAGACGAGCCTTTGCGCAAAACCTGACGATATATGTCGAGCAGGGAGTCGAGCTTCGACTCGATCGACTGGACCTGGGAGGACAGAAAGGGAGGATGGGAGGGAGGAGTACAGAGATAAGAAAGCAGGAGGTTAGAAAATGGAGGCCCCTACAATTGGTCCATGGATCAAGAATATGGCGCAATGTATTAGGACTGGGCAATATACTGATATTATATCGACACTGATATATGAGACTAGATATCGTCTTAAATTTTGGATATCGTTCAGTGGTACACTGATGCAATGTGTCCATTGTTTGCTTATTTCAAACATTTGTTAAGAAGTAAATATGACACAAGTGTTGTCTTTTCCTTGTTTTAAAGGCCCTTAACACCCACACAGGTGTTTATAGTTAATGTGGCTAATCGGACCTTTTCCAGGACTGTGTGGGTGTGGTTAGACTGAGTGATTGACATCTTCCTGAGTCCAGTGTTAGTATTGTTGCACCTGTTAGGGCGGGACAAATGACACCTTTTTATCCTTATTGGTAGAAAGAATTTGTAACCTAATACGTTCCCATCAAAGCTCCGGCCCACCTTCAACCTGAAAAGAGTCTAATCAGCCAGAGTAACTGAAATCACCTGTGTGGGTGTTCAGAGGCTTTAAAGGCTGCATTAAGTGATGTCATTTTCTGAACTTAGCAGACTGTTCTAGCTGTTCTGTTATTTGCCTTTACCCACTTAGTCATTATATCCACATTATTGATAATTCTTTATCTAAAATCTCATTATGTATTTTTTTTGTGAAAGCACCAATAGGGAACCCTACAATATCGCGGGAATATCGACATCAATGTATTTGGTCAAAAATATTGTGATATTTGATTTTCTCCATATCGCTCAGCTCTACAATGTATGTCCATGAAGAGATTGACATACTGTATATATTTAAAACAAAAAAAAAGTGTGTATGAGAAAATCTGTAAGCCATCTAACCAATTCATTAAATAAAAGGAAACATAGGGGAAATGCGGGACAGGATACCTAAAATTCAAACAAGTGGTGAACCCCAGAAGGGGGAAGGACTGAGGCATGTCTTGGAGGGTGATAGCAAAGGTGCAACTCTTATTTATATATATCATCATATCAACTTTGCTAGAGGTACCATTGTTCTGTGCATATGATACTGTCATATAATTTCTTCTTTTTTTCAGCTCTTATAGTACAACAAATGTTAAGAGATAAACTTTGTCGTGTCCATTGTATGGTTGTTTCAAATGTTTAAGAAGGAAATGTGAATGTATCAGTAGAACTATATTTGATTGACAATGTGGAATTATCCATAGACCTCTGGTGTAACTAACTGGCTTATTTCTATTCATGACAACCAGTTACAGGCCACTGCACGTCAATAAGAGGATTGGCTCTGTGCCAGAAACGTGTAGAGTGAATGCATACTGGTTGCCGGTTATTCAACACACTATTAGAAAATAAAACAAGGAGCAGAAAACGGACCTGCCGCTCCACCTTACAGACTCGACCCAGCATGCTCATGTCCTCTAAAATATCTCCATCAGACAGCAGCTTCTCCCGAATCTTCTTATCCAGAGGAATCTGGCCTTTCCCGAGGATCTGGTCCACTCTGGAACACACACACACACACACACACACACACACACAGAAATGCACGCACGCACGCACGCACGCACGCACGCACGCACACACACACACACACACACACACACACACACACACACAGACAAGCACATGCAAAAACAGTAAGACATTAATGACAGAAAGAAAGTGGAAATCTGCGAGTCAGACCACAGAGAGGAAGGAAGGTTGAAACTGCAACAGAATTACAGATCACCCCAAGCACACATTCTTTTCCAACAGATACAGGCAAATCATAGGTTAGACTTCCTCACTGGATGAGAAAACATTATCAAACATGTAAGGATGGCATGTTTCCCAAATGTGTTTCTTGTGTATTAAACAGTTTAGAGAGGTTGATACTGAATAAAGTCTTGTATTCCTTTAGTTTTACAGCACACATTCAGTGTCTTTGTCTCATTCAGCGCTTACAGAAACACTATTCCTGCTCAATCCAGTGAGGTTCAGCAGAATCTGGTTAATACAGTTTCCTTTGTTAATGAACAGGGTAGAGATAAGCCAAGGCAATGCCATGCAATTATAATGCCACTAACATTATGGAGAAATAAACTATTAAAGCTTTGACAAGATCTTCCAACACCAAACTAGACTCCCATCTAAAAATGTGTCTTTCTTGAATGTGTGTTTTTATACATTTGTGCTTTGCCACTTGATGTGGTCATACCAGACACATGCAGTGTCACAAAAAGTGTTTTAATTGCACAAAACATTTGCAATTCCAACAAATGTTGTGATTAGCCAAGACTAATGAGGTTTCTATCCAAATGTAGTGCAAATTTGAACAGAATTTCCCAAGAAAATCAGCAAAAGAAAATGCAAATAAATGCACTTCTTTTTTCCCACTACTGTTATGTGAATATTGGGAGTTGAGCTTGTCAAACATAAACAGCTGGTGGTGCTAATTCTTCAATCTGGTGCCATTAAACCACTGCAGAAGAAGAGAATGTGAGAGTGTGTGCGTGTGATATGTGTTAGCGAGGTTGCAAACTCACACGAGGACCCCAGAATTTTCCAGAATTCCCCAGAATGTTTCATCAGATAAAAACAGCCAAAGCCCAAACCAAACTCAATATATTGCATTTTTGTTGAGTTTAGTTAGTGGAGGACTTCATATTCAGGACAGGAAAAGACAGGAAAGTTTGTGAGAAAAGAGCAGTGCACTTCCTGGTCAATCAATTCAAAGAGGAAAGTTGAACTGTTTTTCTATTTTTTAACCCTTGACCCTCACGAGGGACATTCTTGTCTTTTTCATTTTTATTTCTTTGGTTATTTGTTTTTCCTTTCATAAACGAGTATTAAAAAAAACTAAAAACGAGTTAACACTAAAGAAAAATGTATTATTATTTGTTTTTATTTTGCTCATCGCCCATGAAAAGGAAAAAACACCTTGTATTTCAATTTTCTATTTTGTTTTTTTCAAACGAAAGTCAACCAATTTTTTTTAATACCCATTTATGAAAGGAAAACCAAATGGTCAAATGGACTGTTAATGCATATGGTATGATTTTTTGTAAGAGTGTGACTTTTTCCTCAACTTTTGGAAGTTAAACCTCAGTTCCTATATTTAAGTAAAAAATAAACAGTGTATTCAAAATACATTTACACATTCAGACCCCGATGTCCCCAATATAACCCACCCATCAGGCAATCAATCTAGAGCCCTGGCATCAAATTTGTAGTTTTTACTGTTTTCCACCATATTGAGCCATTTTCTCATATTTGCCCTATGGAGCAAATACATGAGCATACCACCTCCTGAATTGAATGAAAGAGAAGCGAACTGAACCCATAGGACATGTGAAGGATGGGGGGTGGGGGTGTTATTCTGACCCCTGGGTGGAGTTCTTTCTGCCCTGGCTGTAATAGACAGGCAGGGAGGGGGAGGAAAAGGTCTTGGCCCGGCTGCTCAGGGGCTGTGGGCCGACTATCATGTCCAGCCTGTGAGGAAAGCAAAGGGAACACACACACACACACACACACACACACATAGAGGTACACATGTATAAACACGCACAAACAAAAATTACAAAAACGCAAAGAACAAACACAGACACCCGCGTAGCACACACATATACACATGCATGTATAAGGCATGAGTGCAGGTGCACATATACACACATGCACGCACATATACACCAATATACAGACACATCAGTTACAGTGTGGGCAGGGCTTTAAATTCACTTTTTGAATCACCAGCCAACATGGCTAGTAGATAGTAATCAGATGTTTCACTAGCCATGGTTGTTTTTGTTTTTTCCGCTCCTTTGGTTTGTTTTGCACCGTTCCGTTCGTCTTCTCCATTTCAATGTAGTTTGTAATCGATACCACGCGCCAGGCACATAGTATGTTTATGGGAAATGTAGGATTAGTTCTATAAGCAGCGTTGCCAGATAAATATTATGTTTCCAAGCCAAAAACAAAAAGCGCCCACATTTCTGACTTGTTGTTTCTGCAGCTGGCTGATTCAAACAGACGCAGAGTTGTTTGCTTCCTTATCAACCGGACAAACTGATTTACAATGTTACCCACCAAAAGTAATTTTTACCCACATTTAGCAGGTGGTAATTTAAAGCCCTGAGTGTGGGCATACATCTCTAGTTAGACAGCAAAGACTAGAGGAATGAGGTCTGTCAGCTGTTGCAGGGTACCCGCCGGGTCTTAAAAGTATTTAAAAAGTCTTACATTTAATATTGTAAAAATAAGGCCTTAAAAGTATTTGAGTTTTGTTTTAAAAGTATTAGATATTGTTTAGAATATCGTCTTACATTTTTTACTTGTCCTTTCGTAGGATTAAATAAATGCCGTAACGTCATAAAGAAATATTTTGTGTGGGTTTCCTTTCATTTTTTTTTATTCACTTTGTTTTGTATTTTTTTGTTTCATAGTATACAAGCTCTGCATATGACACATTTTTGTATTCATTTTATATTATCAGAGTACAAACACAATTCACAAAAATGTTTCATTAAATTCAGGTAAGGTTACTTGGTAAATACTTTTACTTTTCTCGGGCTTAGAATCCACACTGATATGAAGTTGGCTTTAAAATTCATCCTAGGTGTTATTAAAAATGTCTTGAAAAGTCTTTAAATGAACTTGAAGAATCCATGGTGTACTCTGTGTTGTCATGCAGTGTGTGTGGTCTGTGGTCATTCCTACCTGGTCTGCAGGCTCTTGATGCGACACAGCATGTCCAGGTGACCGGCAGAGTACTGTTCGATCACATCCTTGACATCATAAGGACGCAGGGTCTCCTTAAACTTCTTCTTGGCTACATGGAACTTCATTATCCTGCAGAAACAGCAGAGAAGTTCATACATCATCCACCAGAGGGAGCTCTTATACAGTCAGTTTTTCTCCATGAATCAGAATCAGAATTAGAATCGGAAAAGGATTTATTGCCAAGTAAGTAGCCCTTAAGAGGAATTTGCCTTGGTTGTTGGTTCATACATGAACATATTTAACATTAATATGAAATAAACAAACAATAAATACAGAAACAAATACCACATACTACATATAACTATTTAACATTAAGAAAAAAGAGGCTGTATGTATGTATGAAGCTGAGCTATTTCACAGACTCTAGCTAATGAAAACACATCAAGCTGCACATTAGTTTTCCTTGTTTTTTTAAAGTGTTTTTTCACACCAATGCCAACAGTCAGCGGTGTGCATGTAAAACTATCACCCCAAAGCAGCTCTATGAATGTGCTGTATGCACCTGTGGAGCAAAATTCATGAGTATTTGACCGAATGTGTGAATTTCTGAGGACAGAGGAAAGGATCGGCAAGCACAGACAGCAATACAACTGAGCCTGGCTTCAAATCTGAATTTCTCCAAAACATCAAATCTTCAGGATTAATTAAGAAACAATAAATTTTTTATAAAAACATTAGGTATTCAATCAGGAGGGCCCAAAGAAGGCAGGGGGTTGCAATCGGGGTTGGTTTGCATGCAAGACAAATACAGTATTATTTGGAATGAAGAAGGCTTTGACTCACCTGACAGCTCTAATGACAGCCTTGACTGAAGGCACCAAGTCCTCCACCATGATCTCGCAGTGACAGCCTTTCTCATCGAAGCCATCCTCCCCCGCCATGTTGGAGTCTGCTGCTGGGGAGAAACATGTTCTATTTGTTTCTTCACTGATTAATTCAATTCAATTTTATTTGTAGTATCAAATCATAACAAGAGTTATCTCAATACACTGTACACATAGAGTAGGTCTAGACCACACTATAATTTACAAAGACCAAACAATTCGCCCAAGAGCAAGCATTTAGTGCAACAGTGGTGAGGAAAAACATTTTAGGCAAAAACCTCTGACAGACTACCTTATGAAACCAATGACATTTTACTTGAATGCAAAAAAAAAAAATCAGTTTACTGTTAGGCATGGACTCAGTGCATTTCCATGTGATGCATTAGTCCAGGGCTATTCATTTAGCGGCCCGCGGCCCGCGGGCCACATGCGGCCCAGAAGCAACCTCAGAGTGGCCCAGCCCGTGGTCCCGCAATAGAAAGTATAAAAGGGAAAATAGGGTCCCGCCAGCAATATTTTTTCCCCCACTATGGCCACGCCAAGACCCGCCCTTCAATAGCATTCACACACTACTATTGGCCAGGTGTCCATGTACAGGTCCTATCCCCTGACCAATCCCCTAACCCTAACCCCAACCAATCGAGCTGCTTCGTAGGGCGGGTCTTGGCGTGGCCATAGTGGGATTGGTAATTTTGCGTCCCGCCAAAACTACCAACATGTAAACAATGCAGAGCGTGCTGTGCCGGTAGTAGCCTACATTACTATCAATATGTCTTTCTCAACACTGAAACGTAAAATTGACAATGAAAACCGTCAGTTTAACCCTGCCTGGACTGACAAATAGCCTACTTGTTTATTTTACCGCCACATCCAAATGCCAAACCGATGTGTTTAATTTGTAATGAGTGCGTTGCAGTACTTAAAGATTACAATCTGCGGCGGCACCACGTTGAGAAACACCAGACTTTCCGCAGCAATTTTCCTGAGGGATCTCAAGAGAGGGCTGCAAAAGTGCAGAGTTTGATTGCATCTTACAACCGGAGCAGTGTTACCATGGTACGGTCATTTACAGCCAAAGAGAGAGCTACCGCAGCATCCCTTCGTGTTTCCTGGATATTGGCAAAAAAGAAAAGGCCATTCACAGACTCTGAAACCGTGAAGGACTGTATGCTGGCCATCGTGGATGAGGTGATAAATGACGATAAAATTAAAACAAGCGTGGCATCTGCTATAAAAAACGTACCCGTCAGATACTTCCAACAGTCGGAGAGTTGAAATTCTTGCTGCAGATGTGTATGAAACGATGTTAGGAGACCTGAGGAAAGCTGACTCTATGTCTATAGCAGTAGATGAGTCCACAGACAAAACTGATACTGCTCAGTTGTGCATATATGTCCGTTTTTTTGACGGCAAATGCTTCCGAGAGGAGCTGTTCACCCTACTGCCGTTAGAAGGACACACAACTGCCGATATAGTCTTTGGGAAAATTTCTGCTTTTTTTAAAGACAATGGTCTGGATATGAAGCGTGTGTGCATGCTTGTGACAGATGAGGCGCCCTCCATGACAGGGAAAGTGAATGGTTTGGCAGCACGTTGGTCCGCTGTAGCACCTCAGTTGATCTCCTTACACTGCATTGTGCATCAGGCGGTGTTGTGCGCAAAACTAAGTGGGGCGCTCAAAACGACAATGGACAGCGTGATGGCTACAATTAATTTTATTCGCTCCACATCAAGCCTCCAACACCGCTTATTCCGCATGCTGCTGTCAGAAATGTCTGCTGAGCACCAAGACCTGCTTTTGCATAATGACGTGAGGTGGCTGTCCAAAGGCAAGGGGCACTGGAGCGTTTCTGTGGTCTCAGAGAGGAGATCATAACTTTCCTCCGCAGCAGCAAGCAAAAAAAGGCAGAAACGCACTTGAGTCGCATACTGGACGACAACTTCATGGCTGATGCTTGCTTTCTGAGCGACATATTCAAACACCTGAATGATCTCAATTTGGGACTACAAGGCAGAGACAAAACTGTCATCGACCTTGTGGGACAGATGCGCGCATTCCAAGTTAAACTGGACCTTTTCGCAACTGATTTGAGCACAGGCCGAATGCTGCATTTTCCGACACTCCGCAAATGCATCTCATCCCCCGCACAAATCACGGATGTGATGACAGATTTCATTGCGAGCCTGAAAAAGAACTTTGCTGGTCGATTGGATGGACTTGTTCTGCCCACAGAGGTGGCCGTTTTTGCCAGAGACCTGTTCACTGTTGCAATAGAAGGGGACTTATCCGCCAGAGCAAAGGAAGTGGTCCCTTCCATTGACGAGGGGAAATTCACACTCGAACTTGTTGACATGCAGTCATATGTAACCATGGCACAGTAGCTTTGCACTAACGGGCCTGTAATGTTTTGGACTGATGTCAACGTACATCAGTTCCCTAACATTAAGAAAGTAGCGATCGTCATGCTCAGTATGTTTGGATCAACGTACACATGTGAGTCAAGTTTTTCACACATGAACTCCATAAAAAGCAACTCTCGTTGCTCCCTGACTGACCGTACTCTCCACCAATGTCTTCGGATTGCATTGACAACTTACGAGCCTAAAGTCACTGCTCTCGTTCAAAACAAAAAATGTCACTTCTCCCACTAAGTCAGCAGGGTAAATGTAGCCCACCTACATCAATATAATGTGGGATGTGTAACAAAGGCATGCATAATCACACATGGTGGTGATTTAAAATATGTTCCCTCAATGTGCAGTAGTACACGTTGTGTAGTTAGTATAGTTGTGAATACTGTGCACTTTTTATTTTTATGCACTTTGAGATGTTCCTGCATGGGTCAAATATGAGCAAGATGTTTATTTTATTTCAAAAGGAAACTTAATGTTATTGCGAATTGCCTACTGTGCACTATTTTGTTTTATGCACTTTGTGATCAGATAGGTCAGATATGTAGCCTAGGTAGGCCTAGGCAAGAGGTGCCTAGGTCAGTTTCTTTTCTTTTGTAAGTGGAAAAAGTAGGAGCTACCTCAGATTCTGTTCAGTTAGCTCTTTTATTGTTTTCTATGCACCTTTAGCTGTGCAAACTGACCAAATTAATAAACCCTACATGTTTTTCAATAAATTTGTTTGTGTTGGTTTTAAAATGTGTCATTACGAGCTGCTTCGCCGCTGAAATGACTGGCCCAACTAACCTTTCTCGGTTTGAAAATCCGGCCCAACTGAATTTGTAATTGAATAGCATTAGTCTGACTACTGTCTGAAAATCCAAACTGACATTCAGTCAGTGATCAGATTCCTCCCACCCAGCTCCGAAAAAAGCATCTGACTTGAAGTTTGATGACAATTGTGAAGCATTTGTACTTCCTTATGGCATTAAATAGTAATACTTTCAAAGTAGATGGTGATGTCTTTATTTTATAAGTCCTTTATGGAATATGTTCTAACTTTTGTGATCATTGCTTGGTATGGTAACCTGAAAGTCAGGGCACTTTAACGCTGGCCTGATTGGAGCTGGCATAAATTACTGTCTACAGGTGTGTAGGCCCCACTCTTGCTAATAAGTTGACAAAGCCCCTGGTGGTGATGGCTCTGCATAGGAGAATCGTTAACCACAGCTCACCAACCCCACACTTCACACTATAGGCAGTTTCAGTCACAAGCAAAACAGTGACAGAGCAACCCTAGCACAGACTAACCCTAGCACAGAGCAACCCTAGCACAGACTAACCCTAGCACAGACTAACCCTAGCACAGAGCAACCCTAGCACAGACTAACCCTAGCACAGACTAACCCTAGCACAGAGCAACCCTAGCACAGACTAACCCTAGCACAGAGTCTAGGAGGCTTTGACAACTTTGGTGTCGCAATAAGACTCATATACATAACAATACTGCACTGCAACTTGTACAAATAGGTTTTACTTACATCTTTATAAATACTATTTAAGTACAACCCCAAATCAGAAAAAGTTGGGACAGTATGGAAAAAACAAATAAAAAAAGAAAGTAGTGATTTCTAAATGTACTTTGACTTGTATTTCATTGCAGACAATGTGAACACAAAATATTTCATGTTTTGTCAGGTCAACTTAATTTCATTTGTAAATGTACATCCTTTCCTGTCATTCAGACCTGCAACACATTCCAAAAAAGGTTGGGACAGGTGCAATTTAGGGCTAGTAATCAGGTAAATTGGTTAAATAATGATGTAATTTGAAACAGGTGATGTCAACAGGTGATTGTAATTATGATTTGGTACAAATGCCAGTTAAAACTGTACTGTGCCAAAAGGAAGCCCTATGTTAACAGTGTCCAGAAGCGCCGTTGACTTCTCTGGGCTCGGAGGCATCTAGGATGGACCATCACACAGTGGAAACGTGTACTGTGGTGAGATGAATTAGTATTTCAGGTATTTTTTGGGAGAAATGGACGCCGTGTGCTCCACACCAAAGAAGAAAAGGATTATCCAGACTGTTACCAGCAACAAGTCCAAAAGCCAGGGTCTGTCATGGTATGGGGTTGTGTCAGTGCCCTTGGCAAAGGTAACTTGCACTTCTGTGATGGCACCATTAATGCTGAAAAGTACATAGATATTTTGGAGTACAATATGCTGCCTTCAAGAAGACATCTTTTCCAGGGACGACCATGCATATTTCAACAAGATAATGCAAAACCACATTCTGCACACATTACAAAGGCCTGGCTGCGGAAGAAGAGGACACGGGTACTTGACTGGCCTGCCTGCAGTCCTGACCTGTCTCCAATAGAGAATGTGTGGCGCATTTTGAAGCGCAAAATGCGACAACGAAAACCCCGTACTGTTGCCCACCTTAAGACTTGTTTGCAGCAAGAATGGGACAAAATTACACCTGAAACACTTCATCACTTGGTGTCTTCAGTCCCTAAACGTCTTTTAAGTGTTGTGAAAAGGAATGGCAACGTTACAAAGTGGTAAATGCTTTACTGTTCCAACTTTTTTTGAAATGTGTTGCAAGAACCAAAATAGGAATTTTGTTTTTTTGAAAAAAAAAAAAAAAAAAAATAAAAATCATGAGGAACACATTAAATTATGTGCTGTTGTGTTGTCTGCAATGAAATACAAGTCAAAGTACATTTAGAAATCACTACTTTTTTTTAATTTGTGTTTTTCATACTGTCCCAACTTTTTCTGATTTGGGGTTGTAGTTGTACATTTTCATTCCCAACTTGTATATACGTTTGTACATTCTTTCCTTTGTATTTTTTTTATCTTTATTTTTTAATAGTTGTACTTGTATTCTATACTATTTATTATTGACTGTATGTTGACTGTTTGGGATCAATAAAAGTCTATCTAATCTATCTAATCCAATCTAACCCTAGTTTGTACCACAATTCTGGGTAAGAAAATGCAGCAAATCCAGCCAAACAGACAGCAGAAACAGAAGACGCAGCAAAGCCAACAGCATAAACAGCAAAGACAAGAGGCAAAGCAACAAAAGCAGCAAACAAGAGAAGCAAAATAGCACAAGCAGCAGAATGAGTGAAACAAAAGCAGTCAACTTAATCTAAGGCAGCAGATCCAGTGACAGTGAAGCAGAGAAGCCTTTTAAAGTAAGTACTTATCTTAGATTCTAGCAGTCTAGCAGTAAGTCTCCTCAGAAGTCGAATGCACTTCATCAAAGTCTGATTATTGTGATACTAGGGATCAATCACGTTACAACAATGCATGCAAACATGCTGATTGAATAAGAGTAAAAGACAGACAGATATTTTGTTGTTATAGAGTAAAAGAGAAACTGTGTTTGAGCTGCCGTCCGGAACTGCTGACTAGTAGTAAAGAACAGGCCTCTGGTGGATCTGCAGATATATTACTAACAATGTGACAACTTTGTGCCAATGCAGCTCTGTTTATGGGCCTCCTATGTTACAACACCCTGAGTGGGTCAGCAGAATCAGAGCCAGGGGTGGAGATCACCAGAGGTCCTACGATACAAAAATATCACAATACTTATGTCACGATACGATATTATTGTGATTTTGAATGTATTGCGATATTCTGCAATACACTGTAATGTAGTACCTTTTTCAATTAACTTTATTCAAATGATGTGCCCAAACATCTGTTTTATCTACAAAGTAAAAACATACATTTTGTTCGTTCATCTCACTTCAGTTTGATTGCTGCAAATGGGATTGTCAAGCAGACAAACTGACCAACACTGTCATAAAAGTTACAATTCTCATGTGTCCATGTATCAATACAGTATTGCCACAGAAAATATCGAGATGCTCTGATATATTGATTTTTTCCCCATAAGAGCTGGACTGCAGAGTTTAACCAAGTCCTGTAAAAGGCCTCAAGATTAGTGTCTCTTGATAGATCTGCATGTGCTGAAGTGTGTGTGTGTGTGTGTGTGTGTGTGTGTGTGTGTGTGTGATACAATGAGTCAAAGCTGTGGTTATTAAGAAGATAATGTGGGGTAGTGTGTCACCTAATTTATGATGTGCTCCATCAAACAAAACATAGATTATTAAACTACAGTTTACTTCTTATTTCAGCAATAATGAAAAGTATATGTTTCCCAACTTCTAACATCTCAGTTAGCCAACATGTCAGTGACAGTGAACGATCCGACGGAGCGTGGCTAACCAGCCAAGCAGTTCGGTTTTGGCAAGCTTTGTTATTGATTCCTCTCCACTAGTACGCCTCAGCCAGCTGGCTGGATCTGACACCCCATTTGACACCCGCACCTTCCATCAATCCACGATTCCACCAACCACAAACACCAACTGGCCGCTACCCAGGAGGGCTTGCCTGGCCGGCACTGCTAGGCCAAAGGAAGGAAACGCAAACAACCATAAGCATTCCTCCACTCAGCTGCCTGATATTGTGGGCAAAACCAGTTCTGGGGGGTTGGATGGTCAGCCAATACTCCACCATACATGAAGTGAAACTGGGGGGATCAGTTATGTCGTGTGTGGACTTAAAGGAATAGTTTGACATGTTATTTGTTTTCTTGCTTAGAGTTCAATGAGAAGATATCACAAATTTTTGTTAGTTAAATATGAAGATACACGCTTATTACACAGCTTTTTCGGTCTGTTATTTCTGAATAGCAGACCTTTGCTATGGACGCAGTTCTGATCATTAATTCGCAAACGGAAGTTCGATAAATATAACCAGCTTTGGCAACAACAAAAAAAATAGCTTTCTGTTCCTCCATCAGGAAACACCATGGTTTTTTTCTAAGCATGGAGAGCACAAAACTAAACTTGGCTCTGTCCAAAGGTTAAAAAATAGCAATTTTTTAAGAAGTTTGACTGAAGAAAAAGATGGACAACATGACAGCTCCCAAAAGTGAAGACAAAACATCTGGATCGCCCCCTGTTGGCTGGCTGCAGTATAGGTCATAAATGGTAAAAGAACATGTCAAATACATTTTTCCCAACAATTATTTCTGTTATTTTATCATCACGCTGAAGTTTGTTCAAGTGTTTCAGTGTTCAAGTTTGTTCAAGTGTCAAATTTTGTCTGATCAGTTGGGTTTTTATTAGTTATTGACTGCTATAAAAAGGGGGTGAAACGTCATGATTGACAGCTGTGATTGACTCACAATTGGTCAGAAGGCTGTTCTAACCTTAAAGATATAGTAAGTGATGTTAATCCAATACAGTTTCTGTCAAATTCAGCGAATATCTCCTCACGGTCACCTAGCTCTCTATTTTCTGTGTGCGCTGAAAGAAAATCCATAGTTAATACACAGCCCTGGCTGTGTAAATGGAAAACAAACAGAAAGGAGTGCACGAGCCACATAACATTATTCCAGCCAATCAGCAACAGGCGGCGCCAGTTGATGGTAGGGGGGAGGCAGCATGTGAATGTGCCGGCCAGTAGTTATCTGTCCGTGAATCTGGGGGGGAGGGAGCTTCTGAAGGGGGGGTTGTATTAATTTGAAGTTGAGTTCAAATATCAACAGTCTTTGCACAACATCGCTTAGTGCACCTTTAACTATTCAAGGTCAATGCCTAACCTCAACCAATCGGGCTTTTTCGTAGGACGGGTCTTGCCAAGAAACCAAGTGGGATCCATAATAACGCAACATAGTCACTCACCATCAGTGGTGGAGCGCGACTGGCTCTTAAGGCGGAGCGAGGGTCTGAAGCGTGTGCGGTCATTGAAGCTCCAGCTCTTCTGCACCTTGGCAGGGCTAGTGCCCTCTGTCCCGGCATCAGCCCCCGGAGAGCGCCGGTCGTTCACCGAAGACGTCTGCCTGTTCTTGATGCTCTGACCTCGAGGGCTCGCCATCCTCACCCGGTCCTTGAAGCTCAACTTCTGACTGTGGAGTGAAATGAGGATGAAGAGTGGAAAAGAGAGGGGGAGTTGGAGTGGGGAGAAGAGTAAGAAGGGAACAATGTTATGAAGAGATGGAATGACAGATAAGGACATGTTAATGACGTAAGTCTTTGGACAACACTATAAATGACCCAAGACTTTTGGCATAAATCTGTTTCTATACAATCTCTTCATATGTCTTCATTCAGAACTGTATCTACTAATATGAGGGTGAAGGGCTGCAGGACAAGATGGAGACTAGCATGCATCGCAGCATTGCAGCAGGTGCTTTACACAAAATGCAAGCTCAGGTTGGGTATCATTCTTCGACTGCGTGGTGTAGTTTGTGCCTTGATGCGTTCACATTATTTAAATTGGACCCCACTGACATTGACTCCCAATGTCACATTATCATATTAAATGGTTAAATGTTGTTACACTTTCATTTGTGCTTATATTATATATGTTGCATACCATACCCTAGCACATACGTTCCATATAAAGTGCCATGAAAGAGTGAGGTTATGGAAGAAAATAGATGAAAATTACTTGTGGTAAGGGAAGGAACAGGACGGTGAAGTGTAAAGAAAGCAAGGGAGTGGCTGATTCTCTGATTGTGCGGCTATATATAATGACTGCATGCAAAGGCGGTACACAAGTGGCAGGCATGGCTCATTTAAAAGTGGTACTGTATCTTGGATTGAACATGAGTAGTTTGACATCAAAGAATAAGGCTCGTATATAGTTTTGTTATTGTCAGCAAATCGAATGAATGGATCAAAACCAACAATGCGTTAGTCGGTCTTCAACCTTTCTGTGGAACCAGCTCATTGGTTTCTAAGAAGTAAATCTTTTATAAATGAAAAAAAAAACATGTTTTTGATTTTAAAAAGAGGCTCAGTCATTTCCTAAACCAACTCAGCACTGCACGTTTTGTCAAACAATTCTTAAACAGGAATAAAGGTGATTTTGTAGTGGACTACTTTCAGCTGTGAGTTAATACACATTTGGTGCTCTTGTGACGATTTACATCAGCAGGACAGCTTTTGATTGAGTCAAATTAAACTGAAGTGGAAATGTCTATATCCATGACGTTTCACTTCCGGGATTGCTCCGTTGCTGCCAAGAATTCTGCCGGATGTCCTTCTTTTCGGCCGGATTTCCGTTACCTTACACTTTCTTTGTGTTGTAATTTTAAACTCAAGTTGATTTATGAGGACCATGGTTAAAGGCATACTATGTAACTTTTCCCTCTTCGGTCCAACTATTGAGAGAGAGAATGTAGTTAAAACCAAAATCACAACAGGCAGGAGTAGCACATTGCTCAGGGCAGGCAAAGATCAAACAAAGGCAGATAGTGTTACTGTAAAGGCGACCGATGTCTTCCTGCAATATTTAGTTACTCTGTCCTCTCTGAAGCTGCACAGCCTCCTACAGATACCCATGCACCAAGAATTAGTCAGCATTCCCAAATAAACGTAACAGAGGAGCAGAAGCGCGGTGTACCTATGTTTCCGAGTGGTACGCCTCCTCAGTAGCTTCTGTTTATTACTAAGAAATTTACTAAAAAACCAAGGGGAGATAAACATATGGTGATGTGTTACATGATGCAGGACCAGAGAGAGAGTATTTACCTCTGAATGTTTTGTGAGGTGAAACAGAGCGCTTCCCCCCCCTTTTTTCCCTTGCCTTTTTTTATTTAACCCTTCTTTCTCTCTACTTTCTTTTTTCATGCTGCATTACAGTAAGCCAACGTGTAAATGCAATGACCCTTTGTTAGACTAAATGTTTGAAGGCTACAAAGTACAAAGTAATATAGCAGAGTTTATGTTGCCGCTTTCATTTGTCAACCACTGACATTTCCAAGTAGCAGAACGGAGGCAACTGTAGTAGGGGAAAATGAACATCTACAGCACCATTTGAAAAAGGCTGCAATTTGGTGACTCACACACTTCATTTCTCCCCATTTAACTATGTGAATTCAGCTGGGCCATGGCAACAAGTGCCTGAGTCACCAGTGTGAGGCCAGTAACCTTAGACAGACATGGCATAAAGATGCAGAAGTTTTTTTTTTTTTTTTGTCCTATAGCTGTGTTTTATTACTACACTTGTGTGATATATTACTTGGAAGATTAATAAATGTAATCTAGTTAATAAAAAAAATAAGGCAGGTCCAGTTGGACTGTACCATGTGGCTTTTAATCTCCTCTCCCGCTCAGCAGTGGAGATGTAAATAGAGTCAGGGGTTCGCAAAGAAAGAAACTAAAGGTGGAGGCTGGAGATCTCCTGTCCCGTTCTTAAGACATGCTACAGATTGATTGGGATGGATTCTGCTCTTACCTGTGTGCAAGCAAGGCTGATTCCCTACAAATTGGTTATTTATTTAATTGATTTTCCACAATCTTTTGCTTCCTCTGCAATGTGGTATAGTTCATATATGACACCTGGCTCAAGGGAAAAACAGTACAACTGGTTGCTCAGGTGGTTTACAGACAAATGTTTACTTAGTGTTTCATAACCGCAAACACAACAAATTACATAACTCAGCCCTCACTGCCCTGCATGCTGTCCTCCCCTTGTGATTCTAAAAATGCATTAGCTAGACTATAGTCAGGATATCATTAGAAAATTTGGTAACATGAAGACAGGCTCCAACAAAGCATACTTTCTAGTAAGAGCATAATAGGTAGCTGAGGCAAAAGGATGGTTAAAAAATAGGGAAAAGTATGTGTGTGCATGCGAGTATGTGTATGGTTGCTTGTATTTGAGAGCCTCAGCATTTGCATGTAAAGTATATGTGTTTTTTGGAGAGAAGAACCAGTGCTAAAAAAGAAACATAGATGACAGCAATAAACGTTAACATAAAACAATGAGTACATACAGAGTGCTAGTGTAAAAGTGGCTATTGGAAGGTCTACATTTCATCATCTGCAACCTTTAACACCTTTTACTCTCTCTGTGACAGTGGAGCAAAATGAGTTTTTAGGTGTATTATGCTTTGTACTGAGGACTTTTCTCCATACAGGGCTGGATATCGTTAAAACATTTTTTAAACTAGTGATACGATACCTTATAGTTGTTGTACAGATAGCAAAATTGTGTTTTTTTTATTCCTTATTTTATAAGTGCACTTTTCAGTATGTTTATATTAAAGGGACACTTTGGGTCATCTTTGTGTGGGCAATGTGTTTAGATGAACGGTGTTTGGCTCCCCTCCGTGGCGCCAGTGCATGGAGCTCTAAAACACTGTTCATGTGCACACAATGCCCACACTGCCATGACACAGAGCTGGATTTAAATCAGCAAAACGCGAAAGTCTGTCACTGAGTCTATTGCTGTGTGAGTGAGTGATAAAGTTACACCATTGGTCGGAGTGAGTGATAACGTTGGTTGAGTTGTTTCATAATGAATCGGTGTGCACAGTTAGCTGGTAAGTCCTCCGCTTTTGTCGATCAATCAGCTGATTTATTTCCTCAATACGCTGTTGATGTTGCTGCCACAGCCGTTTTAATGCACAATGTGTGTGTGTTTGTGGTTAACTTAAAACTCAAATAACAGAAAGGAGTACACACTATGAAAAAGGAAAAATAATCTTTAAAATAGAACTATACTATTACGTTCAGTTTCTGGCTGAGATATTAACATTGGTGCACTGAAAAGAGTAGAGAACAAATAAACTGTTAACACATTCGTTCCAACTTTATAAAGTGATAATATGTCAATGTTGTGTTTACAGAATGTTGCACTGCCCCTTAGAGGCCACAAAACCCAATATATGGAGGTTTAAATTACAGTATATAAACATGTTTTTCTACAAAATCCTTTCTTTCGTTTTACAAAAGAAGCCAAACTTCTAAATGTTAAGTGTTCTTATACACAAGCAGCCACACAACCAAGGAACTATCCAAAAATGTAAAGAACTTCTTTTACTCAGTCAGTCCCAGCAAAATATTAATTGATACCCAGCCCAATGAAACATAACGGAAGACCTGGAATGTTCAGTGAAACAGCAGTTACAAACCTTGTGGTCGACTCTGTCTGCTCCTTTCTGGAGTTGAGATGAGAAGAAAGCAAAAAATATATATTAGAAAGCATCTTTTCATAATACTTCAGTGTCAATTGTGCTTTAAGGACCATAACAATGCTTTTGCATGTTGCAGCCCATTTATTACAAATCACATAGACTTTACATTACAGCTGCTGTGTATCAGACATTTGAAAGCATTTTTCCCATTAGCTTCCATTAATTTTCATACAATACAAACACATATATGCAGACTCTTGAAACTTGATAAAGTAATGTAACAGAGAACATCTAGTCCGAATTGGTTTGGTCAAAGTAGCATAATCATTTTAAGTAGAGTCACTTGAGAGAGTCAAGTGGGGCAAAGCTGAAAGTGTGATTAAAAAAATCTCCATGACATGAAACATTGTTGGTTTCCTTATTCTACAATTTAAGGTCAGTAGCTTTATAAGATAGCTTTAAAATGGTGATTTGAATGCACTTGATTTAAGAGGCAGCTATCCCACACTCAACACAATGTTACGTGCTCCGAGCGTTGGAAAACAACAATACGCATGCCCAAAGCCTTTGGCAATGACAGTAAATGAGACAAATGTGATGCTAAGTGGGGCTGATTGCCTGTTGCCCCGCTACAATTTGATTGGCTATTTCCCCAGTACTGTTGTCTTTATTGTCTTGGGGTTGGCAGAAGACAGTATTTATTTTAAACAACATAAAAACTGTGATCACCATGAACGATGTGGATTATCTTATACAGTACAAATTGGAAATTCGGCCTTTTGAAAAAAAACTTGACATTAAACACCTCTGTGCCCACCAGCCAAGGGATATTGTTACAGTATAACTAACTTGATGTTCATGGCAATGGATTACAGGACTCAAGCAAGTTTCAAGAGCATGCCGATTTTCAGTTACAAGAGTTGTAATTGATTTTTTATATTGTACAGAAATTGATGGAAAACAATGGATGCATAGAGCTGTAGGTTAAAGGAAAGAAAATGGTATAGCAGGCATTCAAAAACAGTTGGCAAAATTTTTAGGTGTACATGATTTGCAGTTAAGGAGCTAAAATCTGCAAACACACTGCTGTGGTCCACAAAATCAGCATGATAGAAAGATTACTGAATTAAGGGCTTTGTCAGCGACTGTTGCAGAAGCATTCCAGGGGAAATAGACCTTAACAAACAGCAAGCTCACTATACATGCATGACAATGCAGACTATACAGGCAATCTAAGGAAGCACTTGCAACAAGAGATTATAGTGACTGAGTGACTGAAGATGTGTTCACTTAATCACTTAAAGCAGTGTCTTTGTAATCAGAGTATGTCTTTTGTACAGTTCATTATGACTCTATAACTACATAATATATGCCTTGCAGATGGTTTCCCCAATATTTCCAGGCTCCAGGCTAGAAAAAAACTGAATTCCATGCTAAATTGCCCTGAACTGTTAAAATTACAAAAAAAATAATGATTGGAAAATGTTCAATATCCCACGAAGGAATCCTCCCAGTTAGCTAAGAGTGCAGAGTTAGCTAGCATCTAGCGATCTGGACAGAGCCATGGATAAAATGGTAGATAGTTAGACATCCAATGTCTGGTATATTTAGATGGAAAGCTCATACATGCTAACATTACTAATATAATATCCAGAATAAGCGATGTTCTGTGCTCTTAACTTGTGGTTAACTAATGATTGTAAAGATTTACAAAGAATATGTTTATGGAATTTAACGTTATCTATCTAACAGGGACGGGCTAGCATGTTTGCCTAATGATTATGGAAAAAGTTATTTTCAAAGCATAGCCCATCGTCTGCATTGAGCTAGCGAGGGTAACATTAAACAAAGAGACATGGCCTGAAAATGCTATGGTTTTGGTTGTGTCCTCTCGCGATAATGAAGGACCAGGTAAAAACCCTGCAGTCATGGGGGGTAGCTGTAGCGTAGATAAAGTACTCCATTGTAAACAGATCACCAGAAACATTCATTGAGAATGATCGATGGAAAGCCTTCCTACAAATGGCAACATTTTGGGACCGATTGGCGGAATTGCTGAGGACGAAGTACACACTTAGATATACTGGTAAGAGCAAATGAGGTTTAACCATGTATCCAGCTAATTTAAACAGCTTAAGTTACTGTATTGTGTGAACAGTTAATTTAATTTAAAACTTTATGTGGCGTTTTCTTTTGTGGGGTATTAGCCTTTCCAGAGCTGGCCTCCCGATGTGCCCAAAACCATTGTGAATGGTTTAAAGAAATGCAAACAACCCAGAGCGTTTTATTCTCCTAGCCCAGAATGTATGTGTGACATGTTAGCTAGCTAGAGCTGACAGATGTGTATGAAGAAGTTTTGGAAATGTGAGGATGAGAGAAACCAGAAACATAATTTCACTGTTTTCCAGCAAGTTGCTGTATTGCTAAAGAGTGTAAATAATGACGCCATCATGACATCGTGCCAATACATTGTCTACCCCCATGCTGCATGCATATACTTGACTTGTAAGTCGAAGACCCGTCTATAGTGATATATACTGTGTCTTTGTGTATGCACGTAGATAAGTCAGCGACCAAAGCCGCTGACAGACTGAAGTATATGCACTGTACCTCTAGATGACTCAGGGCATTAGCAGTTAGTGGCCACCCAATTTAAGAGACTGAAGTGCTGCAAATTCAAAAAAGCTCAAATGGCTCATTGAGGCCACAATTGCCATCATAAATAGATACTGAGATAATGCTGAAATTGCTGCCTCAGACCCCCCTAACAACAGTGAAAGTCACTGGCCCATTGAGCACTCAAATTACTTTAGTTAAATACAGAGCGCATGACTTAGTGTGAGTTTGGTGAAGGGACAAAATGTCATTTATATAATAGCAGCAAAAAATTAAAGGTTGTTAAGAGATTTCCTAGAAGTCTGCGTTCAATTAATTCACGCAAGCTATATTCAAGCAGTAGTGGAGCCTGGAAATGATCAGTCTTTTTGATGGATGTGAACCAATTTCTCATGAGAAAAAGATTTCTTTTAAATCAATGCATATATATATATATATATATATATATATATATATATATATATATATATATATATATGTGTTCAATAGAGAGAGCAGCACGGATACATTAAGCAATAAGACTGAGCACAAAAAAGTGAAAATCTGAATAATTTAAAAAAGAAAACCACAGCTATACAGAATTGTAGTAAAGGAAAAAATGGCTTGAGTGGCACAGACACCAATAAAGACACCAGCTGCCATAGTTGTACCTACTTTGTAGGGCTGCAGGTATGCAACGCCTTCAAGTGAGGCTTCCAGGTAGCAATGGAAACCGAGTTCTCATCAGCCGCATAACTACGCCAAACACACTGCATGCAGAATACACAAAACCAGGAAGAAGAAAAAGGTACAATGAAAAAAAAAAAAAAGATAAATGGGAAGGATAAAAAAAGAAGTAAATACAACAAAAACAAGGCAGAGGAGGGAGTCAGAAGAAAGAGGAAGAAGAGGATGAGGAGAATAGAAAACAAATAGCTGATTAGTGAAAACCAAACAACAGGTGACGTCTGTGGCTGGGCGGAGGTCAGGCATGGATACATGCCTGTGGGAAGGCAGGAGGCTCTCATAGTGCCGCCAAGTGGCGTCCAGGTAGGGCTTGGTGCTGTCGGTGGAGTAATAACGCCACGCAGCCTGGTACAACATTGGGACGGACAGGGTGAAGAGGAAGAGACAAGAGGAGGTGGAAGTCAGGAATGGGGCGGGGGGTGGGAATGGAGAAGCATGTGGGAGGAAGGAGGGGGAGAGAGCATAGGACGAGAAGGAAGCGTACAGAAAAATATGAGGACAACATGAGGTCAGTGCCGATAAAAGTCAGGGTCAAACAAAAGGTGTGTGTGAAGATCAGGCTGGAAGAGAAGGAAATGTGTGAAGCAGGCAAGAGGGGGATGGCAAGAATGGGTTTGCCCAAATGGTGTTTCTGGGCTTAAACTATAGACTGTAAAAATGGTGGACATAGCACCCGTGACGTTAGAACTTAGTTTAAGGACTACCATTTTGAAGCCTCAAATTTGGCAATACGGACGTCGCCATCTTGATTTCTTACAACCGGATGTGGCAAATTTTGACGAGAGGGTGGAGCTGGGGAGGATGACACGACCAAGCCAGTGTTGTTTATGGTTGCAATGGCGCTGTGCTAAGCGCTAAAGTGGGAAAGTTGTTGATTTTCAACCCTTCTGAAGCAAGTCATCCTGAGGAGATTTACCGACGGGTACGCGCTGACCTCCAGATACTGCCAACATTCATCTGCATGTACGGCAGTACAGAAGATCGACAAATGTTCCCATAACTTATCAGCTAGCCATAGCTAGCTAGCTTGGTTGGCATAATGCTAAACAAGACATTTATAGGCGACCAAATGTTCCAATCAACTTTAATGAAGTGAAAACACAAAGGGCCAGATGTACTAACGCTTTTGCGCCCACTTAAGGCGAATTTGTTTCGCAATGTGCGTGTAAAAGCATGGTGAGGTACGCGGGAACTGAAAATGGCAAATTGCGCTTTTCTGTGTCATGCATATGCATTCACGGCAGGGTCAAGGGGAAAGTGGGAGTTTCCCATAAAGAGATGGGAGGGGAAGCGTGAAATGCGCTCAATTATGTATTCCGCGGTATGTACAAAAACCACCCGTGAAAGCGCGCCTCTATTTTGTTCCTGACTTATAACTCGACAATTTCGACTCCCGAGTACTAATGGAACGCACCATCTGTCCTGATTAAAACACAGTGCCATGGTTAACATTGCTAAGCCTCTGTCCTAATTGACAGGTCAGCGTGTAGCCATGCCCCTAAAGCATCCCCTGCTTTATTGTCAATTTTTAAATAAATGGGACCAAAATTTACAAAATGAACATCGTGCTGTATTGAAGAAGACTTGAAACTAGCGATTAAGACCATAAACCCATTATGAAAATGTTTACTGAGGTAAACAATTAGGTGAGAAGAAGGGCCATTTTCTCATAGACTTCTATACAAATTTAAGGAGTGGAGTTAAGGTACTTTCGCATTGGCTTCACTTTTCAGGCCCAGAAGCTTCATCCATTATTTTAACAGTCTATGGGCTTAAACACAGGAGAGAGTTTACTGCAAAGTGAGGATGAGGGGGCACAGGGCCGGACAGAGTGAAGCTACATGCTATGTGCTTTTTATTGGGTAGTTTCAGGGTTTCGGAGAGTCCACAGAGGTAAGAGAGAAACTGGAGAATGGTAAAATCATTTAAACACATTTTATATTGTGCAGGCATTCAGTTTACTTACGGTTGCTGTGGTGTATTGTATTGAATAACAGCAACAATTCATAATAACAGTGTTTTTTATTTCCAGCCCAAAAAACAGTTGATGTGTGTCAGAGAAACAGTAAGACAGCAGGCTGTCTGCTTTACCTGGATGAGGTAGGCGGCTGGGTTTCTCCTTTTCTCAAAGTGCTTCTGTCTGTGCTGCTCCTGGACCTTCAGGGCAAAGCCTGAGCCCAGAATACCCTGTATGATATTAATAGGATGAAATACTGGATGCATGTGTACTCAAGTATAATTGAGCTGCTGAGAAACTACAACAGAAACAACAGAGAAACTAAAACAGGTTATGAGAACGTCCATTGTGTCTACCATGAAAAATAATTGTACATATGTATGTATGTATGTATGTATGTATGTATGTATGTATGTATGTATGTATGTATGTATGTATATATATTAGGGATCGACCGATTCATCGTCCGGCCGATATATCGGGCCGATATTTGTGTTTTTTACGTGTATTTGCATCGGCCGATACGCGGCTGCTGCGTTAGCCGATTTTCCCGGCATTATTTACAGTCAGGCATCCGCAAAGGCAGCCCTGTGTTGCTAGGGACACTCCCGTTCACATGCAGTCACACCATGCACTGCCCCTCCCCCACTAGCAGACTGCTGGAACTCTGTAAGACAACGGTGAGTTTTAAACCACAGTGTCCGAGAGACACACACACAGCTAAAGAGCACACACACCAGACAGCTGGGCGGAGTTGCCATCACAGTCAGAGCGCAGCCCCCCCCCCCCACCCCCCCCCGCTCAAGAAGAGCAATACGTAGTTGAATATTAATTCGTGTTAACGTTTATCATGTACCAGACATACGTGCATGTTGTTCCGTGGTATTTTTGGGAGTATTCCGAAAGACACACACAACACATGCGTCGGACATAAGTGCACCGTGTTGTGTTTAGAGCCGTTTGCTGATGTTATCATTATCAATCCAGTTCAATGGTGGTTGAGTTTTTCAGTCAGCGTCAGCTACCAAACATAAGTGTGTGTGTGTGTGTGTGTGTGTGTGTGTGTGTGTGTGTGTCACTCGGTGGGACACACGCATCACAGCAATTATATGAGAGTGCTGCTTTTAAAACTTTGAGATATGTTTTATATGTGGTTGAATATTTATACCTTTAACGTTGATGCAGTTTAGAACAGAAACTTGAACAATTTGTTGCTTAATGTGCATCTGACGTCACATTATTTTCCTCTGCTGATTTATGTTCTGTGGTTGACAAATCTGGCAGCTTCTTTTACATTTTCGTTTAGACCTACTAGTGTGTAGTCTTTGCATATTAGGCGGCATATTAGCCTTAGAAATGCTCATTTTATTTTATGTAGAAAATTGAGGGAGCGAAAGCAGTATCGGCTCCAAATATCGGCTCAAGAAAATCGGCAGCCTGTATCGGACATCGGCTAAGGCTGATGTAAAAAAATCGCTATCGGCACAAATAATCCGTATCGGCCGATCCCTAATATCTATATATATATATATATATATATATATATATATATATATATATATATATATATATATATATATGTGTATATATATATATATATATATATATATATATATATATATATATATATATATATATATATATATGTGTATATATATGAACAAAGAACAAACAACTTATGGGAAGATTTTTGGGGGAAGGACAGCCTCCAAAAGGCGTGTAAGGAGGTAAGAAAAAGTAAATGTATACTTCCATCAATAACACACGCAGTTGCTAGTAGCCAAGGACCATGGATTAAAAAACATGACGGACTCTTAAAAAGAGGTTATTATCTTTTTTATCCATTTAGTAAACATAGAACAGTGGCGCCGGCAGCCCTAATCCTGTACACGCAACACATCTTATGATAATTATGCGCAAATGCGCACAGGAGCAGCAGCTGACAGCAGCTCTGTTCTGCTCTCTGCTGTGTTTACAGTAATAATTTGATCATTAACGTTATTTCACCAACAACCCATCCACTATTAATCAGAATGTTCATTTTTATGACTCAGCTGATGACAGCTGTCTGCTCTGAGCGCATCCACCTCTCTCTCTCTCTCTCTCTCTCTCTCTCTCTCTCTCTCTCTCTCTCTCTCTTACAAAACGCTTTAGTACATTTTTTTCTTGATCTGGTCATTATGATATGAAGTACGCTAGGAGAACACTCTCATAAACATTAAATATTATAAGAACAGCTGATTTCCAGCGCAGTAAACCGCTTCAAAGGGCGGGCGGTTTTTGTGCATACTATAAAATAGAATTTTGCCGGCGCCAGTCAACATAGCCATATTGAGAAAAAACAGATAGAGTTTTGTTTAGCTCATAGGCTTAATTAGCTTTGTATCTACTGGCTTGAATGTAACAGATGTCCATTAATACAAAAATGGCTGTGCACGATAGCTTTAAAGTAAATATTCCGTTCGGGTAATTTTCAAAGGCCGAATCAGAATAGCACTGAAAAATCGGCCTGCTCTTTGACACTTAAAATAAGAACAGATGCACTAAAAGAATACTGACTTACAGCTGGCAAGGCAAAGAAGGAGATGCCCAGGAGGGCAAACCCTGCGGACAGCATCCGTCCCGTCCACGTCTTTGGCGTCTTGTCCCCATAACCAATGGTTGTCAGGGTGATCTATGAAAACAAATGACTTATTATCAGGTTCTGAAAATGTATACAGATGGGAGAAAATCATCTGGAAAAACAACATAGATATGACACCAATATAATGCAAGCTCAGAAACCTATTTCTTTGATAATAACAAGTTGTCATTAAACAGCTAAAGGAGGTTGTTTCTTGAAAGATATGTTGCTTTTGGAACCGTTTTCTAATTAGACACCCTTTATAAACTGAAACTAATTTACAGTTATTACATTGTTTATCAGTGTTGTACACATCAGTTAAAAGCCATTAACAAGAACAGCTTTTGGGTGTTCAGGCTGTGAAAAATCCCCTTTGCTGGTGTTTGTCACGGTTGTGGTTTTCAGTTGTAGTTTTTACAGTTTTCTTGTGTTTATTCATTCCCTGTTTGTGGTGTTTCCCTGTTTGTTTCATGGTTGTGTTACCCGTGTTCTCTGTTTTGATTTCATTGTTCTATCCGTGTGTATGTTTTATGCTTCGGTTTCCTGTTTTACTTTGTAGTGTCTGTTTTTCCTGTGTCATGTCTTGATTTACTTCCTGCCTTGTGTGTTTTCCCGCTTCTGTGACGAGCTGTATTCAAAACCATTCCCTATCATGGAAATAGTGCACTGTATAGTGTGTTCGCCATTTTGTAGTGGTCTTCAAATTCTCTGCTGTTAATTTTATTCTTTATATAGTCCACTACAAAATACCCACAATGCACAGCTAATTTGAGTGTACATATGATGTACCCTACATTTTACTCCCGTATACCATAAGGCTGTGTTTTCCTAGGGGAGAAGAAGAAGCAGAAGTCACCGCGAAAACTGAAAAGGAAAATGGAGCGGACTTTCGTTTCTAAACAGTGGACATGTAACATGCAACATATATACAACCGGTTACTTTCCTCCTGGGTGCTCAGTTTGTTTCAGGAACGTATTAGAAGTATTTTTGTTTTGGTTTGTTTCCATGATGCTGGGCACGCCCGCCTCCATCACACAAACAACGGGCACATCTCCTTACGCAAGTCACGCAACAATGTGTTTTCAGTGAGAGTCCGAAATCTCACTTGGCCGTTCCCTATATAGTTCACTATTTAATAAACACTATATAAGGAATAGTGTGTGAGTGAATGAGGGTGTTCCACCTGTTCTTCAGCCCTCATGTCACCTTTCCCTCGTTCCTACCCTCGTTACCTTGTGTATTTAGTCTCTGTGCTTTCTTTGTCTCTTGTCAGTGACTATGTTTACATGCACATAATATTCCACTGTAATTCCAAATATGACACTATTCCGAATTTGACACAGGTCATGTAAACTGCATATTCCGGTTGGATATTTCGAATAAGGCCTTTTTCTGAATATAGCATTTTCAGATTAAGACATGTGGGATATGCCAGTATTATTCAGGTTTTAGAGGCATTGTTTGGACATGTATACAATGCATTCGGGAAATATGCATCTCAATCAGGGTTTTTGCGCCCAGTTTGCGGCCTCTTGCCTGTTTACGGCTTACTGTCAGCTCTGTGCGTTGCTATGGTTGCTGTACACAAACCAAACAGCCAACAGTTTGCAAGGCTGCAGACCCGATAAGGAGAAACACAGCTACTTTTAAATATTATTAAAGACTTGGATACCAACAGGTTTTTTGGATATGTACAAACAGGGGCGCCGCCAGGAATTTTGGGCCCCATGACAAAAAATCAAATTGGGCCCCCTCTGCGCAGCTGTTGTCACCACATCTCTAGGACCTAACTGTCCCATCAAAAGCTTTACATAACTCTAATTAAAGGCTTGCAACTTCTTGTAGTTCAATACTAGTACTAGCACAATATTTACTGCTGGTGATTTGTACATGCATGCAAGTCTAGTATGCAGTTCACTATTTGATGCAAGATTAAAAGAAACCATAAAAAATGTGCTGAAGGCCATTTTTTACAGTCTCAATGTATTTTTATTGTAAAATCTGACAAAATGGAAAATTCTCTTAACAAAATTATTATTATTATTATCATTATAATTATTAATGAAAGATTTTAAAAAAGAAAAATGAACAAACTTAAATATATAAATATCTATTAACTGCCCTTCATGATGGGAGTAATACAGTCTGTATCTATAGATGTCATTTCATAATTCAATCTAAATGAACATATCAAACTGGATTGTTTTAATATTGTCTGTATCTTACATGCAGGCTCAGGTAAACTACTCACTGTTTCCAACTGTCCAGCATCAGCACAGACAATTGTACAGGTTGTTGTTTTTTATTTTATTTCATAATTATCATTATGTGAGAAAATAATTGTTAGTAATGTGTTTGAATTTCTGTCATTAATACATATTTCATTTTCTTTTTTGTAATGGTAAAAAGAGCAAGAGAGACAGAGAAATCCCCACAGACTCCCTGCAGTGATGCTAACTGGCATGTCATTGAACCCAATGTTGCTCACCTTCACTGGGACAGGGAGGGGCGCAGTTAGGGGGGGACTGGGGTGCTGCTGACTCATCTGTTGTTAAGTCTGCTAAAAGGGGCAGGGACAATGATTTAATATGAATAGCTTGCTAAACGTTTCCCTGCACTGATTAAATGTAGGCTAACACTAGTCTGTAGCTAGCTAGCTTATTTCACTATGGACATTAAGCCAACAGGTTAATACCACTCACAGACTACTAGCTACCCACCTTTCTTGGTGAAAAACTGGGTTACAGTTTGACACCCTTAACCTTTGTCTTTCCTTTCTCTATTTTCTCTCTTTCCTTTTTTGAAAACCTGGGGGCTGTTTCACAAAAGTAGAATTTATAAATCCAGGATGACCGATAAAGCGAGATTTGACCTAGTCTAATCTGTCCAGCCTGGCTTGGTGCGTTTCACGACGGCCAAGCCAGGCTGAGGAGGAGCGACTAGGTTGAGCCGGGCTGAAGTAATTCGGATAGATGCGCGTTCACGGCTTTCCTTAACAGACCGCGAGGTCGATCACAGATTTACTGATGCTACAATGGAGAATATGCTTTGTTCATACTTTACTTTTCTATATAGGTCTATGATACTTTATACAGAGTGAGCAGCAGCTTATTGTAGAAGTATGATAACGTGAAACACATTATTTGTAAAAAAGAAAAAAAAGAAAGAAACACGGGCGCTGTAAAGAAACAGCGAGAGAAAGCAGGCAGACGTTCACGGACCAATTGAATGCGTAAGCAGCCTAAATATATTCATTAACTGACCACTGCTCTGAACTGAAACGGTCATAATCATACCATTCATGGATTAGGCTACTAATAATTTACACAAATTAACTCTTTGTCTTAAAAGTAAGCAGAAGATAATGTTACTCAGGAAATTTACCATGAAGATCCATTTTCTGTAACGCTAGAATATGATGCGTAAATATCTCTTTCACTCTGTTTCTCCCTCTCTCTCATGGGCTAAAATATAAAATTCATAAGTCATATTAACTTCCACTGCTTGCTTTTAATGCAAAGTGTACAACAGTTCGTTTTTGCAAATGACAAGTAACTCATTGAATGGTTTCAGTTAAGAGCAGTAGTTCGTAAATGTATATATTTAGACTATTATTCAGTCGGTCAGCTGTTATCTGACACGCTATTTTTTAAGTTTACTTTTTTATTTTTTATAGAGGCAGAGTTTCCTTCTTTACATATTATATGTTTTGCTCCCTCGTATATATGGAGATAGAAAAGAAAGACTAGAATCTAGAAACTTAGATAATTAGATAATTAAGTGATTAAATATAATGCACACTGTAAACATGAATGTAACAGAGTATATTCATCAGTTATTTCCCCCCCCCGGCAAAATATGAGGTCAAAAAACATTGGGGTGTCTGCTCCCTGTTGTTACATGAATGTACAGTAGCCTACACCACTAGTTACTGGTTCAGTGAACTAAGACTATAATTAAGGAGGATTGTACAATTAGGATAGGTTTTTATAATTGTACAATCCTCCCAAATTATAGTCCCAGTTTACTGGACAACACAAAGTGTGTGCTAAGAATGCCATTTTATTGAATCCTTTATTGTTAAAGAATACAAAAAACATTAATCAACTAAAATAATTGAAGGTGCATTGGTCCACTATAGAAACACACATGTACAGCACTTTATACTCTATATTGCCCTTAGTAACTGACTTCATTTAAAACACATTTGGCAACTGTATCAGCCTTTTCTAATTATCTCAACAACTGCTGTAATATATTCATCAAACTTCTAACAACAATATAAACAGCAGTCTTCATACAGCAATATAACAGTAACAATGACTGTCACATGAATAATTATAAAAAAAATAATGGCCACAACTTTAAATAATAACAGTACTTAAATGAACAGCAATATGCACCTGTTGTATTTTAATGCAGGCTGATAATAATACGGTAAAACCACTGCTGAGTGAACAGAAAAGGCAGCAGGATTAATAAATCCTGGCTGTTAGCCTGGTCAGGACCAGGCTAGCTGCACAGAATAAATCTCCATGGTAATTTAGGTGCCTCTGCTTTTGTGAAACCGAGTCAAGGCTAAATTGAGCCAGGATAACTGGGAAATCCCGGGTTAATCCCTTATCTTGGTTTTGTGAAATAGCTCTCTGGTTTTGATTTAACGTTACTTGTAAACATTGTGATCACTGTTCTGGCGCATCTACTGACTGCAAGACACATTTATTTGAAGGATTTCTTCACAAAAAGTTGTCATTAATGACTTAAAGTATCTATAAAGGATTAGCAAATTATTTATTATTAACATTGGAAAGCCATAACCTATTAACCCTTATAAGAGCACCTTATCAGAAAGTGTTTTACTGCTTTGTGCAGCGAAAACAAAATTCCACTCATTGAATTGAGCTGCTGGCAGAGGTTTCTGAAACATTTATTTAATTTAACATTAAGAGGGTTCATTTGGATTCACCTGTGGCAGACTCAAAATGAAAATGTTGAACTTGATGTGTCAGTTTTTTTTTTTTTAATTACACAAATGATTTAGGATTAGTCTAACTAACCTCATATGTTCAGCATTTGCCTTCATTATTTTTGTCTTTTGGTGTGCATAACTGTATTATATTTGCATGTGTTCTTCCTTTTGCATACTGCTTGAGTGCCACATAGAAGCATCATTTAAAATGATGCCTTCAGGCAGTGCAGTGTGAGGGATCGGACCTGTGTGGAAGCTTTATAGGAGTGAGTCTGTATGGCCTTGGTTCTAAGAAAAATGATGAAAGCCTGTGGCTCAAATGTTTATTCTGCCTAAAAAATGAAATGTTTTAAGCACAGTAAATGGGTTCTTGTCTTTCTTCATGTGTGAAGACCTACTTAAATCTTTACAGATGATCTGTGAAGACACAATGAGATGCCATTTTAACACCTTTGACTGACATTGAACCAAAGAGAAGATTACAATGTCTTGATAAAAGTAGGAGCCAGCGAATTATGTTATAATAAAGGAAGAAACAGAGATAATTCTGATAAGTATATGCTGTGATGGTCCTTAGCACATCAACATTTGAAGAGAGCTATTCACATGTTCAGCAGGAGTCCATTTAATGGACTGTATTCACCATTTAATGACAGGAGCAAATAAACCTGGCTTAGGACTGGAACTGCAGGTACTGCCTGCAAAACTCCTTGCTTGCCTTCAGTACTCTTTATTTGTCTGTCTATCGACACATATATCCATCCATCTATCTGTTTTGGCAGACTGATCAGTCTGGATTATCTTTCATTCAGGCTCTGATTGCCTTGCATGACAAAGGCGGCTGTCGCCGTTTGGTATTATTATGATTTTTGGAGTCGGTATGAAAATGATGTTTAATGGAGCCATGCAGGGCTAATGTTTATGGAGGAGCTGTCAATGCTGAGAGGCAATGACAGACTGAACAGGAGAAAAATATTAGCGTCCAATGCAGAAACCAATTTCTGTGAAGAGGTAACGTTGCTACGTGTAACTTTGAGATCTCCTGTTGCCCAGGAAACCATACTGTGGCTGTGAAAATGAATCAATTCAAGAAATCTAACAGATAGCTACATATATTGGATGTGGAATGAAAACGTGTCAGGCAGTTAATAAAACAATCATTACCATTAGGGACGCACAACATATCGTTTTTTTTAACATTGCAATATCAACTGGCGCAATAAACGCATCGCGGAAGGCTGCGACAAGTCGCAAAAGACACTCACAGATTTTTTGTGTTAGTTGAAAGAAAATATCGGTAGAAAACTGCACTTTATAATGTAACTGTCATTCTTTTTTTAGTGGTGCATTTTATATTCAATTATATGTTCAATTTGTTCAACAAAAGAATGTTGGAAATGATTTCCTTTCATATGTTTTAAATTCAACAAGCTTTGTTGTACTGAAAGCAGAAGAACTGAGAACACTTTAATATCTGTTTATTTATCACAACTAATATCGTTATCGCGATATTTATATTATCACATATTGCATATTTTCCTCATATCGAGCAGCCCTACTTTCCATTAGGAGTTCTTAATGAATCCTGGCAAGCAGAGCTACAGATCTTTCTCCTGACTCACCGTGCCCCACCACAACGCATCAGCGTAGGTAGCAAACTCATCGTTGGATTTGGTCTCCACAAGGTAGACGAGGAACGAAGAGAAGATGAGAACCAAGAAGCCGATGTACCAGGCTGTTACCAGCTCCTGCAGACGGAGGTCAAAACAGATTTTGAGAGAGTAATCACAGAAAAAAGAGAATATCGTTAATGTACCATCACTTTGGCATATGATCAGCTGATCGACCTAAATCGACTTTTCTATGAACCTTGAGGACAAAACATTCTACTTAATACAATGACCAGGTGATAGACATACAGGTTATGACCCTTTATTGAATTATCTGTGCATCAGACACTGCAGATTATTTTGTAACACCATTTTGTAACGGCCAGCCATGCCAAAACACTTATTTATGAACTTTATTAATCAATAGAAAATAATATCAGAATGAAATAGCACAAAGTAGTGTCAACATATAACACAGCGCTTTCAAGCCGGAGAGCTTTCTGTTGCACGACTAAAACAACTTTTTAACGTACACGTTCCACCAAAACAAGTTCCTTCCCGAGGCTATTTTGCAGCGGCACAGTTGCTCCGTCCGGCGCTTATTGAGGCCTAAGACGATTATGATTGGATTAAAGAAATGCCAATAAACCAGAGCACGTTTTCCTGCTGTAGCTGACATTGATGGCTGGCCACTGGTTTCCACTGCACTACAAGCTGAAAAAAAACTCTACCTTTCTGTCAATCGATTTTACCCGCTGCTGCTATCTGCTCCTACTGCTGCTCACGCCAATTAAGTGTGGCTAGTGGATGCTGTTTCCAATACACATCCTCTAACTCCAGCACCCCCCCCCCCCTTCTGTATTTTATTTGATTCAAAGTGTTGATTCATTCAAATGTAAAAAAAATGGTTTGTACCACTTTTCTACAGAAGAAAGGCCCCCTTTTGAAAACTGTATGTACCACCACAAATTAAATTCTGTTCACTGACATTGATTGGAGGACAGAAAAAAAAAAGTGAGTGAAAGATATGTCAAAACAACCGGCTGCATAATTGGTTGTTTCTGGGTCATTCACTAGAAGCAATGGCCAGAAATTTCCATAAATCATCTACAGTGGCCCAAAAACCCTTTAAAAAAACAACAACTTACAAAACAGATGCTCGCTGCATCAAAGTCTTACATTATGTGGCCCTTTCAATGTGATGTTGGCTATTCAGTTTGAATGTGCAGCTTTGCTACAAGCAAAGAAGAACTATGTCAGGGACAATGACCTGTTCTGGCTTCTGCGTCTATGGTGCTAATACTGATCTAAGCAGTGAAAAGAAGTTGATGGATCTGTGTGGGTTGATCGAGGCGGAGGACAGAGAGAGAAGAGTGAGTTAAGGAAAGCAAGGCAAGAAATGGCTAAAAAAAGAGTAGGCCAGAGAGTAAAAGCTCTAAATCTTTCAAAACCACCACTGAGTCTAATACTTCAAGTTCCAAAATGCTTTTTATTACCTTTCTATATTAAATCGTTTGGTAACATTTGGTAATTACATGTTGAACTGGTTATGCTTACTCTAATTTCATGACAATACTCATGTTCTCTATTTAAATCAGTACTCTGCATGTAAACTTACTACAACCAATATCTACAGCAGCAGTGGTTGAAGAACTATTCAGATCCTTTACTTACGTAAAAGTACTAATACAACACTGTAAAAATACTGTGTTACAAGTAAAATTCCTGCATTGAAAATGTTACTTAAGTAAAAGTATGTAAGTATCATCAGGAAAATGTACTTAAAGTATTAAAAGTAAAAGTACTCAATGCAGAAAAATCCTCACATTTTAGAAACTGGAAATGTGTTTAATCCTCTAATCATATCAGCTGGACTTGTAGGCCGTTATATTGTTGGGTAGTTTAATTTGTAATAAAACACTGTATTTTATAAACTGTGTTTTGTGTGTAAAAATCTTAATTTGTAAAGTAACTAAAGCTGTCAGATTAATGTAGTGGAGTAAAAAGTACAATATTTCTCTCTGAAATGTAGCGTAGGAGTTGAAGTAGAAAGTGGCATCGAAAGAAAAGACTCCAGTAAAGTCCGAGTGTCAGAATGTGACTTTATTTTGGATTTGCTGGGTTTTCTTAATTGTTTGTTGGACTGGGAATCAAGGTGATGAGAAGCAGCTGTGATCGCCTGGACCACACCCCCTCCACAGCTCGGGATTGACCACAGGATAGTATGATGTGCTTGTTAAAGATTGATGTGAGACAGGTACAGAGGAGGAGGAGGACAAAGGAAAAGAATCACGGGATTGGCCAGCTGGAGGAGACTTTTGTTTTTAGTACATTTTTAGGCTGTGTGAAATAAATTATTTAAGAATCATCCTGTGGAACTTTAATTTTGTTAACACTTTCTTGCTGGACATGAGTACTTCAAATTTGTACTTAATAACAGTACTTGAGTAAATCTGCCCTGCAAAGGCAAAAGGCAGTAACTTCGTTTTTGGTCGAAATTTCATTGTCAATTTCGTTGTTTTTTTTCGAGAAAATAAAGGGTTGTCTTAACAATAATTTCCAAAAGCCCAGGAGAAACTAAGGCAGAATATCGTAAAACACCAGTTATCGCTTTTTGACTTTGTTTTGGAACGCTCAAATTGAGTTAGGGTACAGGATAGCAATACGTAGATGGCTATATAAGTAATTGTAAATCATCAAAAATATATGCCATGATCACTAGATTTTATACAGGTGTTAATATAATGATATTGTAAATGGTGATCAGTAACCAAATATTGATAATGCAGACGTTACTGCCTTTTGCCTTGGCGTGACTTCTTTTTGCAGACAATACAAAGGCAGAATACAGTAACTTCACAATAGAGGTCAAAGGTCAAAAAGTCAAGTTTGAGCTCCAGATTTTTTTATGTAGATACATTTCATTACTAAAACATCTCATTGCCAGATTTCCAGTGTCCTACCTATAATTAATTTGGCTGGACAACAAAAAAACTTAAAAGTCATTTTCTCAGTTCCACACTCTAGCGAGTTAAGGTCTTTTTGCCTTTGTATGGCAGAAATGTACTTAAGTTACATTCCACCACAGTACAGCAGTATGTGGCAACTCGGTGGTGTAGCAATTTCAGGACATCACACTGGAGCTTACAAAGTCATGACGCTATGTTGCAGCAATTATCAGCAAGCTTACGACAACAACAACAACAACCAGTGTGTATGGGCCATTGATCTGCAGCAGCCCACCTTGCTGTGTGCGTAGACCACAGAGCCCAGCAGCTTCCAGGTACCTCCTCTTCGGTCCATTCGCACCATGCGTAGGATCTGCAGGAAGCGCAGGCTCCGCAGCACCGACGTGGCGAAGATGTTGTTCTGGCTCCCAGCCGACACCACCGCCACTGATGCAATCAGCACTATGGTGTCTTGAGGGCACAGAGGAAATACACACAGAAGACAACTCGTTATGACTCAACCCTGGAATCCAAATACAGTATTATCTGGCATCATGTGCATACATTTAAGGTTTCTTTTTTTTGGCATTTAAGGCCTTTATATGACAGGAAAGCTTAAACATGAAACTGGAGAGAGAGGGGGAATGACATGCAGCAAAGGGTCTAAGAATCTACAGCCGCTGTGGTGTGGTGTGGTGAGGACTGAGCCTCTGTACATGTGGCGTACGCTCTACCAGGTGAGCTATCCAGGCATCATACATTTTAGTTTTATAAATGTCCTAGTATATTTTACTGTATGGAAATAATATTTTAGGACATGGCTTCTGCTGTGTTATTTTGTATACCTATGACTTAAAGCTTTTTAATTTTGCATTTTAAAACTTCTTTGTGATCTTTGTGTTTATATCTTTTATTTTCATTATATGTCTTGCATTGTCGATGAACACTCATGTAATTCAGGCCAGCTGAGCTCATTACATTTGAGCGTGGAATCAAATTATTGGTTTAAGACTCTGTGATGCAAACGCAACATTTGTATCACCCAACTACTGGGAAACAACAGTGATCCCCCCCCCCGGGATAAAATTCTATAAATACAATGCACACGCTTACGCACATGAGAAGAAAAAGAAATCGAAAAGACTTGTCACAGGAGCAGAGAAGTGTTCCCCCCGATAGCTTAAAACCTAAAGGCAAGTATATCATACTAATATTGATCTCAATGTGAGACTGGCCCTTTAAACAGACAGGCAGGGTGGCTCATCCATGCCTGGAGGTCAGAATATGTGGGACTGGCTTGATGTCTATCATGTTGCTGCAATAACAGCAACTCACTGTGGTCACCTCCCCCTCACCCCTCACTGTGGCAAATTATCCCAGCAAAGGTTCCATATTCCTGGAGCTGACATAATCCGCCATGGGCATCAACAGTACAACAATGTATTGTGTACTCTTCCTATATGCACTTATATGTTCAGATAAGTTGCCCGGCAACCACATCAATATTTGTGTGGACACAAACGGGACAGTGGGGAAGAAATCTTTGATGTAAATTTACAGCTCAATTCTCACAGTATCTTATTGTTTTAATGTTATACAGGATCATACTATAAATGGCAATGCATTCTGGGAGAAAATTATATTATAGCACTCTCTGCGAATGTTACAGATTACAGGTATTTACTGCTAATACCAATGCATCTTGGGAAAATAAAGGAAAAGGCAGGAATTACACTGCAGCCAGTATATTACTGTAAATTAAAATAATACAGTAAGAAACTATGTCTATTTACAGAAAAAAACATGCAACAAGTATGCTTACTGTAAATAAACAGTAGTTTACTGGCGAAGCTGCTGGCAGTATGTTACTGTAAATTTACGGTGAAAAGGTTCTTTGAAGATCGAACTACACTGCATGTCACTGAGATCATAACCTCTACGGCAGAGATCTTCAACAGGGGGTCCGTGACACCTAGGTGGTCCTCAAAGTTAGTGCAAATATTGTTGAAAAAATAATATTTTGAAAGTTAAATGTTTTTTAAAAAATATGTCTGAAAATCCACATTAATTTCAATTAAAAATATTAAAACCCAAGATAAATTGGCCTATTCGTGAAAACACCTTTTAATTTACACATTGAATAGTATGCTTACTATAGGTAAGGTAGCCACTATGGTAGCCATAGAGTTAAGCTTACAGATTCAATGTGCTTTCTCTGTGCTTTCCACGTGTATGTTTAACATTAAAACATAATGTATAAATTATTTCCATTCATTTTCATCCATTCAGCCCAATTGTATACAGTATATATAAGGGGCTCCCTACTCGGTCCCTCTTTCAGCTTAGGGGTCCCTGGCATAAAAAAAACATTGGAGACCCCAGCTCTCCAGGTTTCAGAAAGGTGCAGTAAGTGATTCTGCGCAAAGATTGTTGATGTTTGAACTCAACTTACAAACAAATACAACCCCCCCTTCAGAAGCTCCACCCCCCAGATTCACGGGCAGATAACTACTGGCCGGCCGGCATATTCCCATGCTGCCCCCCCCCACCATCAACTGTCGGTGCCATGCTGATTGGCTAGAATAGTGTTTTGTGGCTCGTGCACTCCTTTCTCCTTTTCCGATTTCTTTCAGCGCACACTGAAAATAGAGAGCTAGTGAGGAGATATTCACTGAATTTGACAAAAAGTGTATTAGATTAACATTACTTCCCGGGACACAAACACCTGTTTCCTGGGTGAAAGTCTTGTGTTTATCGTAGGACACAAACTCCGCTCCCCCTCATAAAAGCCGTGTTTTATGACACACGCATCCACCCCGACCAGAGCGTTCTTATACAGTGCATTTATTACTTTCCGTAGCTAGAACAAATGGTTCATGAGAACAACCTGTAGGCTGACCACACTGATCAACCTTATAAAACCAAACCCACAAATGACACAGACAACTAAAGTAACAAGCTCCTATGACTCAAGAAATAACAGCCCTTTGCTCCTCTCACAAACAGATCTTCCATTTCAACAACGCGCCATGTGAAACTCTACTCTTGAGTAGTGTTATCTCTGTGCAAGCGGTTTTCCCTCATATTAGAACCACCTCTTCATCTCCTGTCCTTCTGACGAACCCGTGTTTTGAGAGAAAATGCTGACCAAGGTGTGTCTAATGGCTTCTCTTATAATCTATTAACCAGTTGACCCATAGTGGGAAGAGGGAAAAGGGGGAAAAGTCAAAAGCAGCAACACCATGAAAAATACATTAATGACTCTCTGGAGATGAAAGTCTCCGGTTCACTACCTTTGAAGGTGTAGAGAGAAAAACGCTAGGAAAGTGATTGGCAGAAGGGCGTTTATGGCCAACAAACCTCCATTAAATCCTCGTGTTTCGATCGCATTCTGAGGTGGCATTGAGGCATGTGTCAGGGTTCTGAATGCATTTTATTAATGTGCGAGGGGGGCATGTTCAAGCTAAAAAAGGGTGTCAGGTAGCTCTTGAAGTTGCATGGTATTTTTCTGAGCAAATTGTTTTAGAATGGTGTAGCAAAAAAAAAAAAAAAAATAGGCAGGACCGGAGACAGGGTGGGTAGGGTTATAGTTGCAAACTTCTGGAGCTAACATGGCTAGCAGGCTAACAAACAGCATTCCACAGTTGGAAATACATTTACAGCTACATTTACATTGCTACGTTTTGGTTTTTAAGCGGAGTTTGGAGCCAAAAGTGTTTTTAGCTCCAGTAGAAGAACTAATCTGTGTTTAAACTAGGGCTGGGCGATATGGCTGAAAACTGTATCACGATATAAGTGTTTCATATCAGTCGATATCGATAATTATTGATATTTTTTTTGACCTATTTAAAATAAGGACCAGGAGAAAAAATGTATTCAATTTAAACGTTTTTATTTTAAGCTTAACCTTCCTCCAATTATAATCCCCTCAGTTATAAAAGCAGAAATGTCAATACAACCATGGAAAACACTCAAATAATTCAAATGGAAACATAAGTCTAAAATCACAATGAACACTTCTGGTGAATGAAGTGTTTTACAATATGTGCAGTGTTTTGTAAACATAGGAGAAATTGAAATAAAACTGAGGTAGACTTTACAGCTGTAACATAAAAAACAAACCTGATACAGTACAGTAACAGTTATTATTTTTCTCCGTCTAACAGTCACGGTACAGCCTAAACCGTACATGGTGGGGGGGGGGGTGGTAACCTGGCTTCTCAACAGTGCTCAGCGGAAGCACGTCTTTGGCTATATGATATGCCACTGCCTCCGTTATTTATTTGTACCGTTTAGCTTTTACCGTCATAAGGCACTGATGCAGAGTACCTCTCCGTGGTGCTCTGCTGCTTGTGCGGGGTTCCAGCTGCAGATGTTGTTGGACGTTGCTGGCGAATGCGGCTGTGCTCCAAAGGGTGAGCGCTGCTAAAGTGGTAAAACAGGTTTGCGGTGCGGACGATGGTCTTGCATAATTTGCAGACGACATTGGTCTGACTACGGTCAGACTTATAAAATCCCAAAAACTTCCATACTGGCGAGCTGACGTTTCCCGTTTCATCAAGAACTTCCGCACTCGCTGCAGCACTCATTTTCCACTTATCACTCCACGGCAGTTCTGTTATTGAAGAATCCAACACGAGACAACGATATGGCGCAACCAAACACAATACTGTTACATGATTGGCTGTTAGCGTGTCACTCCCTACGTTGCTAGGCTACCAGAGAGTGAGTGCCTTTGTTCATGCAACCAAACTTGCTTTGCAACCTATGGTTTCTTCCGACGAAGAAAAAAAATTATCGAACTTTTATCGAACGCATTTTTTATTGATATTGATTACGTGTCTATCGCGAGACATATCGTTATCGTTTTATCGCCCAGCCCTAGTTTAAACTAACACGCCAAACCGCATATCTCATCAACATTCTCGTATACTGGGCATGTGCGTGCCAGGGTAAACAGGAGGAAGCATGTATACGCCGGCCGTTGCTGATTTGTTGCCATGGTAACATTAGTAGCTTAGTCTCAGAGCCCGGGACGTCATGACCCAATCAGGCGGTGAAACGTTGGCGTCAGTGTCGGTGTTGCCAAAGGTCTCTGTTTGCGGCCGTTGAGACTGCAACACAACCCCACAGATTCCAAACCAAAACGGGGTCAGAAGTGTTTTCTGTGAAACTCCAGAGTAGGGGGAATGTGAGGTGTAAACGAAGCAAAAGATATTCTTTTTCAAACCAAAACGTAGCGATGTCAGTGTCAGTGCTGGGATAAAGCACCCAGTGCATGTCCCTTCCCTTCTGCTTTTGGGGCTTAGCACCGCCCAGGACGGTTATGATTGGCTTAAAGAAATACGAACAAGCCAAAGAGTTTTTTCCCCTATCCCAGAATAGACAGGCACTGTAGCCAGACCTATCTCTACATCTCCTTTCCTGTATTCAAGCTGTCCTGTCAATAAAAGCCCAAAAATAATCTTTAAAAAAAAGGGTTCATCAGGGTTGTTTGATTGGTAATACTGCATAATTTTGAGTGTTAATTGTATCTGTAAAGTGCCCTGTGTACCTGCATCTCCTCCATCTGCCTCTCTATTGCTCTGGTCTTCTGAGTCCAAGTCATTTTCTCTTTCATTTTTTCACTATATCCCATATCTCTCTCATTTGTTCACGCTCTCTTTCACATTCTCCTTGCCTCTCTCTCAATTACTTTATTTTCACCCTTTGGTTATGCTCCTATTCGCACAGTGCTGGCAAACTACAGCACCCGCTACAAAGTGTGACGATGGGAGCACAGGGCACCCTGCGTAAACTCTATGCCCTGCTGTCCCTCCCTCCCTCGAGCACCCTAGTTTCCAAGAATGAGCCGAGAGATCCATGTCTAAACAGTGGAAAGAATATAAAGTCGGCTAATGCAACCTCATTACGTAAATGCTCTCTGTTCTTATGAGCTCTGACCACAACTGTAAATGGCACGAGCAAACTATGGCCAATAGCGTGCTGTGGAACCCTGCTTACGTCTATCATCAGACTGCGTTAACAGAAAGCACAACTGAGGTCCACTAGAGGGCTAGTGGAAGGCAACCGAAAGGTGAAACAATGAAGGAGAGGAAATGGTATTCCTGCTGGAAAAAGATAGCTTTTGTTAGGGGGGGGGGGGGGGGGGGGGGGGATTATCTGTGACTGTTTCCACAAAAGAGACTCAACAAAAGAGTGTGCTCCCTATCATAACTCACCTATGACGCAGAAAGGCTTCCTGGCAAAGCGAAGTCGTCCCTGCCATCCTCTGTAGCGACAGCAGCATCCCGCTGACCAGATACGGATGATGTACTCCATTCCAAACACCACAATCATCACAAACTCCTGTTCAAAAGACAGAAGCAATAGCTGTTTTGGCAGTGTGTTCGTAACGGTTAAAGAAGATACTAATGTTATTTTCCAGGCATTGTATGTTAGCCATTACTTGTCAGTGTGGATTACAAATAGGCTTAGATTACCACGTATTATTATACATATCATTAACGCAATGTTGTTCTCATTAAAATGAACACCAGGATGACAAAGTATTTTATTTGATGCATCTGTTAATGTGCACACATTGATTCAGCTCCCATTAGATAACAACAGTGATGCAATTGGTGCAGTGCAGTTTTCAATTGAAATTGTAGCAGCAGGTACAATCATGTGCAGTAAAAGCTTGACTAAAAATGTGACCTCCCCTTTCAGTTATAGGCTTTTGAAAAACATGTTGAGTCATACTAAGAGTTTTTTTTAAAGCATTTTTGCTCTTGTTGCAACAAATAACTCCTTCTGTCCTTCCTGACTTTCTTTCTGAGGGTAACTTTGAACTCCATTTAGTAGGAATCGACCGAAACAGATAATTAGTAGTTAATACAACTGATAACCAATATTTACAAAAATGAGCCACTGATCTAGAAGTCTACTTCTGATAATTTAATATAGAGGAGGTACTCTTTGCAATCCTAATTCAGTACTTAACATTTCCCCTCTGAACTGTTAAATCACAATTAGCATGAGTCACTCTGCTCAACTTTTCTATACATTCCTCCATTTTCTACTTCAATACATGCACTTAGGGGCTTTGGCTACTATTGAGAACACTTCAGAACCACTACAGGCTGGAAACCAGTGACCTCTGGAGTTCCACAGGGATCTGTGCTCGGCCTTTCAATTTTTGTTATCTATGTAAATGATTTACCAAATGTGATACAATCTGATGCATATCTTTTTGCGGACGACACAAAAATGTTTAGGATAATTAACAAGGACTCTGACATATCCCATCTTCAAGATGGTCTCCGTAGCATGAGTAATTAGTATGACCAATGGTTACTAAAATGAAATCTAGATAAATGTAAACATTCACACACTGTAATTTTGAATGATAATAATAAAGTATACAGTTGGAGATCTGGTGGTTTACCAAGTGGAAGTGGAAAAGGATATAGGTGTAGTGGTTGATAGTTCACTTGAATTTCACATGCACAATCAGGAAAGAATTATAAAGGCAAACTCTATGCTGGCAATTATTTTCAGTGTATGCAAGGAAATATTTTTACCATTATAAAAATCCTTGGTGAGATCTCATCTTGAATTTGCAAGTTCAGTCTGGTGTCCTTATAAATTAAAATATATAAAACAATTAAGAAAGTTCAGAAGAGCTACTGAACTAATTCTTGGTCTGAAAGAGAGGTCATATGAGGAGAGGTTAAAATGTTTACAATTACCAACTTGCATACAGCAGACACAGAGGAGACATAATTGAGGTCTATAAGCTTGTTCACAGAACTATGATATCACAACCGAGCCAGTCATCCACTTTTGGAATAATGGGTATGATTTAAAAGGGAACTCATAAAATGATTACCACTAAAGTGTTGCTCTAAAAAGAGAGAAAAAAAACCTTCACACTTTGTTTTACACGGTAAAAGCATGGAACGAGCTTCCAGAAGATGTAGTGCAGGCTCCTTCAGTTAACTCTTTAAAAAATAGATACATTCTGGTCAACATGTATATTTGGGGATTTTTTTTGTTTTGGTTTGTTTGTTTGTGTTTGTTGTAGCTGGGTGTTAATTACAGTAAATCTCATTAAATGTCATGTCTAGTCTACCATTGACACATACACATGGTGGGTATTTACAGGCTGATTTCAGTCATTTTAGAGAAATTATACTACCTTTAGGCCAAAAAAGTAAAACATTTATTATTTACCCAACACAATGTTATTCCAAAATTAGTTAGTTAGTTAGTTAGTCCAAAATTGGATAAAATCCTACTTAAGAAATCGAAAACAATGTGTGTAAGTCAATGGCACATTGTCTATGTCTCTTGTATCTATTCTGGGAGTTCCACAGGGGTCAATTCTAGGGCCGCTGCTCTTTTCCTTATATATTAATGACCTGCCTTCTGTCTGCAAGGGCATACATATTGTTATGTATGCTGATGACACCGTTTTATATACCCATGGGAGAAGTTCAATAGACGTGGCCAAGAAATTATCAAGTGTCATTAGTAAGGTTAGTGACTGGTTACATGACTCATGCCTCACATTAAATGTTGAAAAAACTGTAACCATGTTCTTTACAAACAGGTCTAGACTTAAAACCTATCCTGAAATGTTAGTAAATGGCCAATATATACAACATGTAGAGAAATTTAAATATCTGGGGGTAACTCTAGATTCAACACTTAGCTTTAAAGGTCATGTTAAAAAGTTGTGCAACAAACTGAAATTTAATTTAGTACATTTTAGATACATAAGAAACTCTCTCACCACTGAAGCATCTAGTACATACTTAATGCAATGATCATCCCCCACCTTCTATACTGCATTACATCCTGTCTCAAGCATGTAAGACGGGTATAAAGCCCTTAGAATCTTTGTATAAAAACTGCCTCAAGATCCATGACAAAAAACACGTCATTATCATCACTGTCATATACTTGTCAAATATGATCTACTTAGTTTTGATAATTTAATAAAACACTCAAATGTGTCTTTACTACATAAAATCATATACAGTGCTACAGCTCCCCCTCTGAAAAAGTTTGTAACACTCTGCTCCGAAATAACAACGCAAACTACTCGAGGCGTTACAAGGGGGGAATGTAGCATCCCACAACATAAAACCCAATTTGGGAGTTCCTCTTTCTCATGTGTGGTCATGAGACAGTGGAATGCCCTTTCCACGGAATATATCTTATGTACAAATTCCCACACTTTCTCAAGCCTAACAAAGAGTTGGTTGTTGAGTAAGCAAGTTTGCACACATCTATAAGATATTGTGTGTGTGTGTGTGTGTGTGTGTGTGTGTGTGTGTGTGTGTGTGTGTGTGTGTATCCATGGATGAATGAGTGAAACAGAGTTGGATTGTACTCTAATGTGCCTAAGCTGCTGCTTCTGAGTGTGTGTGCTGGGGAGAGAGAGTGAGTGGGCTGCTGGCACCCCTGTTTTGCTAAACTGCTGTTTTTAATTACTATGGACATCATGTAATCTATAGTCCTGTTAAATATCTTTTTAAAATTGTTATTTTTAAAATTGTCATACCTGCCCAGGGACTACAGGTGGAAATTAGCAAGTGTTGCTATAACCTGGCCCAAGACATATTTTCGTGTATTACAAGTTTAATGTTTATTTGTGCATTGTCCCTGTTTCGGAGCTTTTCGTGCATCCCTGTGGAGGCTGGGGGCATTGAACCTGAGTGGACAATGTTTAAAGTTTCCATTGCTGAAGCTGCGGCAGGGAGCTGTGGTCTTAGGGTCTTAGGTGCCTCAAGGGGCGGTAACCCTCGAACACCGTGGTGGACATCGGTGGTCAGGGAAGCCGTCCGACTGAAGGAGTCTTTCCGGGATATGTTATCCCAGAGGACTCCGGAGGCAGTTGCAAGGTACCGAAGGGCCCGAAGGACTGCAGCCGCTGCCGTGAAAGAGGCAAAGCAGCGGGTGTGGGAGAAGTTCGGAGAAGACATGGAGAAGGACTTTCGGTCGGCACCAAGGCGCTTCTGGAAAACCGTCAGCCACCTCAGAAGGGGGAAGCGGGGAACCATCCAAGCTGTGTACAGTAAGGATGGGACGTTGTTGACGTCAACTGTGGAGGTAATAGGGCAGTGGAAGGAGCACTTTGAGGAACTCCTAAATCCAGCTGATGCGCCCTCTTTGTTAGAGGCAGAGCTGGAGGATGACGGGGGATTGTCGTCCATTTCCCTGGTGGAGGTCACTGAGGTAGTCAAACAACTCCACAGTGGCAAAGCCCCAGGGATTGATGAGATCCGTCCACAAATGCTGAAAGCTCTGGGTGTGGAGGGGCTGTCTTGGTTGACACGCCTACTCAACATTGCATGGAAGTCTGGGACAGTGCCAAAGGAGTGGCAGACCGGGGTGGTGGTTCCCCTGTTCAAAAAGGGGGACCAGAGGGTGTGTACCAATTACAGGGGTATCACATTTCTCAGCTTCCCTGGTAAAGTCTACTCCAAGGTGCTGGAAAGGAGGGTTCGGCCGATAGTCGAACCTCAGATTGAAGAGGAACAATGCGGATTCTGTCCTGGTCATGGAACAACGGATCAGATCTTTACTCTAGCAAGGATCCTGGAGGGAGCCTGGGAGTATGCCCATCCAGTCTACATGTGTTTTGTGGATCTGGAGAAGGCATATGACCGGGTCCCCCGGGAATCATTGTGGGAGGTGCTGCGGGAGTATGGGGTGAGGGGGTCCCTTCTCAGGGCCATCCAATCTCTGTATGACCAAAGCGAGAGCTGTGTCCGGGTTCTCGGCAGTAAGTCGGACACGTTCTAGGTGAGGGTTGGCCTCCGTCAGGGCTGCGCTTTGTCACCAATCCTGTTCGTAGTATTTATGGACAGGATATCGAGATGTAGTCGTGGTAGGGAGGGGTTGCAGTTTGGTGGGCTGGGGATCTCATCGCTGCTCTTTGCAGATAATGTGGTCCTGATGGCATCATCGGCCTGTGACCTTCAGCACTCACTGGATCGGTTTGCAGCCGAGTGTGAAGCGGCTGGGATGAGGATCAGCACCTCTAAATCTGAGGCCATGGTTCTCAGCAGGAAACCGATGGAGTGCCTTCTCCAGGTAGGGAATGAGTCCTTACCCCAAGTGAAGGAGTTTAAGTACCTTGGGGTCTTGTTCGCGAGTGAGGGGACAATGGAGCAGGAGATTGGTCGGAGAATCGGCGCAGCGGGGGCGGTATTACATTCAGTTTATCGCACCGTTGTGACGAAAAGAGAGCTGAGCCAGAAGGCAAAGCTCTCGATCTACCGGTCAGTTTTCATTTCTACCCTCACCTATGGTCATGAAGGCTGGGTCATGACCGAAAGAACGAGATCCAGGGTACAAGCGGCCGAAATGGGTTTCCTCAGGAGGGTGCCTGGCGTCTCCCTTAGAGATAGGGTGAGAAGCTCAGTCATCCATGAGCAGCTCGGAGTAGAGCCGCTGCTCCTTCACGTCGAAAGGAGCCAGTTGAGGTGGTTCGGGCATCTGGTAAGGATGCCCCCTGGGCGCCTCCCTAGGGAGGTGTTCCAGGCACGTCCAGCTGGGAGGAGACCTCGGGGAAGACCCAGGACTAGGTGGAGGGATTACATCTCCAACCTGGCCTGGGAACGCCTCGGGATCCCCCAGTCAGAGCTGGTTAATGTAGCTCGGGAAAGGGAAGTTTGGGGTCCCCTGCTGGAGCTGCTCCCCCCGCGACCCGACCATGGATAAGCGGACGACGATGGATGGATGGATGGATGTCCGTTTCAAATAAATCAATTTCCAATTCCAATTCCTGGAAGTGTTGAGAAGGCTTAGAAACAGCAGTTAGGCCAAATATATGTTTTATTTAAAATACAATTGAACAGTTAACTGCACACTGTATGAATAATTTAAGGTTTAAGCACACTTAACAATGTTTTGTAATTAGATAAATGTAGTTAGAACAGTAAAAAGTACAATATTTCTATTTGCAGAAGTGTATCATACATGGAAGTACTCAAGTAAAGCAAGTCCCCTAAAATTGAAGTATTAAAATGGTACTTAAGACAGTACTTGAGTAAATGTAGTCTGCTTAGTTAGTTTCCACAACTATGGATGGATGGATGGATGGATGGGTGGATATATAGATAGATTTCTGAACTTCAATTTCTTGCTACTGATATTTATTGGTGATGCTCTAGTTTGAGGGGGGTAAGGGAATAAGGCAAAAGGTATGGAAATAAGAACTATGGGGAAAAGGTATCACAAAGGAAAATAGCATGAACTTGTTGATAGAATATGCCTTGTGGCCATTGTTAACGAAGTACAAATACTTTGTTACTGTACTTAAGTAGAATTTTCACGTATCTGTACTTTACTTTGTTATTTATATTTCTGGAAACGTTCACTTTTACTCCACTACATATCCTAAATATAATGTATACTTTTACTCCACTACATTTCCCCTAAGCTTCTTCATTACTCGTTTCTTGCAAGCAATGTTTTCTTACGTTGGAGTGAACAAAAAATAAAATTCTGTTTCTGTTTTTTTCTTTATTGATTTCAGACGGTGAAGGTGTGGTAACCCTGAATATTATGCTTCACTATGAGGAAGCCACAATAAAGTACATAATCAGTTACTTTTAGTTTTACTTCTAATAGTTAAATACATTAAATATCATAAAATTACTTAAAATAAGATTCAATAAGATACATAAGGACTATAAAAATCAGATACTTTAAGACTTTTACTCAAGTAATATAAAAAGGGCTGTCAAATGATTAAAATTTTTAATCAAATTAATCACAATTTTCAGTGGATTAATCATGATTAATCACCATTTGCAATTACACCTGAATCCTAACCATTTTTTTCTGAAATGCATACCAAAAGATACTAGTGCTGTCAAGCAATTCAAATATTTAATCGCGATTAATCGCACATTTTTATCTATTCTAAATGTCCCTTGATTTCTTTTTGTCCCATTATATTTTCTCATTTTAATTCTCTTATCAGCATGGAAAAGTAGATTGGCTTGCTTTGTGACAATGTTTTTTTATTGAAAACAACATTGTCATATACGTTATGTTCAATTTCACACTAACATTCACACTTGGAAATAATAATCTGTCACATAATGTAACGCTGTTACCTCGATGTTCCATTGCAAGTAGTACTGCAGGTAGTACTGCAGATAGTACTGCAGATAGTCCTGCAGATAGTACTACAGGTAGTACTGCCTCATTTGTTTCTCTCACTGACTGTAGAGTCACTACTCGCTCGCTCTGAAGATAATCGCCGTCACGAGCCTACAAGCTACGCGGCTAGCAAGCTAAAACCGGCCGAGGCTTGTGTCTGTTTTGTTTGCGGTCTGCGAAATTACAAGACCCGCCCTTCAATCACTACTATTGGCCAGGCGTCGAAGGTAACGTAACTCCATTTGTTCAGGTCCTATCCCCTGACCAATCCACTATCCTCACCACTCGCGGTGAAATGCCTAAACCAAACCAATCAGCTGCTTCGTAGGGCGGGACATGGTGTGGCCATAGACAGTTAAAGAAGTGGACTAACAGATCCCGTTGCTCTCTCTATGCGTTACTCGTGCGTTAAAAAAATTATCGGCATTAAAATGGATTTGCGTTAACGCCGTTAATAACGCGTTAAACTGACAGCCCTAATAAAAAGGTGACTTTATCCTCTACCAAAGACATTTTCTGGTAAGATACTTGTACTTTTACTCAAGTATTGCTTTCAAGTACTTTATACAAGACTGCTTGTGACTGACGGTTGTCCAGTTTCATACCAGAATGAGGAGGCAGCTGGAGGCAAAGACCTGATGATCCGGGATGGTTGAGAACACAGAGAGAACCAGGCAGCTGAAGACCAAGATGAACCTAAACAGAACAACAGAAAAACAAAAGAGAGAATCATACATACAACATACGATTGGAATCAAACAAGATGACATCAATGCCCTGACCTCTGAAACCACCACGCTGATCGGCAGTTAAAATCTCAAATTCCAAAACATCATTTCCACTGGTCACAAATATGCTGTGGATCACAGAAATGTCCACAAAAGTGGAATTGTCGGCTGTATTTTCCTCTGTGACAAACTCTTGAACCCAATCTGGCACTGAAGGGCCGAGCAGAACACCAACAACCTGGCAGCACAATCACAGAACTTATTTCCTCTCCGCAGTGAACCACGAGGCCGACTATTATTCAATTTCCTGAGATATCAAGTTAATCATGCTTGTTTGTGTAACACAATTTGCAAATAACAAGCAGTGAAACTGCGGCTATTGGAAAACAAGCAACATCTGACCATTTCCACACTCTGACTGTCGCTCCCTCCGCCAGGAAACCGTAGCCTTCCATTTTCATAACCATAACATGTTTTTTTTCCATCACATAGATCTTCCAAAAACACGTCGTTGTCTGTAATTGGAACCTGGGGTTTAGAGTTACGGTGGCTCTTGATGCTAAACAGTAAGAGCACATCTGTGTTCTATCATCTCAGATCTCCTCTTAAGCCTGCTGGAGAAAGACCGGTTGACATGCTGTGTGTGTACTTTTCATGGAGAGGCTTTAGTAGAGCACACATTCATTTTTTTTCAGTCATGTCCTGCTTCATGTTTGTATAGTTACACGCTAATAATTCAAACTGCAGACCTTTCGCTAAGCTCTTACCTTTATGCGTCTAAATTTGTGATTTCAAACAGTAAGGGGGGATTTCCCTCTCAAGGCAACTGGTGTTACGATAGGCTGGTGTGTGTCACAGAAAGACCAGCAACGTTATTTTTTTAAAGATATTTTTTAGGGATTTTTCCTTTATTTAGAACAGCTGAAGAGAGACAGCAAATGGGTCAGAGAGAGGGGGGATGACATGCAGCAAAGGGCCTAGGGTCTTATTTGAACCTTATCCGCTGGCAAGGACTGAGCCTACATAGGGCACACGCTCTACCAGGTGAGCTAGAGGCTGCCCCGGGAGCGTGTGAATTCTGAGTGTAAATGTATGCACTATGTAGTGCCCCCAAGAATTGCACTGAAATAAACACTTTTTAGTAACTTAACTGTGTCCATGTATCGAACTCCTTTCGCGGCTATCGGTCATATCCGGACACATCCGCTCTGACGCAGTTTCTGGTCTTTTCACAGTGCTTTTCCTGGTCGATCTCCCCCAAAAGTGCAAATAGAAGTAATTTACACACATCTATGCATCTCCCTGTGAATTTCCATATATGTACAGTAGATAGACATTTACATGTCTAATTGGTATATAAAAGTGACTTTGATCAGAGAAAGCAGTAGGAAGGCTTGTGCGATGCTCAGGTGGCGGTATATCTGTAATTCTGTTATGTTACTAGGGTAGCTAACGTTAGCTGTACAATTGTTGTACAAGAGTTTTTACCTCAGATGCAAACTAGCAATAGCTATATGGCCATATGTAATTCGCGTTTTGCTGATGTAGCCATTGTTATCTAGCTTGCTATCTTTCTGTTGTAAACATAACTCTCTTTTAGCTCTGTTTTTAGTCTCTAAAAATTCCTGAGTGGAATATATCGCTCTTTAGGTGTTAAATGCTCCACTATGTTCACCAAATGAAGTCTTTCAGCTTTAAAATCAGGGGGGGGGGGTCATCAGGATTCCAGTGTTTGAAAGGCAATGGTGGGTGTGCAGAGTAGGTCTGTGTCCCATTGTACAGGACTGTGCTGTTCTGACCCCAGTCAGGCCCTCTTTGGCATTCAGAGAGCCAAAATGGAGGTCAAACTTTCCACAGCCTCTAGGATGGTGATGTCCAGGGTGCAAATTTTCGGGGGGATGCGTGGGATTTCCCCTTTCTGGTCTACATAATCCCTGCCTCTGCTGATTTATTTTTATCCCCAGTGGGGACAAAATGTATCCCCCCCCACCTCAAAGTGATCAATGATACTTCACCAATAGACCATATATTATTATTAATAGAAGTATTTTAAACTAAGTAAAGTGCTGTAATGTGAACAGTCTATCGTGTCATAGAACGATAAAATCTGAGCAGCAGTTGCTGGTTGAGTTTAGCCGCTACAGAGCTCCAGGACGCCGGCTACTAGCGGCAGTTGTTTAGCCGCCAATAGGTGACTGTGAGCCGGCTACAGGCACCGCTAGATGACGCTCCTTTCAGGGGCCGTGGTAGTGGAGTTTAGCCAGAAAAAGTTAGCGTCATGTGGCGCTGACAGTCAAGTTTAGGCACCAAAACGACTAGTTAAGTTTAGGAAAAGATCGTGGTTTGGATTAAAACACTCCCGAGGAACAAACAAGCGTTTCCTAGGTGAAAGTTTTTTGTTTTTGTTGCAAAGTGAACTACTACTACTACTACTACTTTGTGCTATTTCATTCTGATATTATTTCCCACTGAATATTGAAGTGCATAAATAAGTGCTTGGGCATGGCTGGCCCTATATCCATGTTATTGAAAGGGGGGTTTAATTCTTACATGTTTTGTTTTGTTGTGCATGATCAAAAAACATCTCTGCTTTTTTCACAAATTGCACCCTGGTGATGTCATTTTTTTTTTTTTTGACCCATAAGTTCTCTTCTTGCTCTGTCTCATGGCACAGAGAGCTGATAGACGTTCGGAGTGAAATCAAAGCATTAAGTATCAAAAGTTTGCTCTGTTGACATTTCCAAAGATTTGAATAATGTGATTTTGATTGGAGGAAAACATCTAGTGACAAGCATTGTGGTGCTGTCATCTGAAAAGCAAGCTCCTTGTCACGGGCCCACCTACGCCCCTCGCACTTACTGGGTTGTCAGACCGAAAATTACAGAGTGACAATCAAATCCCTTCATCCATAGCCAAACTCGTGTTTTCATTTTGAATATATTTACTTTAAAAGCGGGTGGAGAATGACTGAAAAGCACCCTGATAGCTTCATTAAGCTCTCAACGATTTTCACTAATTAATCCCACAAACTAGAGTTCTCAGCCGGCCTTGGTCCCTGTGTGTCATGATGCCCTACGCTCATAGGCGTCAGAATTCATCTGGAGTGTCTCGCACAGCACTTCCAGCAGAGTGATCGCTCTTAACCTTTTCAAACAGCCGTGGCTGAAAATTAAGCTGGCTTACACACACACACACACACACACACACACACACACACACACACACACACACACACACACACACACACACACACACACACACACACACACACACACACACACACACACACACACACACACACACACACACACACACCAAGAACACCCTCGCAAAAGCAACATAGAGACATCTGTCCTTCCACCCACTCACCCAATCACCTTTTTAAAATGCACCCGCCACCCCTGCTCACATGTGAACAGAAAGAGACCCAGCCCCACTGAACCAGTGCTAAGTGCTGCTCTGATTTGCATAATTTAATTGATTTGTTTGGAAAATGGGTTATAGTGTTTGACTAATTCAAGTAACACACACTGCAACAGTGTATGTAGAATTTGACTGGTGGATACAAACAGTGTCTGTGTATGAGTTTTACTTCTGTTTTCTTATTTCTACAACGAACCAACATGCTGTGGAAAGACCACAGCCTAAGGCCTAAGCCACTGGGAATTATATTTTACAATTTGTTTTGTATTGCTTAAGCACTATTTTGAAAACACGGACCGGTTTTTCACTATACAATTAGCACAATCACACACCCCATTAGCAGAACACCTCAGACCCTTTGCAAATTGAAACACTCTTGCAAAAACTATACACTAATTTATAAAAAACATATTTTGTTACCATATGAAACACACATGACTTAATTCTGTTTTAACTAATTTAGTTACATACTGCTGTTGCTAACTCTATAGTTATAGCTGACTTTACCAACTGACTTTTCTATTAGCTGTTGAAACAGGTGATGTCGCTTACGTTATAAAACCAGCCTCTGCGACTCGACAGGCTGAGTAGCAGCGACACCATCAGCTGGTTTGAGTCGAGCTGAGACTGGCCGATTAAAACGGTTTCGTCATGTCGTGAATCTTTGGTCTGAAATGGGCTTTAGAGAATGGACTTCCTGCCTGGCAACCGCTGGAGATCGTATACATGATCCGGTTTAAAGCAATACTATGTAACTTTTCCCGCTTCGGTCCCCCAACAGGTTGTCTCATTGGAACTACAGCTCACGTCGGGTAGCGTGAGCTGTAGTTCCAATGAGACAATGAAAAACCGTAACAGCTAGAGCATTCATTCCTTTTTTGCAGCAGAAAGCTAAGGCTTCTGTCTTTCGCACCATTATGTTGTACGCTTGTGATCACACTATCACGTTACGTGACGTCTGGTGCAAAACCGCGTGACACCATTCTACTGCAGATGACACTATCAAAACGTCCAAACACTCTCCTCATAGAAATGTGCATATCTCAAAAACTAAAAAAATGCACATAGTTCAAACAAGTTATGGAGTGTTAAGAAATAGTTTGTTCATGTTTCTACATTTACAAATCTTCTGGATCAATATGTTTTGTGTGTTTTATTTAGTACAATTTGATAAAAAAAACATCTCAAATGTTTTATTCATGACACCATTTTATAGTTTTATTAATTTAATATAATAATTAAATTTATCGACTAACATAACCTTTTAGCTTAGGGTGGACTGATTTTGGGCATATGAAGCATTTGAAGATGCTCCAAGAAATGACATGACGGGGCGCCTGGGTAGCTCACCTGGTAGAACGTGCGCCCCATGTACAAAGGCTCAGTCCTTTCCGCAGAGGCCACAGATTCAATTCCGACCTGTAGCTCTTTGCTGCATGTCATTCCCCCTCTCTCTCCCCATTCACATGTTCAGCTGTCCTGAGTAATAAAGGCCTAAAAATGCCCCCCTTTAAAAAAAAAAATAACATCACAATAAGAAATAAATACCAATGTAGGCACCGGCGGAGCATTTCTATTGCAGAGTTCAAAGGGTCAGTTGGGTCACAGAGCACTAATAGACTAATCAAATCAAGCTTTATTTGTCATTGCATAAATACAGTGTATTAAAACAACAAAATTCAATGTGCCGCTCTAGATCAGTGCTTTTTTAAAAAGATAAATAAGAGCTCAAAGCCGCTGCACTCACACGCGCCGCCATCTATCTACTAATGATGTTGTAATGATCAGATCTGATTGGCCAGGTGTTACAGAAGACGCTCACATGACCTGTAGATATTCGGTACGTTCTCTGATGCTATCCATGGTCCTGAAAACAAGTTCTCTGCTGGTTGTTTTGTTATCATAAAGTTTTGCTTTCACTGTACTCCATCATGGTATTTTATTTGGGTTGATATGAAAACAGATATTAAATTGTCTATGTCTTTGAAAGGAAGCTTCCTTTCTTATTACCCTGCCATTTAAACTGAGCTGTGTCTCTCCAAACCACATTATACTATCCTTGTGAGTTAGTATACCACAAATGAATGGACTTTATGTTGTACAAACGGGAAATAACATAAGTAATGCAAAAAAAGTAATTTTCCAGTGTGAACACTAGGGCAACTAACGATTATTCTCACGGTCAATCAATCTGTCAATTATTTTTTTCCAATTAATCAATTAAAGGGCACTTCATGGCTCACTTGCCGGATGTCCCTCTCCTTCCTTTCACTCTCTGTGTGTTGCTGTTCTCAAAATCCCTTCGCTTCAGGAAACAACAAACTTGGAGCTAGCAAGCTACACACCGAAAATGGCAAGTTTTGAAGAATATTTGGATCGTGCAACAGGGCAGGCCTGCTTGGTTCTTTCGGAGAATGATTGTAAATAATTACAAAGAATATGTTTAGGGCATTTCCTCTCTAATAGGGACGTTTTGGGACCGATTGGTGGGGTTGCTGTAGATGAAGTACACACGGTGATACACTGGTTAGAGCAAATGAGGTTTAACCATGTAGCCAGCTAATTTAAATAACTTGCATTACTGTATTGTGTGGACAGTTAACTTAATTTAATATTGTATGTGGCGTTTTCTTTTGCGGGGTGCAAATGTTCCACCAAAACAAGTTCCTTCCCAAGACTACTTTGCAGAGTGCAGAACAATGCACATGTCTTAATACACCAGACGCTCACCAACACATCCGCTTGGTAGAGAGGGAGGGGAACATGTTTTTAGTGGTGGGGGAAACCCACGCAGACACGGGGAGAACATGCAAACCCCACACAGAAAAGCCCAGGACGATCTGGGTTAGAACCCGCTACCTTCTTCGTGCTAACCACTGGGCCACCGTGCAGCTTTTTATAACTCCGGGCCCTCCAGTTCGGGAACCCCTGTCTTAGACCATGTCATTAGATACGGGTCAGAGTTCATCGCCTGGTGAAGAGGTTCAGTGTACTCGCACGTTTTAGCAAAAGATACCATTCTCAAGTGCCATAGCTGGCTGAAGACATAATGAAAAAAAGACCATTTTTTCACTTTATTTCTTAAAGAAAGCTGAGCCGTGGGGAACAGGGGAAGTGTGTGTCACATTAATGTCAGCTCTGCGTTATACTTAGTAACTTTATGAGGAGACGAGGAATATAGAGGGAAACCTAAAACCTCATAAAATGATTGTTCGGGGTCATAAAAGTAGTCGTGTTTGTCAGCCTTTTGGACTTCTGTCTTTCTTGTTAGTACATTTGAAGTCTGCTATTGTTTACTTGTCCAGGATCTGTATAGATTGTAGTATTAATACATAATAAGTACATTTACTCAAGTACTGTACTTACGTACAATTTTGAGGTACTTTACTTGAGTCTTTTCTTTTCGTGCCACTTTCTACTTCTACTGCGCTACATTTTAGAGATAAATATTGTACTTTTTACTCTACTACATTAATCTGACAGCTTTAGTTACTTTATACAATAATATTTTTGCAAACAAAACACATGTAGTTTATAAAATACAACATTTTATTATGAATGAAACTACCCAAAAACATAACGGCCTACAAGTACAGATGAAATGATTAGTCGATTAAACACTTTGTGCATTTTCCTGATGATACATACTTTTACTCAAGTAATATTTTCAATGCAGGACTTTTACTTATAACAGTGTATTTTTACAGTGTGATATTAGTACTTTTACTTAAGTAAAGGATCTGAATATGTTTACCATGCCTTCCACCACTGATTATTAGATTATTGAACAGCCTTTAAATAACATTTCTGTTGTTATGAGAGTGAAATGATTTCTGATTTCCATTTTTAGGTTTAGGTTTCAAGTCTGAGGTCCTTAGACTTTTCAAATGGGTAACACTTTATTTTAAGGTGCTTGTAATAAGCAGTAATTAACAGTTATTAAAACACATTAAAGACCTTATAAGACGCTTTTATACACAAATAAGTCCATGCAAGTGTTAATTAACGCACAATTAACATATTTATTATTGGTTATAAAGGTAAATATACTTTATTATATACACATACATGTAGCGAAATTCATTCTCTGCATTTAACCCATCCCTCAAGGGAGCAGTGGGCAGCCATTTACAGCGCCCGGGGACCATCTCCAGATCTGAGCCAGTGCCTTGATCACTGGCACTGACTGGAGAACCTAGTACATGTTTTTTGACGGTGGGGGAAACCAGAGCACCTGGAGGAAACCCACGCAAACATGGGCAGAACATACAAACTCCACACAGAAAGGCCCGGAACAATCTGGATTCAAATCCAGAACCTTCTTGCTGTGAGGCCACAGTGCTAACCATTGGGCCACCATGCTGCCATATAGGGCACTAAGGGCTTTTATTAGAAACTTGTTAATGTTTTATATACCTGTAATAAACAATAAGATGTTTTATTAACATAAATTTTACTTCATAATGTCAATTACAGGTATACAAGCCATTAACAAGTTTCTAATAAGAGCCTGCAAGTGTCTTATAAGCAATATGTTAATTGTGCTTTAATGGGCTTATTTATCTTTGTAGGCATCTTATAAGGTCTTATACGTGTCCTAATAATGTTAAAATGCTTTCAAATGCTGGTAGATTACCTCAAAAAATACAAAGTATTCAAACTCGTTTATTTTGAAGATCATGCGTTGTGGTCATCAGACGTTATCACTACTGTAGGTCCAAAGAGTTCAACGTCATCCATAAAAATGTCATCAACATAATGACCCACAGTAGTCAGTCTGCCTCCTTTCATGGCAACTGTGACCCAGAGACATGGCCTTCTCTGTGAGGTCACGCACTTGCATTCCTCCATGCCATGCATTTCATCTCTCAAAGCGTTCTTTACATTCGGCCTGACAAAAAGTCTCGGCCTTTTTCCAGCTGCGACAGGCCCTCTCAGTGTACCCAGCGCATTTCAGAGGCTTACATGGTGGAGGAGATTTAAGAGACGAGTCATACGCTGTCAGATTGTTATCACTTGTGTTTAAATACTGCAATTACATTTCCCGTCTTTACACTCCTTTAGCACAGTCACATACGTAAGCACAAACACTCTAAATCTGCAAGACAGCATGTGGGCGCATGTGTTCTGTGCATCAGCTGTTATAAGCCACAGTGCTGACAGTGAGCTGGGGGGAAAAGAGTGGGACCCGTAAAGCTCACTGCTATGAGACCCAAGACGCTAGATCCATAATTCACCTAGCTCTGTGAAAGGCTGAGCCAGGGATGTACTCTGTATTTTGTCAACTGGCGCTGATGTTATGCATCTGAGTCTGCAAGAGGTATTGAAAGAGAGAGGAGAATAATCAGAATGTGTCTGGAGAGATTAGACAGAGTGCAAATGAACTTGCAAAGTTGGCTCAAAGAGGGAGCGGGAGCGCGGATTTTCACGACATCTCTCCATTGATACAGTGAGGTGTTTAGGAGGAGTCTTGTGGGCACGTCTGTTGCTGTGTGAGGCTTTTAGCTTTTCACAGTGTTTGGAAGAATGGCACCGTTTCGACAACACAGGCAACACACACTACTGTGGAAATAACGCTGGCAGAGTCGGATCTGTTGGTGCTCTGTTGCATCCAGCATAGCAGAAGGATTTCCAAACAGTTGCTGCCAAGTTAAGAATTACAAACACTATAACTTGAATAATACATATTTTTGATGACGTCCTGTTTTGTGGTGGGGCTGCTGTTTTGTTTATTTCTGGGTTAAGGAAAGGAAGTTCTCTCCACCACAATGAAAGGTTTGACATCTTGACATCTTCTGCTTTTTAGACAGAGAGCTTCCTTTTAACGTCATTTCATTTTATTTTTTGTGGTTTATAACTAAGCACAGGGTTTGCATTACATCCATGAAACTTGCCAATGCTCTCAGTTAATGCTCCAAGTTCTCCCCACTGACATGTTCGGACATCACTGGATGAGGGAAAGACTACACACCGACAAGTCTGATCTCCGGTTACATGATTGGCCACCGCAGCGTGACATGGGGTTGCGTTTCTCCAAAACTTGATACAGTCTCAACTTTTCGCCGCAGGCCCGCAGCAGTTTTTTTTAGTGCCCCCCCTGCAGAAACCCCAGCCACAGCCTAAATGCACTACCCCCCTTTAAAATGAATGGAAAGACCTGCGTAGTTGCGTGGATCCGCGAGTAAACGCCAGGCGATCAATGTGTATTAACCATGGAGATTCTGTGCACCACTGTATCCCTGCCGTACAACTGAATGAGATTAGCTGACTGTGGTATCATATATCCCTTTATCACAGGTCGATTTATAAGAAATAGCGCCAATCCTAGTCTTTGCTAACAACAGACTGTTATTGTCAATAGCTAAAGTTAGCTAAATTAGCATAGTAATAATTACAAGCGGCAATCGCTCCCCGTGTGAAAAGGCCTTTATGCTCATGATATGGAAACCCCCACCCAACAAATTGATGGGATTGGTTCCTTTGGTATGTGACGTATGAAACCCTGAATGTCTGAATCCGGATTTTTGAGACTGTCATTGGTACACTGTAGTTCCAAGGTGGAAATGCTCAGCCATGGCTTTGAATGCTTATTTCGCCCTGTAGTATAAAAAACACCATATGGACATGCTGGCAAGGCTAAAAACTTGATTTTGTTAAAGCCTAAATGTTGCCCTAGTTGATGTTATATTGTATAACCAATTACTCAGTCATCTTACCTCATTTTCTACTGAGGCCCCAAAGTGATAATTAGTACAAAAAGCAGATGGATGGAGTGCATCATCCTGTTATGCTCCCCCCCCCCCCCTCCCCAAAAGCAGCACTGGAGAGAGTCAGCTACACAGCTGGGCATCACAGCTCAACTCCCAAAAAAGAAACACAAGAGGACATGTACATAATCCTCTGTGCTGCGGATTGATGTTCTACTACAAAAACAAAATGTGAAGACCCTATGAGAAGATAAAGCCACAGAGAACACCCACAGCGCACAGCTATTTCACACTTGTCCGTCATTGGAACACAGCAGCAGAGAGACCATAATGAAAATTCAGCAAAAACTGCAATGAGTCACTCATTGCAGTTTTGTTTTTTATTTAATTATTTTTGATTTAATTCTTTGTGTTCTTTAATGTTTTGTTTTTTTGTGTATGTATTCACAAATCACACCCTGTGTGTGGAAACCCATAAAGCAGCTTTACTCTATTTTAATGAGTCCTGTTCTCTCATGTCGAGGCACGTAAAGAGGCTGTGCAAATTAAAACTCCATCAGCAGAGCTGTCCTACTGTTCACGAAGCGGCGCTGTGCGTGAACCCCACCTGCAACTAAGACTGGATGATCAATCCTTTCCTATCACGATCACAATGGCCATTTGTGCGGTTTTCAAATGACAAGAGCTGCTTTATTAACGTTACACTATATCTTAATGAATGAGGGCTAAATTGTGTTTTGTCCACAACTCAAATATATTCAGTTCACTGTCACAGAGGAGTGAAGAAACTAGAAAATATTCACATTTAAAGCTACAGTGCGTAGTTTGTCGCCCCCATGATGAATTCTAAGTAATGACAACAACACTGTCGGCGCATCCACATGATACAAGCCTTCCGTGATGGCGCACTGCCCCCGGGTTCACTCTTTTCATAAAAAAATGAGTTAAACTACTTAACTTGACTCTATTCATCACGATACATTTGTAATAATGCTGGTAAGTGATCTCATTCAAAACGTTGTATAGTAGACTACAAATGAAGAACCTGGACTTGCATTCATAGATAACAGTTGTAACTTTAAATGCAATATTTGTCAGAGAAACACTCAATGAAATAATTTTCTCAAACTGTAATCTATGATCATTTTTATTATTTTTTCTAATAGGCCTACTTGAGTCTATAAAATGTAACAAAATGTTTAATTGAGTTTAGTTTGTTATGGGACCCCCATAATAATACAACTTACACTAATAAGTGTCTATGAAGCTAAGCTTACACTGATGACTCTCAACATAGTACCCAGAAAAAACTCAAAATAAATAAAATCTAATGTTCCAAGGTGTTTTTATTTGCTTTTTAAACATGGTTTAATTTAGTCAATAACAGTTTGAATTCCATGTTTTCATCACTCTATATACTATTGTGTGTTTAAGGAAATTAGTGTTTGTAAAAAATAATAATAATAATGTAAAGAAAAGGCCTAATACAAGTTCCCAGAGCCTAAGCTGACATCTTCAAAAATTAAATAAAAACTGAGAAAATTCAATTCATTTGACTAACTGATTGTTGGATCACTATACCATAATATTGGCTGTCACGGTTTGAACATTTGTCTTGAATACGTGACTGATGTGGGGTTGTTTACACCCACTTTAAAAGAGCCACCTGTTTTTGCACAGACACACTTTCACATCTGGGGCAGACAGAACACATTTCACAGTCACAGACCGCCTCCTACCACACAGATTCCCATCTGGTACCTTGGCCATTCCAAATCACAGTGAGTGTTTCATGTACAGTCATGTGCTGGCCTGAAACAGAGATGTTAGGTGACTTGTTGGGCAGCATCTTGGAACAGTGTTTGGGTAAGGCAGGGTACCGAATTCAGTACTTTTTAGGCACTGACCAAATTGCCTCTAAAGTATTGAGTATTGCAAAATGCCTCGTCACTCAATACCCAAGTAAATCTCATCAGAGTCAGTGAGCCAATAAGCATGCAGCATGCTTCTACCTAGATCTAATAATGTTTGTGATTGGCTGTCTAACATTGCCGTTCACAGAGACGCAGGAAAAACTCTATATTACTCACATCGTTTAGGAACCGGTATCAAAGTCACGGTATTGGTACCGGTATCAAAAATGTTAGAGCGATACCCAGCCCTAGTTTGACAACATGGTGAAAATTATGTAATTATCTTGTGAAAGCGCTCATGTAGAGAGCCACAGTGGTTGTTGTGTGTGACCGAGTCAGTGCTCTTATCACATTGTCTCATTGAGTATGTTCACATGCACACTAATATTGTATTATACTGAATATGACAACATTCTGTATTCGATACGGGTCATGTAAACACCATATTTCGATATTCCAAATAAGGCCTTTTTCCAAATATAGCATTTTCCGATTAAGAGATGTGGGATATTCCGGTATTATTCAGCTTTTAGAAGCATTTTCTGGACATGTTTACAGCACATTCAGAATATACATCTCAATCGGGGTTTTTACCGCAATTTGTGACAGTTTGCAACAGTTTACAGCCTCTTGCCTGTTTACAGCTTACGGTCAGCTCTGTATTTGTGCTATGGTTGTTGTACACATACCAACCAGCCAACAGTTTGCAGGGCTGCGGTAGAGATGCATGCCCAAAAGAAAAGCCCACATCTCTGGTCAGAAGGTGAAATACAGACTTGGATTTCAACAGGTTTTTGGATATGCACAAACATCGCAGCGCCGATGTTTTCAAGAAGCTGGTTGAAGGAATGAAAGAGGGAGGCTGTGTTTGCACGGTGCATCAAGTCCGCCACCGGTGGAAAAAGTCCTAATTAGCACGGGTACATGTAAACGGGAATATAAGTGGAATGTTAATTTTCATTAGCCATGTCAACAGCTTAGTCGGAATATTGTCTTTATCATAATAAGGGCAAAATTCGGAATGATATGTGCATGTAAAAGTAGTCAGTGTCTCACTGTCTATCAACGTGCTTAACTGTTACATTCTTTCTTTCTTTTATTACCCAGCATCAGAAAAATCACAATCAAGAAACACCCCCTGCCAATTAAGACTGATGTGCCAAGCAAAAAGAGCCCTTTAGGACCAGACTGACATGACGATTCATCCTCACTACTTTAATTTGACTATTTCTCAGACACTGCTCCCATTATCCCTGTTACTGGAGAGGATATTATCCAAAGCCTTCATTGTCAGGGATCGATCTGTGCCATCTGCAAGCCTATTGATCCTATACTCCACAGTTGAAAGTGTTCACAGTGACTTCCTTGTACGTACTCATCTGCGTGGCTGTGATGTGCTCCTGTCTGGTGGCGCGCCAATTTTCAGCAACTCTCTCCATCGATCAACATCGGAGAAAATAGCCTACTTTCTCAGCCAGTGACGGGTCAATACTTGGACCTTCGGGCTCCGCCCTACTTCTACCTCCACTCTCCTTCTAGACAAACAAGTATAAATGGTGCCAGCTGAGGGGATAATGAGGCACCCAGACATGGACTCAGCGAGGTCGGGGAGTGGCAGGGACACACAGAGCTCTCACTGTCACGCCGTAATGATAGGCAGACATGGAAGAGGAGGGAAGCTCTGTTTTTAAATGTTTTTTTAATTTGGTTTTATATATTTTGGTCTATTTATTCCTACGTACGTCTGTATGATTGTTGTCTTTTCCTGTTGGACTGCAAGTGGCCGGTGGATAATAGAGCTGTATCAATTCCAAATTGTTACAGTACAATTAATTGTCTTTAAGAAATAATTGCAATGAACAATATATTGTGTCTCTTTCAGTCAAATTTAAAAAAAGATTTATTAATGCATTACTTTTTAAACAAACTAAAATCCCAGGGTACATCTTTAGGTTAAAAACAAGCCTCTTTATTATCATAAAACATCTTTTCTAACTGTATCTCCCCCCCGCTCCCGTGTCATTTTTGACAACTAACAATTGAAATAATATATAGTCTGACCAATAATCACTTATATAAATACAATTTTGCATATCCAAACAAAATCTACAATCACCAGTGACACGACAAGACCTTAGTTAATGTTAGCAATTAAGAAACTGTCATTATTAAAACAAAACTGACAATTATGTAAAAATTGTTTCAGGCCTAGTCTTTTCATTTTCTTTATGTATGTAAGTACACAAAGAACTATGACAAATACATTAGTCTGAATCTGAAGCAGAGTCCTGGACTAACCCCTACACAGTTTGGAAAACGAATACCTTTATGTCTTGCATAAAAGCATCACCTGTCCAGATGGTGTTCTGGCCAACAACCACTGGAACCAGCAGGCCCACGCTCTCCTGTGGTGTGTACAGCCACCTACTCAAAGGTCAGATTCATAGATAAATACGCCTACTGTATGTGTGGAAGATGAATCAGCACGGGGAGAAAAAAATCCAAGTTAGAGGCTTCAATTCATTCAGGACGACCGCAGCCGGACACAAGAATCTCAAAGGTCGAAAAGAGTTTCAGCAGAACTGCTCAGCACTAAAACAAAAGCCAACGTCAAGACACATTGAGAGGCCGTCCTCCCCCGAAAAACACTCCCAGATGTCGTTTGCACAAGCAGCAATTAAGATCTATATTTACGGTTCTAGTGGTGGTGCCCTCTAGTGGCCGTAGTCATCATGACGGGAGCAAAACAGGAAACGAGGTGACAAAGTACAAGAGCGCCAAATTTCCACATAAGGAAACAAACACAGGACTTTCACCCGGGAGAGCCGTGTTCGAGTCGGGTCTGAAAATATAAGTAAACTGCAAGGTTTTTTTAACTTGGTGAACATCACGTTCAGCGTCACGTACGTAGCCTTCAGGAAGTGAAGTAACGTCTGATTTTAACCCAAACCACGACCTTTTTCTAAACTTAACTATGTAGTTTTGGTGCCTGAACATAATCAAACTGTGTCCTTTCACAATGTTAAAGACATGTTTAAAAATGTTCAGTGTTACGTTCAAAACCACGCCCGACGTTCTCTGGTTTAGATATGAGGATGTACTTCCGCCACCGCCAAGGGCGCTATTTTATGAACCGCTCCTGTGGATGGTATTATAGGTAACAAACAACTCGTATAGTCGTATGGTTTGGAGCAGGGGTCTTTAAAGTCACTCTGTTGAACACTCAGAAATAGCCCCCACCCTTACACTAAACTAAATCAATCACCACTGTTCTGCTCATCTACCTCATGTCTATTTGAATCCTACAATTACAATACGGTTATTAACATATTAAGATTGTGGCTGACCCCTCCCACCCCGGCCACAAACTCTTTGAGTCACTCCCCTCTGGCAGGAGGCTGAGGTCCATCAGGACCAAAACCTCACACCACCAGAACAGTTTTTTCCCCTCCGCCACTAGCCTTATCAACAAGGCCCGGAACCCACCTTGACACTCTTCACACCACACGTCTGGCTCTACATGCCACTGTACTTACTCTGCTGTACCGTTCCTTTTTACTTATCTAATCATATTTGATTCATATTTTTCAGTTAATACATATTGTGTGTATATATTTATACTTATTTTTCAGTTAATACATACTGTGTGTATATATTTCTACTTATATTGTTTATATTCTTCTGATCCTTTTTATATTTAGAGAATGTATGACATGCACCAACAACACCAAGACAAATTCCTTGTGTGCGTAAAAAACGTACTTGGCAATAAAACCTTTACTGATTCTGATATTACCATTGCACTGATCTGCCTCGCACTGTACTCATATTTAAATCCTAAAATCTCAGACTATTGACCGATATTGCACTATTCCTTCCCTCTCTTTTGTATATTTTTGTAAAATTGTAAATTCTATTGTATTGTTATACGGTGCACCAACAGTATTTTTTTTTCATTTTCTTACCGTCATCTCTGTTTTTATTCTTAATATGTTAAGTGTTAACAAAGAGCAAAGATTACCGGAGTCAAATTCCTTGTTTGTCTACGCAAACCTGGCCAATAAAGCTGATTCTGATCATCAATATTGTGTGCATTAAATGTTTTTTTTTCTAGCAAAAAGGCTTTGCTAATAATGTGTTAGATTTATGTTAATGTATATTTACAGACATTTTTGAAAAAACAAACTAAAAAAACTATCAAACAATAATCAGGCGGCCTCCCATGCAGTAACTTTGGGGTCGCAGACCCCCTGTTGAAGATCTCAGGTTTGGAGGACTTGTTGCAAATTAGTTGCATTAGAGCTTTTAAACTACATCAAAAACCCCTCTCTGAAAACCTGCAGCTCACACACATTACTTTCATTTGAGTTTGGAGGAGACCCGCGGAGCCATGTGCTATATGCAGCAAAATCCTTCACTGTGATATCCGCTCAGGCAAACCCCTGTGACCTCAAAATAGCCAGGACCCATTCATCAAGAGTGCGGGAGTGGGCCAGTCGATGGGCTGACGGCTAGCATCCATCTCCATGCAGGCTAAATGGGGGAGATAACGAAGGGTGAAGCTGATGGCTGAGAACATTAAAATGGGCTGCACTGCTGTGCCAGAGCTGGATTATTAATCCAACCCAGATACACGCTGGGACGACAGCTTTTCAATCAACAGGCAATCTTTGCCTTTTAAATCTTTAGCTTCTCTGTTTTTGTTTATTTTCTTCAGGCGGTAACTGATGGCTTTTGAATGTAATTAGGTGTGTCTGTCACAAAGAATCTCTCTCTAAAGCACTACGTCAGTGAACTTAAAACAATCACACTCTTCAACTGTGCTGGGACCGTTCATTTTTTATTTTTACATTGACATTGAATACTTCAGAGCACCTAAGGCAAGGATCTTCAACAAGGGGTCCTCAGAGTCAATGCAGGGGGGGCTCCAAATTGAAAGTTTTTTTCAAAAATTAAAAAGTCTTACAGTAACATGAATCCTAAACAGTATTACCAAATATAAATCCCCACTGCTTACTGGCCTACAGGTAAGGTTAGGTAGTCACTAAGGCCATCCACAGATACACTCTAAGGATTCACTGTGCCACATGTATGTTTAAACATTAAAAGATGATTTATAAAATCAAACAATTATAGGCTATTTTAATAGTTCAGTATGCTATGCCATAAAGGTTATGTATAAAGGCTTTAGGCCGCCCTACACTTTATTTATTTTTGTATTTTATACGATGTATGTAGTAGGGGGTCCCTGACCCGTCCCTCTTTCAGTTAAGGGGTCCTTGGATTGAAAAATGTTGAAGACAGGGGACATGACTTCTTTTTTCACCAGAAAGTTTCTCATGCGCACACGCTACTTTCTGGTGCGCACGCGAAACTATCTCATGCTCACAAAAAAAACAATCTAAGCCTAGCTAAATGATGCTAACGAAGTACTGCTAACATTATGTGGCTAAAGTTAGTATTTCACATTCACAGCATGACGTCAGCTAATAGTTGCCTTATCATCTTAAAGTTTGTTGATGACACTATCAGGTACATTTCGTTACGTTTTCAGGAAGAAGAATGCCTCCTCCTCGGCAGCCATTCTGACTGCTACCCAAATTGGTTTCTGTTGCGCACCAGAAAAAAGAAAAACAATTCACAGCACGACTATTATAATAGAAATTATGTTTATAGATTGACTGTGCACAACAGGGTTGATGTTTTACAAGCTTCTTAGAAAATAAAACCAGGCAGACCATAAATTGTCAATTTCCCTCAGGGGGACTCGAACAAATGCGAATATTGCTCCCTGTCTGCTTCACCATATGTGCTTAATAAAGTGAGGATATGTTAGTGTTATGTTTACAGCTTTTCCAACAAATCATGCATGCAGATTTAAATAATTGAGTTTTTCCTGCTGTGTGGAGCATGTGTTGTGGATGTTTGATGTGATGCTCAGCTCCTCCTGTACACACGTCAAAGTGTCTTTGAGCGAGAAACTTAATCCAAATTTTTCATGAGGCCAGCAGCTTGCAGGTAACTTGATGCCAGCAGTGTGTAAATGGATGAATAAGGCAAAGTGTAAAGTGCTTTGGATAACAAAAACTATATAAATGCAGTCCATCCAGTGCCAATCCAGGAAATAGTGTGCCCTTTATGTAGGCCAGACAGAAATTGTACTATTTCTTCAACCTTACCTTCTATACGGTAGCCAGATGGTTTGTTACACAGAACCTTCTGATAAACCGTCATTGGAAACTGTTTGGAAAAGGGTAGGCGCTTAAAAAAAAAAGCGCCGGACGCAGGAACTGGGAGGGAGGCGAGCTCTGGAATTAAAATCGCTGTCGAGTGTGTGATGAGAATTTTACTCAACAAAAAAAAAGATAAGTATAATTTGATTGTCGGTTCTAGCTCGGAGGATGTTTTCCAAATTGCTTGGTAGAATGCCAACACAAAGAAAACGGAGGGTGAGGGACACCCAGCCACACACACACACACACACACACACACACACACACACACACACACACACACACACACACACACACACACACACACACACACACACACACACACACACACACACACACACACACTTTAGCTGTTTAAACCTGTATTGGAGAAATACTACCACTTCAAATCCATTCAGTTCTTTAGTGGTAGACTGGGAGTACAATCATCGGAAATGTGATAGTGCTGTGATGAATGACATGACAAATGGCCTGCAGGGGAGCACTACAGTCCAAGACTTTACAGAGGAGCCATAACTCCAACACTGATAAGATATCATAAAAAAATATACAGAGGACAACAAGGAGGACTATGTGATGATGCCTTAATGATTCTCAGCAGATATCTGATATAACAACGGAAATTACTGAGTGTCAACATCTCTAATGGCTGCTGCCATGAAGCACAGAGATTCTTTTATAAGATGAACGATCATCAATCAGCTAATAGCCTACAATATCTGCCTGTCATGTGTATGTATAAAAGAAGTTTTCCTCTTACATTTTTCCAGCCATGGATGAATTAACATGTCTGAAAATACTTTTTTTGTTACTTTTACCACATGGCTTAAAAGCATTCTCATAATCTGGATTCAGTGTTTGTTTTTTTCCTCCAAGTGAGTGAGAATAAAACCATCGCTCCAGCATCAATCACCTTACCCCGTCATAATCTCATCCGAGATTGTGTGAAATTGTCACATCCGATTATTTTTTATACTAAAATAGCGGTTGGGCAAAGCGTTTGGTGGAGCATCTGTGTCCAAAAAAAGTTCTTGTAAGTAAAAATACAAGAATACAGGTATGTAAACCCTCTGTTTTGGGGAAAAAAAGTAAAAGGAATTAAAAGGATTTCAAAAGTGTCTCGCTGTTGACACAGCTGAGAAGTCAAGACAGACAAAATCACCATTAACCTGGGTGTTTAATTTTGAAATTTGGTTTATTTTGTAAAGTAAAGCTGTACTGTGGTCTTCCTGTATGTGATTACCTGCTTGGCTTGACACATTAGCTCGCAGCCTGCGGAAGAAATAGAAGAGCCCAAACAATCGCTGCTGTGCGAGGGCCGGCGCGGCCAAATGAAAACAGCTCTGCTTCACGGCGCTTCGCAGCTATTCACAGCGCTTCAGCATGCGGTGTGTTTATGGCTTCACGTAGTGTCATGTCATTAAGCACCAGTCACTTGACGCCCGTAGCATACAGACACCAAACACATTGTGCAGACATAAGGCAAAGGTACAGTGGCTGGACTGTACCGATTTGAAGAATGATTGTAATAAACAATGGAATGTTGGCCTTTCATGACAATCCATTTAACAGTTGTTGCAACCCATTCTCACTCCCAACTTGCCAACATACTGATGTTTGGTCAGTGGCTCTCAGTGTCAGATACCAACGCACAAAGCACCCTTTAGTGTCTGTATGGGACGCACCATACTCACTCCTAAAAAATAACATGAATAAACTACTTTAAAGTAGATTTTCTTCACGTCTAAATTACGTGGTATCGGATCGGTGCACTAGCCAATACCGATACCAGCATTTTAGGCAGTATCAGAGGCTTTTCCGATACTAAAGCTTTCATTTATTATAGGAATGACTATTGAAAGATGTTTTAATGATAAGCAATTTACACAAGAGTACTAAACCAACCCCGGTCTCCCCTAATACGTAACGTATCTGCTGCTAGAGAGGACAACAAACATGTCGACCGCACCGCCAGCTGCTGTGCCATTCATCAGAAGCTTTAGCTTAAGTTTTGCATTGCCAGACCTTCCTCCACAGTGCTGCGGAGGAGGGTCTGGCTAGTCCACACAGCATTCCGGGATGGGAGAAAAACATGCTCTGGTTTATTAGCAATTCTTTAAACTAATCACAATCGTCTTGGGCGGTGCTAAGTGACGGACAGAGCAACGGTGCCTCTGCAAAATAGCCTCTGGAAGGAACTTATTTTGGTGGAAAGTGTATGTTCAAAGGTTGTTTTAGTCGTGCAACAGAAAACTCAGATTGGACAGATAGTCTAGCTAGCTGTCTGGATTTACCCTGCAGAGATCTGAGGAGCAGTTAACCATTGTCTTCATAAATCGGCCAGAGTTTAAAATTTGTGCAGAAAGAAAGCGGAAGGTAACGGACATCCAGACAAAAAAGAAGGGACATCCGGCAGAATTTCCGGCGGCAACGGAGCTATCCCGGAAGTGGAACATCGTCGATATAGACTACTTTGGCTTTAAAAACTTCATAGAACAAGGCCCAAACACAAGAAGCGCTGAATGCAAAATATGTGGACTCTAACTCAGGGACTTGAGAGCATCTCTGGTGTCAGTACACACGAAAGAATCAGAAGAAAAAGTACTGCGGCTGCAAAAACACACAACCTCCACTGCAGCTGACAGAAGACAAAACCACACAGCTTCATCTGTCGCCTTGCATTTGTCTTTCTGTCAACAACAGCACCATCAGCTACCTTTTGTTTCCTCAAATGACAATTCACACTACTTCAACAAAGCACACACACACACACACACACACACACACACACACACACACACACACACACACACACACACACACACACACACACACACAAAACTGAGTCATCTAAACACTTGTATCACACTGACATGTTTGTTAGGCGGATGGTTGAAAAGTACAAATCAGCACATTTCCACTCACCTCACTGTGAACATTTATTTCCCTTTCTTATTATATTTATCTGCATGCAGAGATGATAAAACACAATTACTGAACAAACCTCCAAACAAGGCACTTTACCTATAGACCGTACTGTAGTTCTCTCATTATTCTCATTATTCATTACACTGTGTGTGCGTCCTTGTAAACATTATGCGTAGGATCTTTCGTTACAATTCACTGCAAAAGAAGAAAGACATTTACACAGCGGCTTTCTAAAGCATATTCAACACAAAGCAGGCTGGGGGTTTACATTATTAAGTTGCAATATGGGCGAGATGAGCCGCAGTGCCCTTTGCTCTCGGTTCATGAAGATGAATGCGGTCAAATAAGTGAGACAAACAGCAGTCTGACGAGGATGAATAGGCAGAGAAGACAAAGAGAGGTGAGGCTGTAGTGAAGTGGTGACAGCATAGAAATCAAATGGATAGAAAGACCATTGAACTGTTTGCTGTGGTCATTTGATCGGTGTACAACAAAATGGCGATTGTTGTCAGTTTTCATGGTGACGATACACGTCAGTGTCGCAGGCAGCTCGCTGGGAGGAGAGGCGCCCGACACAGCCCGGGAGACATTTTCTGCTCAGTCCTTTCTGCAGCGGCCGCGAGTTCAATTCCGACCTCTCTCTCTCTCTCTCTCTCTCTCTCTCCTCTTTCCTGTCTTCAGCTGTCCTGTCAAATAAAGGCCTAAAATGCCCCAAAAATCGTGGTTTGGGTTCAAATCAGACGTTACTTCACTTCCTGAAGGTTACGCACGTGACACGTGACGCTTTGTTAAAAAAACTAAAACTCAGCCTTTACTTTCATTTTCAAACGGGACTCGAACTCTGCTCTCCCGGGTGAAAGTCCTGTGTTTCCAAAACCCTACCAACATACGTGAAAATTCATAATTACTACGACGACGAGAGGGCGCTGCCATTAAAAACGCAAATAAAGCTTGGAATTGCTCGTTGAGCAAATTACGTTACCGACGGCACTCTAACTCCTAACTTCCGGCTGCTCTATTGATCTCTTTGGCTGGACTGACATAACAGAACACATGCACCTGATTGCATGCCAGCACTCATGGGGAAATCATTTTCTGCGGAGTTGTGTGGAAAAGCAGTACACTTCCTGTTGAGTGTCAGAGTGGTGAACACACATTCTTTGGCGGGGGCTCAGTGTCTCTGTGAAAGGGATTTGTCTTGGTTTTACAGAGTGGGTATACACTTCAGAGCCATGCGTGCGACTGAGAGAGCTGCTCACTTAATTGAGGTGGCATAGAATCACGCTCAATGTTTTCTGGAGAGAAAAAAAACTGTCGACTTCTCTGTTCAAGATCATTTGAACTTCAAGCCACCGTAGTGTGATACAAAATTCAGAAATCAAGAAGCAAAATTTTGCTCTTCACTGGGGAGAAAAAAAAGAAACCACCAAACATCAAGAAATGGACAAACAAAATGGCGTTGTGTATGGTGTTGGAAAAGATAACTAATATATTGAGAAATAAACAGAAAGAGTTAAGAGAAAATCTGGAAACCGTTAGAGACATCTTACAACGCATTCTCATGAACGTATGCACACCAAAACGTATGATATCCTACAAAATTAGGAGACTGGCGGCTGGTCACATGACACCGGCTGGCTACAAGCTCCATGACGCCGAGCGGCAATTGCTAGTTGTTGCTAGCTGCTAGAGACCTCCGTGGTATCAGCGGTAGCTGGTGGTTCAGTTACCTGAAAATAGGTGACTTTGAGCCTCGTTTCAGCTGGCATTACGGTTAAATTTAGTCCACAAAATATGAGCGTTTTGCTGCGACGAAAGTTAAGATTAGGCACCAAAACGATTAGGAAAAAGTACTAAGCAATACGCATTTCCTGGGTGAGCACCTTGCGTCTTCTCGCCCTGGACCTCCTCCTCAGACCACCGCTTCATTATATCATCATATTCACTCTTATGACTTAACCTCAGATGTTTATCAAGGTTTGTAGTGTTACCACTGTCTTTCCACACACATCACACACAGCGTCACTGCTGTCTTTACAGCTAAAATACAGCCAGACTTGACTTGACTTTTGCGGTCAGTCATAGTCACTCTGCAGTCTTCGTAGCGGGAAATTAAAGAAGCGCTGCTGCACCCGCAGTGCACACACAACTGAAGGAGAAGTAGTTCCTTCCCCTAACCGGATATAATTAGACTTTTCTGGTGACAACAAGTTACTTATGATAACATAAACACTCACTCCAAATTACTGAGTTTAAATATCGATCTTTTTATATGAGAATCGATACTAGAGCAGGAGACGTTGGGATTGTAAATGTCGATACTTTAGTATCGATCCACACATCACTAGTGTTTTGTACCATTTTTTGTAATTTTTATTGACTTTTTTGTTTATTCTTTTCAACGTTTTTGTTGATTTGTTTTCGCGTATATTCAACATCACCAACAATTAAATGATCAATAGAAATTTTTTCATAACACAAAACACAGTATGTACTGGGTCAGGATTTACTTGCCGATGCGGACCTTGGTCTGAAGTTTGAGAAACGCTGGTCTACGGGGTGGGATGGGGGGTACAGTTCAGTTGATGTTTGTATAAAAGGAAACTAATAAACAGTGTCAACAAGAATCAACATTTAAAGGCATTGCAATATGGTTACACGGCAAGAAAGGTTTGGGTGTAGGATCGGTTTTAAAGTGCTCATATTATGCTAATTTTCAGGTTAATAATTGTATTTAGAGGTTGTACCAGAATTTTCAGAAAACACCATATATTTGTCATAGTCCACATTGCTGCAGCTCCTCTTTTCACCCTGTGTGTTGAGCTCTCTGTTTTAGCTACAGAGTGAGACATCTCACTTCTGTTCCATCTTTGTTGGGAGTCAAGTACTGCTAGCTAGTCAGTTGCAGAGCATGAGGGAGTGCCATGCTAGCAGCTAGGTGAGCATTATAACGTGTTACAAAGTGACGCATGTTTGTCACTGAAGTAAAGGCTGGACTACAACAGAGTCTGTTTGTGAACAGTTTTTCTGTTGGGGATGATAAGTCACTTTGTAAACCTATAACGTGCACAAAAAGATATATAACACAATAAAGGAAAGGGGAAAAGCCAAATAGCATAATAGGAGCACTTTAAATAACCAGGCGCATTTTTTTTTCAGACAAGGGGCATTCACAGGGTCAGGAAGATAAAACACATAAATACAGGAGCCGGTTGGCTGTTTTTGTTACAGTAACGATAACAACCTCACAGTAAATTACAACCGGGCTCAAACCGTGGTCATGATGAGAGACAGCCAGAGGAAGCCAAATGGAAAAATGATATAAATCTGAGATGCTAAATCTATTCAACTTTAGAAGGCACAAGTTGGAAATTATGAGACGTTTTTCTGGTTAAAGGGTGTGGGGAGGATGAGGTCGGAGATGGAGGTATTTTCCATCCATTAGTGGCGTAGCATGAGATACACACATAATTCACTTTCCACATCTTCACCCAATTAACTAATCGCATCACAATCGGGCGAGCTCTGGCTGGATGTTTCACGTCAGTGGGAATTTATTGAGCCCCGAAAGCCAAGCAAAGCTTTTCTCCCTCACGCACGCACGCACGCACACACACACACACACACACACACACACACACACACACACACACACACACACACACACACACACACACACACACACACACACACACTTTGGCAGACGTTAGCTTCTCAGCTGATATATTTTTAAAAGCCAAAAATCTGAATTAAGAATGAATAATGCGTGGTGTGGATGTTAGCAGCTTTGGCAGCTGCTGTGGCTAGCATTGCAAATTCTCTTGTAAAACTGATGTGTTAATAAAATGTCCATAAATACTGAAAATAAGACTGCAGCAGAAACCAGGAGCCACAAAAGCACAGTGATGTAACGGGGGGATAGACAAATGCAGGTGTGAAACAAACAAGGGCTAACCATTCTTTTTTGGCAGATTAATCGGTCGATTATTTTCCCAATTATTGGATTAGTTGTTTGGTCTCTAAAATGTCAGAAAATGGTGAAAAATGTGGATCAGTGTTTCCCAAAGCTCAAGATGACGTCCTCAAATGTATTGTTTTGTCCACAACTCAAAGATATTCAGTTAACAGAGGAGCTTCTTTCAAGGCTGTTGAATATCGCGATTAACGATAAATAAACAGATATTAACGTGTACTCAGTTCTGCATTTCTGCTGCTTTCAGCATTCTGCTAAACCACAACAAATTGCTTGTTGAATTTAAAACAAATGAAAGGAAATCATTAACCAACATTATTTTATTGAACAAATTGAACCCAACCCTAACCACTAACAAAGAATAACAGTAACATTTTAAACTGTAGCTTTCTAATATTTTCTTTCAACTAACAGATAATCTGAGTATCTTTCACGATATCTTACAACCTTTCGCAATGTGTTTATTGAGCCAGTTGATATTGCGACGATGATGATACCAACAGTATATTGTGCATCACTAATTGTAGTAATTGATCAAAATTGTTATTGTCGGTTAAACGTTAATCATTAACGTCCCTAGGAAGCATCTTTACAGTTTGTCCTTGTTGTTTCTCTGTCCTCAATAAGTTCGAGATTGTATTTCTGTGAGGCTCGAGCGTTACTGCGCAGCTGCAAACTGAGCTTGCCGCCGCAGATGTGACGTGGGCAACATGTCTGAACGTTGTAAGTCTTCTGGTAGCTGTGCCGAGAGAAATCTCAATCATTCCCAATCTTGCAGAGACGGAGAGCGTAGGTATATATATGTAAGGAGATAACATCGGCACAGACTAATTATTGCTAACTAAAATGCTAGTTAACATTAGTAATTAAACTAAACAGCTAATGTACGTCAAAACTGCCTGCGAGCTTCTCCTGTACTTTACGGTAATTCCTCTACTATACGACAGTAGGTCGCTTGGTTATGAAACAATCGTTAGCCTATTTTTATAAAAACGTCTACGCTACGGAGCCATAACGTGAGGTACAAGGTAATGGAGCCTTTTATACATTGTTGTGTTTCTTTAGAAATAAACAACGGACAAATGAAGTCTTTAAATGCTTCAGATGTAATTCGCTGTCAAAGTGACGCCAAAATGAATGGCAGTCAATGGAATGGAGAGTCTGGTAGCATTAAAATGGCGCCATAGGAGGCTTCACTCTGTGGAGAGAAGCCTGCCCCCTTGACTTATATCCCAAATATTACGATATCCAAAATTTAAGTCGATATCTAGCCTCAAATATCAATGTCGATATAATATCCACATATTGTCCAGCCCTAGTGTCGCCGCCTGACACAAGTAGCCTCCAGAGGCCAGGGTTACAATAATATGTTTATCCAATACAATCCGTGTTTACAAGGACATTTTCAGCGCTGTTTTCTCAGGGTTAAAGGAACACGCCGACTTATTGGGACATTAGACCGAGAGTTAGACAAGTCAATACATACCCTTCTCATCTCCGTGCGTGTCGTAACTCTGTCTGACAGCTCCACTCCCTCTGTTGAGCGCTACTTGGGCGGAGTGATACGCTGCAGCTCTGTTGAGCGCTACTTGGGCGGAGTGATACGCTGCAGCTCTGCTGAGCGCTACTTGGGCGGAGTGATATGCTTGCAGCTCTGCTCAGAGCTGCAGCGTATCACTCCGTATCAAGTGATGTTATTTGTACACGCTGTGACTATACAAATCACAACATGTAAATAGGAACATGTTGCCGTTATTTTGTCACTTATTCGGAGCAGTAGGCTAGTTGGAGCCGGTTACCTCCAGGATCTGTGCTAGGCTAAGCTAACGGTGGAGCCGTCAGACAGAGTTACGACATGCACGGAGATGAGAAGGGTATGTATGGACTTGGGGTTACGGTGAATAAGCTAATGTCCCAATAAGTCGGCATGTTCCTTTAAGCTGCTATGTGAGAGACACAGTCATGCAGGTGTTTAAGGTGCTGTGTACCTACTCACCACAGGAAGTGGCGGTATGCAATAAGAAGTAACAGTACTCACGTGGACAAAAATTTAGAAGAGCCATACTCAGTACCAGTGAGTACCGGCCCATTTCTGGCACTGATTAGGCATGGAAACAAAGATATTTAAGTCAAAGAAGTAACACAGCCATTTGAGATTTATGTTTTTCATTAGTGGCTGCCAGGATTGTGCTTGTTCTGTTGTACTTGTCCTTATACAGTACAGGAAATCTAGTCTACAGCTTAGTTCAAAAAGGGCACTGAGCTCTTCAGTGACAGAGAAGACACTCTGCTGGCTTTAGAGGATCATCACAGGCTCTGCACACATTTGCCATTATTGAGAAAGGCCACGTCTTTTTCAGCTATCATTATCTAAACTCTACTGGAAGGATGAACATCATTCTTTCTGAAGATTTTCTGTCATTCAGTGTTTTGATGATTATGGTGTGAAGAACGCGGTCTAACACGACGCTCCAAAATATATTACATTTACATTTAACACTTCATTTTCATTTGGCAGAGACGTTTGTCTCCCATAGGTGATCAACTGGGTAGAAAACTGGTGTTTCTGAAAGCCACAGCATACTGTATGAATTACTGTATTTTCATACCCCCCAAACCATGCAGTGACCGCTGGTTTCCCTGGTTCCAGTGCAGAGCAGTTCCAGTCAAACAGGTCTATGTTTTCCACATTGACAGTTACAGTATTTCCCAGGTTAGAGAAACAATCCACCAATCCAAGCTTTTTAATATAGAATTGTGGCATAATTTTTCTGTACCAAAGCCAGATACAGATGCACATCTGTCCCCTGAAAGATGTACAAGTTGTTGTAAGTGGACTTAACGGTCATATTTCAGGATACAGGGTTAAGACTAATGTTACTTAACATGACAAATGTTAAGTAAACTGCTCATTGTACCCACATCAGTGTTGACTGTAAATGACGGTGATGGGAGGGATACATCAGTCCAGACTAATTGGCTGACATGAACACAATTTCGCCCCCAAAGCAACAACAAGAACACCAACTGACAACAGCTGATGCTGCCATTTTGATGCCACTTGATAGGATAGGTAACAACCTAAGGTGATAATCTAATCGGCACATGTAAAGAACAGGATTTCATAGAAAATCAATTTCCTAAGAACGTGTGAGTAAAGAAGCATTAGATGCTAAATTTGATTTAATTTTTGGGATTAATATTTGTTTTGGACTAATAGCCAGATGTCCCTAATTTTCGGCCGGATGTCCGTCCCCTTCCTCTTTCTTTGTGTTGGCATTTTAAACTCTGGTGGATTTATGAGGACTATGGTTAAGGGTAAATCCAGACAGCTAGCTTCTGTTACACGACTAAAACAACTTTTGAACGTACACGTTCCACCAAAACAAGTTCCTTCCCAAGGCTATTTTGCAGAGGCACTGTTGTTCCGTCCGGCGCTTAGCGACGCCAATGACGATTGTGATTGGTATACCAATAAACCAGAGCACGTTTTTCTCCTATCCCGGAATGCTGTGTGGACTAGACCTGTCTGGCAATGCAAGACTAAGGACGCTCTTTCCTTTCGTCTGCATACAGCTGCTGACTTGTACCGGTCGTGCAGCCACGATGTTGCATGCATTGTCACTTTCCTGGAACCATGCGACCGACACAAGTCTGCAACTGTCCGAGAGGTTGTCAGCTGTGTGTCTGCCTGCCATACTCTATGTTAAGGATGGCCAATTTCAGTTCTAAAGTTTTTTATAAAATGTTAATCATTAACATCCCTAGGAAGCGTCTTTACAGTTTGTTCTTGTTTCTCTGTCCTAAATAAGTTGAAGATTGTCTTATATGTTTACTTTTCTCTCATTTTTGCGACTTTTTAAAATATGTGTCCGGGAATATCTTATTCCCGGTGAAGCTGAACAAGAGATTGCTCTCACAAAACCAGGGAACAAATTGTCCTCAGAGTAGTTTTTCATCAGTTCGAATCAGTCAGGATCAAAGAAGGCTAAAAAGTACAGAGGACACAGAGTCTTGATGACTTTTTTGCAGGCGACGGCAGCAACAAAGAGGAAACCAACAATGGCAGCCAGTGAAGAAACTGCACCATGACCAACGCTGCTCAGCTGAATGCTTGGTAACACTACTGTACATTTGATAATGACATGTGGTGATACAGAATGGCCTACAGTTGTTTCTTTTGTCTCGGTGACAATGACACTTTCGTTCCCATCTCCTGCATCATTGACCTTATATTAGGATTCAGACATCCATTCAGCCAGTCTCCCAGTTTCCAAGCCAAACAGCCCTCAAAGCAGACATTTGACAACAATGCTCACTCAGAGACATATTTGCAGAAGAACAATGCGAATAATACGCCTTTTCTTCCCCATGTCTAGGTGGCCAGTTATGCAAACAGGTGCCACAAAAGCTGCATAGAGACACTTTCTTGTCTTCAGTTTCACTTTCAGAGGTTTCAGGTATTAATAAAATGGATCTGTTGGTGAATAAAACAATAAGCAACAATTGCTATCGGCAAACGCAGAGCAATAAAGTTGTGTGTTCGTGCAAAGACAGCATCAGTGATAATGGAGCGGACAGAACAAATGGATTGGCCCACAGTACTCCTACTGATGGGAAAGGTCTCCGACCAGAAGAGACCAGTTCCCTTCTGTCACGCCTAATGCATCTATTAGAAAGGTAACTCCGCTATCGCCACTTGACAAACATTGCACGGTCTTGCATCTGATTTTGACAGTATGCTCTGTGCTTTTGTCCTGCAGCAGGTGTTAAAGCACCTGTATCCAACCAGTGGCTGCTTGGCTCAGGCCTGTAGCAGCTCAGCTACTACACATTACAGTACGTAAGTGTAAGAGTCACATCTGGAAGCCATTGCCTCACAATCTCATTATCAAATTACCGGGCTGAAAACACACTGGAGGCTGGAGAGTGAGAAGTGGCCAGCATTACTCTCAACTACTGTATCAGACGGATAGATTTGGGCACTTTCCGAGTTAACTTTCCTGTTTAACACTAATAGAAGCATGTCTGGGACCAGCAGTGTTGCTTTGAAGAGATTCTGTCCTCTTTATTATCTAAATGCACAAACATTAGGGCTGCAACAAAGAATCGATAAAATTTGATTGTTAAAAGAGTTGGCAACGAATTTCATTATCGATTCGTTGTGTCGCGCAATTATTACACCAATCAATAAGTCGCTGAGATGTTTGAGTATAAAAAAAAATTGTTGAGCGCGGAGTGAGAGAGAGAGAAAAAAAGAGCAGATCGGAGGTAGAGGAAATACCATCGGAGAAACCCGTAACGTTGTTCTGAACTCATGGCGGAGGCAGAGAAATCAGTAGGCTACGACCTACTCCCAAATTGCAACACTACTCCCGATTGCCACTCCGCCTCTGATCCAAGGTGTGGGAGCATTTCACACTACATAAATCGAAAAAGTGTGTTAATTGCAAGATAAGCAAAAGCGACATGGCATGGCACGGGAGCACCACGGTGATATTCAGCACCATAAACATGTTGGAGTCCTTGATGAGGAGGAAGGGAATTCAACAGCAGAGTAAAGTCACTACACAATCCTACTTTTGTTCTGAAGTGAGGAGCGTAACGTCCCTCCAGTAGCTCTTCTGGTGCTGCTGTTTACTCGTTATCCAGCTAGCTAAGTTAGCATTAGCTTGTTAATAACGGTAGTAAAGCAGGGGTGGTATAGACTTTTTCACTCGCCTTTTTTGGCCCATTCATTTTTTCAATCTGTTGTCATGTATATATTCTGTGCTTTGTCCCATATCAGTTATTGTTGACAAATATATTTGTGTGTGTTGTACTTTTTAATTTAATTTTTAAAGTTCTTTTATAGCACTTGGTCATCTTAAGCTGTGTTTAAATGTTGTGTAAATGTGGTGTATAAATGAACAACTGTGGTGTGGTGTATAAATGTAGTAAGTGCAACTCGTTTGGCTCTCTACGAAGGCGGTCGCATTTTCTCTCCCTCTCCTCTCCCACACCTCCCCTGCTTGCTCCTCTTGTCTCGTCTAACTCTTTGAGAGACTCTCTCAGCACTGCTCTCCAAACCCTAAAACCATGGATTTGATCAACTGGTCTCTCAACGCAATTGACACCATCTTCTCGACGAGAAGCTTGGGTTCGGGGGAACCTGCTTGCCCTGCCGGAACGTTTGCAGCTGGCTACACGATGGACGCGTGGGAGAAGTGACGGGTCGTGTGTCTGGCGGCTCTTTCCGGGGAGGACGTTGAGGATATCTACCTATTCGGAACCATGATAACAGGCCCTTGCTGACCGGATTAGGCATTGCCCTGGTTTATCGACAAATTGACAAGACTATGACAGCTGTTCAAAGCCCCAAAAAGCTGCCTGGAATGATTGAAGCGGTGGGCAGAGCGGTCAGTGTTTGAAGCTGGGACTATTAACCGCATTATGGATAACAACATGGAGATGAACTGCAATTTGGATATTATCTTGGATAGATCACCGCTTTTACAAAGACAGATTGACCAGAAATTGACTAACAGAGTGGCTGTGTAAAGGAATGCAGCTACTCGCGCCGAGACTAAATAACTCCAATCTTATCAACTTTCGGCCCCCTTATCCAGCACTGGCCTCGGCCAAGGCCGCTGCTGGAACTTCACATCCCCCTCGAAGAGCACTGCAGAGAGACACTCTTGCGTTCCTCCCCAACTTCCCTCAGACACCTGCTGATTGTTGTCTCTGCTTGGGACCTATTCAAGGTTGTCTCCATGGCAACTTGCTGTGTTAACGCTATGACATCCTGTGGACTGAGGCCCCAATGGGTGCCAGGCTAAGCGACTCTCACCAGGCCCCCCTCCACCCTAATACCCCCGTCCCACGCCTTCGCCGCTTTTTTACCCCCCAGTCTGACAAGCTGGTCTGTGACCAGCGCCATTCGGTCGGACGGAGAGGACGCTGGCGCAATTTATTCGCCGCTTCTCTGCCTGCTCTGATGGCTGCTTGCCCAGAGTGATAGAGAAAGACACTATCTCTATGGCTCTGTGCTTGCCTATGTCTGGGTTACCTCCACCCCCCATTCCCCCCATTCCCCCCCATTTCCCTCCCCTGTTGCAAGTCATGTGTTGAATCGTGTTGTATGTGCTTATTGCCGAGGTTTTTTTTTCCTGTTCCCACACTGTACTCTGTACTGTACTGAGCATAGTTTGGGAGTCGCTTTTTTTTCTCCTCCCCTCTCCTCATGTTATGCTGTATTTTCCTTACTTGTAATTCTTCCCTGTAAAGCGACTTTGAGTCTATAAAAAGCGCTATATAAATTCAATTTATTATTATTACTACTACTACAATGATGGTAATCATTTAATGAATAAGCTTCAAGTGAACGTGTGTGTGTGTGTGTGTGTGTGTGTGTGTGTGTGTGTGTGTGTGTGTGTGTGTGTGTGTGTGTGTGTGTGTGTGTGTGTGTGTGTGTGTGTGTATCTGCTCTTTGGGTTAGGCTACTTACCTTTACACAACTCGCAACTAAAACAACAAGTATGTATGTATTGAGTTGACGTAAATTAATGTTTTTGTTTTTATAATCCGATTCATCGATTAATCGAAAAAATAATCGACAGATTAATCGATTATTAAAATAATCGTTAGTTGCAGCCCTAACGAACACATTGTAAAAGACTGCTGAGATGAACTGTGCGTTGAGTATGGAGCTGGAGTGATTTCCAATCCAAAGGGACACTAACATTTAGACTCTGATATACAAAGATTTCCTTCCAAAATGGGTTATGCATTACTTTCTGGTCAGAAATATTTTGAGAGCTGACAACAGAAGAGTCTGGGAGTCTGGCAGAAAAAAAAAAGCCTGCACTTGATCATCGAGGTAGAGTCACGCTAACCTTACACCCCCCCTTCACTTGCTGCTGTCAAATCTCCTTGTTTGAGAACTGATGCGATGGCATCATTAAAAAAAATGGACAAACAGCATGCTGCAGTGTACGAGAGACTGCAGACAAAGGCATCATGGTAATTCCCTGACCAGGCAGTTTGGATGTGTGAGAGTGTGATCGCTCCTCTCCTGTTGAGATTGTTGACACGGAGAAAATGATACAGCGCCCGCCAGCTCGGGTCTTCTGCACAGATGTGTGGACTCAGCTGTGTGATTTACGATGCAGTGTTGATGATCAAGTACCACGACGATGTTCTCTATGACGTCCATTATTTTTTCAGTGATATGAACTAACATGTACTGTATGGGGTGTCGTCCGATCAGGCATGGGCCGGTATGAGATTCTGATGGCATGATAACCTTCAAAAGCAAAAATATCACGGTTTCATAGGTATTGTGCTATTGCAATTACAGCTTTAAAATGTATTATTTCGAAATGTCTGTGTACACCACAATATTTTGAGCATGTTGTTTGAATCATGTGTGTTAACATGGACATGCAGGGCTTTAAATTAACTTGTTTTGTTTTAAATCGCCAGCCAACATGGCTAAGTACATTTTTAAAGTTACCAAAGTTCATTACAATCGGCATTTGGTGGGTTGACGGGTGTCAATTTAAAGCCCTGTGGACATGAATATTGAGGTTATGAGGCTTATCCCGTTTTGATCATATTCGGGATATGATGACTGGTACACGGCACACAGAGAAATCAGGTTATTCATATCTCATCACAGGGTAGCCGACAGCTGTCTCCTCTCTCTCTCTCTCTCTCTCTCTCTCTCTCTCTCTCTCTCTGCTTTTGTTTAATTGAAAAAGTCAAATACCTTTGACTGTTTAACGCATGTCGCTTTTTTGACATTTTTGTGGCTTTTTCCTGCCATTTTTGTTGTTTTTTTCTGACTTTTTTGTGGCTTTCTCAAACGTTTTTGTCACTTTTTCCGACATTTTTGATGCTTTTTGTCGCATTTTAGTCGACACAAAGCCCTACAAAAGTCAGCAAAAAAGTTCCTTAGCCATCATAGAATTAAGCAAATTAAGCAAAACAATGATACATGTTTTAACAACAACTGAATATGAAAACTCTCTGCTTCTGAGTCTCAAAGTTGGCAAATCTACCATATTCTGCTTTGATTGTTAGGTAATTGCAGTTTTAAAAAAAAACACTTTCCCCTGTTTTTGGTTGGACGTACAACTAGGCGGGCCAAAATGTATTGTGAACCTAAACTAATATACAGGCCGGATCTAAATCTGCAAGGGGCCAAAGCTTTGGCCCGCGGGCCTCGAGTTTGACACATGTGCATTAGACACACACACCTCTGACTTGCATCCACACAAACTCAACATGAGAAAATAAAATGACCCGAAACAAACAACGAAGACAAGTGCGGGTGAAATCTGCCTCAATCTCAGGCTGTGGAAATGAATCGTTGTGAAAACTCGCCTCTAGTCAAGAGAGCGCAGAAAGACATCTGGTCCTGATTACACTGCTCGCTGACAGCAGGATGTCTCCTCTCCTCTTTTGTCTCCGCTTCATCAGTCCTCTTCTATCTGATGTTTTCAGTCCGCCCTCTGCTTTTCTCAGCATCACTCTGTCTCCGTCTTTTTTCGGCCTTTTCTCCGCCACTTTCTGTCTCAGTTTTCTCTGGCTCATTTCCAGGAGTTTTGCTAATCCCTTGGCGCTGTCTGCAGCTCTGCAGTGCTAGCAGAGTAGCAGTTAATTGTAGTTTGTCCCCCTTATCCACACACACAGGAGTTCATTTAAAACCCTTAGCGCAGGGATCTTCAACAGGGGGTCCGGGACCCCTAGGGGGGGTCCTCAGAGTCAATGCAGGGGGGCCTCCAAATTATTAAAGGTTTTTCTCTTGGAGTGTAACTCAGTCAAATCTGACTACAACAGGGCAGGATCTCCATGGGGGCCATGACGGCCCTGGCCTGCCATGCTTTAAAAAATCGTCTGCCCTTTGGCCGCAGTGGCCTTGATGCCCCGCCCGCACTGCCCCAGCTGATTTTGCCATTTTCTCTTCTGCCTTTTATCCTGTCAATACAATTCTTAGACACAAGTGTCAAGTTCTATTCTAAATTCTTATTGGGCAACATCAAGTAAAACGCTGCGCACATTAATGCGTTCAATTTCGAGCCTAGTATGAACTGCATGAAAACCGAGGTATTTAACACAGTCCAACAAAAATCTAGCACCGGCCAACCAGGAGACCAAATCCAACTTATCCTGATGTGCCAATCGTAAGAAAAAAAATTCCAGGACTTGCCTGGGAATCATCGCATTTTCATGTTTATCTTCCGTATTAAAGTAATCCAGTACACCCATGGATCCATTGAAACCAGGTAAAAAGTAATTTGGTAATTCGGCATACTTTTAATGGTGCCAATTTGCCAAAATGTAAACAGATATAGGTTATAAAAGAAGGGCTCAAAGTAGCACTGCATACAACGTTATACTTTCTGTTGACATCCCCCAAAGCATTATGGGAATTGTAACCGTTTCCCACACTTAGAACATGATAATCTACCAAATAAAAGTAAGACAAAGATTAATAATAGGAGCGCCAAAATTCATTAATATTAACTTTGGTGTTTGTTGAACTATAAATATTTTAGATTTATATTGCATTACATTAACCCCGCAGAAAAACAAGAAAAGAGAGCTTGTGAAAAAAGATATATACAGTTGTTATCAGAGGGAGAGGGAGCGTTTTATGCCAACTGTTATGAAAGGTAAGAGGGATTGTAATGGAAAAATATGTAGAAAACCTCAGCAGTGCAGAAGATAAAAAGGGACATTACGACAAATCGAAACAGGTCATTAGTGGCAAAAGCTTTGTCTGCCCAAAACATAAAACACACACACACACACACACACACACACACACACACACACACACACACACACACACACACACACACACACACACACACACACACACACACACCCCCCAGTGTGACCGGGGGTGACAGATTGCGCCCTTTGAGAGCAAACATGTTAAATAATTCAGCAGCAGCTGAAATGCTAGCAAACATTAAACTATTTTATTCTGCAAAGTGACACAAAAGTATCTTTTTAAAAAGTGCCTCTGTGCTATGAAACAGAGGCTGGCCGTTTCCTAACAGCACACGGATGCAGAGGTAATGTACCAGCATTTTTATTCCTGACAAAGTGTCTAGAAATAAAGAGTTGGCATGGCAGCAGATCAGCCTGATTGGCCAAAGTGCTTTCTGATGTAAGACAATTCTTGCTGTCATTCATCGGGGAAAGACTCCTCTCTGTGTACTGCACTTTTGTTTCCAAGAAACACATTGTTTTAGTCAGAACAAAAGGCACTTTGCGGAAAAAAAGCTCTGCAGCCGAATGTTATCCTAACCTTAGTGTTGTCTTCTCGTCGTCCATGCTTTTTTCTGCGCCCCCCCAATACTACCTAATCCACCACTTACACCAACCTATTACCACTAGTTTCACACTTGTTTTGGGAATTCATGGTCAATAAATGTCATGTATGTGAAATGATAATGAAATGTAATTAAACACCCAAAATTCTATGAAAGTAGTGAACTGATCATTCGTTTTACTTGCGAAGAGCTTTGTATGAAAACGCCCATGTTATCTTTGGGCAATTTGCTTGAAAGAAATCAAAGATTTCTGAGAAAATTTGAAAACAGGGTCGGATTTGTCCCGAGGACAACGGGAGGATTAAATGAAGAACCTTAAGATGAACCTTTAACACGCACCAGCAGATGTTTTAAAGAAGAACCAGCCTGAGGGCTTGTTCAAACCACCAGATGAAAAAAAGATCTATTCTACTTCTTTCATTAGCTATTACTTCACTCATGGATTTTCCAGGCGTTGCTGCCTTGTATCATTCATTTAAATTATTGTTGTCTTTAAACACAGCCCACCAACCCACACATTTCTCATTGTTGCTGTCTCGATTTCGGAGATTTTTTTACCTCGCTGGATAAGGTTGTCAGTTAAAAAGTCAAATGGATGTGGATGTGTGTGTGTGTGTGTGTGTGTGTGTGTGTGGGGGGGGGGGGTCCCGTTCGTCCGGTTGGCGCTCCACATCGCCGTTCCAGACAGCGTGAACTCACCAGAAAACAGCATGGTAAGCTCATGAGACACAGACCATATAGTGGCTTTGGAAAAAAAAAAAAACTATCCCCTGATATTTTCCATTCATAAAATTCCTGGAATTGGGATGAAGGAGGGGAAATAAATCAGGCTGCAGCCTGGTGTCTGTGTTTTTTTTTTTTTTTTGTTTCTTCATGTTGCTGTGATTGGCAGAATGAGGGTTTAGCCATATGTTTTCTCCTGCTACCATTCTCCACAGCCTCCTTTTGTTTTTCCTCTTGACATCAAATAGACATAAAGAAGGGGATTTGCTGAGTGTGCCTTCCAAGTAAAGTGGTTAGAAATGAGAGGCTTTTTACGACATGGAAAGGTCTTCATTACTCTGCATATTACCAAGAGCCGTGTATTGATGGAAATTTCTGCATACCCCCCCCCCCCCCCCAAAAAAAAAAACACAACTATAATTTTAAAAAAATGCATCTTTAATCTGTCCCCAGAATACCCTTTGGTTTTGTTTTAGTTCTTAAACACTCAGTCTCTATGATGTAAAGGGTGTGCACCACATTGCGGCTTATTTGGTTTTTCTTATTTATTGTACAAAATTGGTGAGCTGGATTGAATAAGGCAATTCAATTCCCCTTTTTCTAATCTGCAATCCTTTGAGGTGGTTTTTCATTCTGTTTTTTATGGGCCCTCCTGCTAACATGCCACCGCTGCTGCGTCAGGAGCCGTGCACTGTAAAGATAAGTGGATCAACTTTGAAGTACATGTAAAAGAGAAAGCTGTCATTTCATTAAGCGGACAGAAGCAATCCCTTTTCTTCTGATCCTGTACAAACCGGATCAATTGGACTAACACTGAAAAGCTGATGAACTTTCTTGTCAGCGCAGACATCACACTGATAGCCGAAGCTGGGAATGACGTCACACCCGAGTTGAATGCGTTCCATTTATAAGTCAGATTTTCATTGTTTTAATTCGCTCTAGCTAGGTTAGTCACTGTTAGCAATGCCAGTTTATAACAACTCATTACGTTGTTTTTTGTGCATACCATTGTGTGTAAGCGTCCATTGTGGTACTTTTTCACGGCTGATTGTGCCTGGAATGCAGAGCAAATCCTCAAGTGTAGCCGGTCATTACCTCCAGATAATAGCTTATAAATCACCTTGTTCATTAGTTCATCACTTGATGCGATAGCTTTGATTTATGAAGTCCCACACCATCCCCTAATTCATTTCTTTTTGGCACATTACTGATACAGTTGCCCAAAGGATCGAGTCACAGGAGGGAAAATGACATGCAAATTGAGATGCAAAGAAATTAAAACTGAGTATACAAATCAAAAGCATGCCCACATGTGTGACATAAAAGAACACACATATATTCACACATACAGGCCTGCACATGAATTAGTCGTAGGTATAAACACACATTACACTGTGCTCAAAACTGAAGCAGTTAGAGCTAATACTGAGTTCATTCGAGGGGTGGCAGTAGCTCAGTCCGTGGGGAGTTGGGTCGGGAACTGGAGGGTCGCTGGTTCAAGTCCCCATACGGAGTGTGGATTGGTAGCTGGAGAGATAACAGTTCACCTCCTGTGCACTGCCAAGGTGCTCGAGCAAGGCACCATACCCCCCAACCGCTCAGGGCGCTGGTCCAGCACTGGCAGCCCACTCACTCTGACATCTCTCTGTTTGTGCATGAATAGGTCCTGTGTGTGTGTGTGTGTGTGTGTGTGTGTGTGTGTGTGTGTGTGTGTGTGTGTGTGTGTGTGTGTGTGTGTGTGTGTGTAGTGATTTCTAAACAAACAAACATCCCCACTGGGGATCAGTAAAAAGTAAAAATTATAAAGTGAAGCTATAAATCATGCTGTCCATGATGGATCGAGCTTAAGCTAAATAAGCTGTGCATTTCTGAACAAAAGAAATCAAATTAGTTTTTTTTCTAGAGCCAGTTTAACCAAAGTGCTCCACAGGAAACATTCAAACGAAATGAAAATTGACTCAATTGATTCTGAACGCTTTGATATTATGCCCTAAATTTAATTGAATTAATTTAATTTAATTTAAAATGAGCATTTATAAATGTGTTTCGTAATGGCTGTAAGTAAGTGAAATTAGGTTTTATTGCTATTATACTATTATCATTATGTTCTCAAAAACAGCTAAGCGGTCTGCATATTAAAAAGAAAGAAAAATAAAACATCATGTGAGCCTCTACTGTATTGGCCTCCAGTCCAACCAAATCCTGATCAAATCATGTGTCTTCTTTGAGCCTTGCTACTCCCAAAGCCAAAAATAAAAACTGAGCTTGGTGTCCAATTTGTGTGTTGGCTTGTTTCTATTTTAGCAAACAAGGAGAATGGTTCACAAATCTGAAGCAGGGTTTCAAATGTTTTTTTTAGATGTCCCAGTTCAGCCAGAGTTTGTGGTCGGACAGAGAGAAGACTGTAAAACCAACTTTTTAAAGTAAAAATTTTCTATATTTCTCCTTCAGGGAGGGGCGTATGGATTAAATAAATGTAGTTGCCGCCAGTGATGAGGTGTGCAACAATGCCCCAAGAAAACTCAGAATGCCCCTAAAAACATGATTAAGAGGCAGAACATTGAATATTTCATGAATATCGACTCAAATGAAATACGTTCGTCTCATCAGATTTTCTCTTGATCGATATACAGCTAATGCGATAAACGCTGATGGAAACATTATTTGCCGAATAAATAATGAATTGCGATTAAGTTTTAGGTGATTTTATGGTTGCAAAACGAAGAAGAAGAAGTTTTAATTCATTTCCGCCCAGTATTTCCGGTGTCAACAAAGACAGATGTAAGAGGACGAACGAGGAGGCACGAGACTTTTTGAATTTAATTTACGAGCAAAATATAACGGCTATTTTAGATCGCAGAAATCTAAGAAATGCCATAATTTATCAGGAACTCGCGAAGGAAATGGCCAACAAAGGTTAAGGATTAAGTGTACCATCTACCAAGGTAAACAGACGTGCACCTGTACAGGTCAGAAGTGGTGAAGACTGCCACGTCATGCGCACTACCGGGAGTGGCGACACAAATGTCCCTTATGATGCAACGATCGTCTACCACACACACCCTGTAGCCTTCAGCAGGGGGTCTAATCGGGACGTGAATAATATGCTTCAACCAAAGGGTTTCCGTGAAGTGTCTCTGAACCACGATCTCCCAGAACTGTTTGGAGCGCTGTTCCCACACCACAGGCCGCTTCCGTTGTCGTTGGGCATTTACGTGCATCTGCATCATCAGAGCAATGTGTTGATAGCGTCGTTGTTTTCTTATTATAGCTTGATATGTCGCTATCAGCTGGCACACAAGCACTATTACAACTTGTGCAATATTGATCATTTGTTGGTAGATGGGTCATGGCGCAATCCATTTTGTCTAGCAAAACTTTGTTCGCAAACGTTTGCTTGAATGTTGTGCGATTAAGTGCGAAAATTAATGGAAACACCTTAAAATGTCTCAAATGAGGTGTTTTGAGTTGAACTCCCTCACATGTCAATGTTTTTAATTGTGATTTCCTTGTAAGTGCATAATTGGCTTTCAAATTGTTTCTATTCATTTATTTGTCTTTATTTTTATGTTTTGTTGTGTCTTTGTATGTATGTAATGATGTGATGTAATTCAGCTGCCTATCTTGGCCAGGTCTCCCTTGAAAAAGAGATTTTTAATCTCAATGGGCTTCTCCTGGTTAAATAAAGAATAAATAAATTTTTTTTTTTTTTAAATCAATTCGATATATCAATTTGATCGCAAAACAGCATGTGACGTCATTACGCGCAGGTTTTCATTCACTTTAAACCCGTTGGATGGAAACACACTTTCACCAGCTTTATTCGCATGAGTTTTTTTAATGAACTTCAGATAATTCGATTGACAAGTGGATGGAAACTTAGCTAGTGTAGGCAAAAGTTGCTCCCACATACTTATTTAATTTCCTCTACATAAGAACAGTATTTATGCAGAAATATGTGTGGCGAGACTGTGATGTGACTGTCTTGTCTTTTTGTAAAACACAAAAAAAGCCAATATGTATTTTTTGTGTCTGTGAATGTGTTGTTAGTGTTGTTAAGCAAAGTGTTGGTAATTTAGGAAAAGTCAGACTACAGGACCAGCAGAGCCTGCGGAAAGGTTGCTGTCCTCGTCCTTTCATATTTCAACACACTCTCTCCTGTGTGACTCATGTGGACTTCTGGTATGTGACGACCCCTGCTGCACACTGCTGTTAATTGGGATTAGCATATTAGCCACCGAAATAATGCTGCGGTGATACGAGTCCGCTGGCCATTATAACCCAATAAACCCCCTGTCTATGAGAGCAAAGCTCATTAAATCTCGCCGAATGGAGCCAGTTATGAGCGCCCGCTGGCTCTGCCCTATCCTGCAAATCCTATCATGGCACAGATGTGGAGCTGTGGCTAGCATGGGGCTAGTGGACGGCTAATCACAGCCACAGTGTTTAGACTAGCCGATTAGCACTCCTCACTGATTCCTGATGCCCAGGATTAAACCTAACAGCAGCAGAGCGTGAGTGTACATGACAAAATGGAAACACACAAGCGCACACACACACACACACACACACACACACACACACACACACACACACACACACACACACACACACACAACAGCAGGTTTGTTAGAGTTAATTAAGAGTTAAGAAACAGCTGCTCATCATTCTTACATAACACACTATAGCATTCCTCGTCTCAGCACCAACACTGGAGTCATCTTTGATCAATTCCCAAGTAAGTCTAAAGTCCTTCAGTCAAATCAAGTCACTTTTTTGATGAGCAGGTCTTTTACAGTTTTTTACAATCACTTTGCTACTAATTTCAGAACCTTGACGTCATTTTTCAAAACTCTAGACACAAACCTCACAACCAATGATCAAAATATAAATTTTTCAAAACTCAAACACTTTTTTCAAATGCTTGGATACAATCCACATAAACCAAAGATCATTTGTTCATTTAACAAAGATCACCTGTTCAATATGACACAACTTAACATCAAAGTACTACTATTTCAAAAAGCAATTCACACATTACATTTCAGATGATTGTCTATTCAATTCATTACAATGATCTAACTATCAATCAATACAACTACTCAAAATGATAACTGTTGCATTACTCTTAATGCATAGTTGGAAACAGATAAAAAATATTCTATGTTTAGATCATGAAAGTTTCAAGATAATGAGATTCATTGTCACCAATTAGTGTTGAGCATGAACCAATCAGACTACAGTATCATGGATGTAATATTTCATCATCAGTCTTTACTGTAATGTACTGTTTACCAGACACTGTTTCTATGGTCCCATGTACTACCTTTGAGAGTATCTACAGTATTGACAGTACTGCACTGTATGCATGCAGGCCCTTGGAATTATTTGTCCAATTCTGCCAACTCGTTACTGATGATTGAGATATATACTTTATATAATAAAGTATAATATAAAGTACTGTGTATATATATATATATATATATATATATATATATATATATATATATATATACATATACATATATACTCTTACCACATTGTTCGCCATGCCCGAAGGTTTTTTCCAAGATGTTTGGCTAATTGCGATGTAGATGAGAACCTGCAGCCAAATCTACAAGACAGAGTTGATGAATATGTAGAAGTACAGTAATCACTTCTTTGTTTTGCTTATTACAGTACAAGCAAGTTGAGGAACACTGCATTTGATGTTTTGCAGTAGAGTCATTTATTTTCTATTTCCTAGCTAATTATTTTGCTTTGATTCTAATAAACCTATGTTGTGATCGTACTGTATTGTTTTTCATCAATACATTTCAGGTTTTGTTCAATTATTCCACTGTGTCTGTAGTATTCTCTCTACTACTGCAGTACTTTTACAGGGATGTATTTACATCTAGTACCATAATGAAACATCTATCACCTATTTTGTACTACAATATTGAATGATTGTACGAACGATGACCCAGCGAAACTATGGGTAGCTTGTGTGTCTGTGATCCAAAGAAACGTTTCAATGGTATTTCACAATATATTTGTTTTTTGAACCAATGATTGTGCAAGTGCAAGATTTATTTAAAGATATGAATGCACAATGCAATATTTTGAACATTGGACAGTCTGTGTTACAAGTGATGATCGTTTTGAGTTTTGTGTCTAGAGTTTTGAAAAATGACGTCAAGGTTCTGAAATTAGTAGCAAAGTGATTGTAAAAAACTGTATTCAGCAGTTCGCGGTTTTACTTCTTGTGAGAAATTTTTGAATACAAAAGTGATGACTCGTGGCACAGACGCAGCCATTGTGGCTGTCTGATCCGCTTCATCAGGGGTCTTTGATGTTACGTGTTGCCATAGTGACGAGTTTGACTGACAGCTGATCACATACTGGGGAGATTTTTGAGTCGCCCATTAACGATTCGCAGTTTGTGCTGCGAAGCATACTTGAAAGTTAGACAGAAACGTAACAACGTTAAATGATATTCATTTATATTTAACAAGTCCACATCTCTGCGAGTGAATGATGAACATCTCAGACCAAAAAACGGTTTGTACGTTACAACATGGAACTTTCATGGCACCATACTGAGCCCTTCACTGTTTTACTCCATGCCTCTTTTATCAACTCATTTAAATGCTGTTTGTCTGCATGGGTTATGTTGTGGCATTTCTTTTCTCCTTTTATCTTAAGTGCTTTTACTCTGTTAACTGTTTTTTCTTGTCTTTTTATTGTGTGCTTTATTGTACACTTTTATTTAGAAGTGTCTCCAAACCAAATGTCCCTAATGGGTCAGTAAAGTTTGAATTACAATTAGAATTGGAGTTTTTGATGCACAGAGCATCTTTCTGGGAGATTCTAATGGGAAGCAGAACCCAAGACATAGCAACACCTACTGTATGTCTGCAGTCTATAGAACAGGTTTTACTTGATCCGTGACTGTTGTCAAAGCAGTCGGACACGGAGTAGCTCTCTTCTTCAAAATACAAAGTTTAACCGGCTTAGAACTATGTAATTTATTTTTAATTAATTACAGGCAACATGGCCTAATCCTAAACCGTGTCATAGAACTGACGTGGTTGTGTTATTTCGCGATTTCGCGCTGCCTCTGCTGCCTCACCTCAGTGACAAGCTTATGTGACAAACTAACCTGACAAGCTAATGCAACTCTAAGGCAGGTGCACTGTACAAAGTCAGCTAACAGCCTACCTTTATCCACAATTTTCAACTCTATGGTGTTGAATCCAAATTGCTTTCTTACGTTACTTCTCAGATGCTTTAGCGTCATGATTATCCGTATAGCACAGCTCGCTAGTTTTTTATTTTGCGTTAGCAAAGGTAACCACAATAGCTGTGTAGCTGAGGGCAACAGGGCCCTGCAATAGATCAGTAATTTTAGGAACATCCAACACTAGAGTACAAGGAAAAGCTCATTGCGCTGTAAATCTGTGAATTCTTACAGAAGATTTCTTCCAGTATATCACCAAACCTTTGACGTTCATAATTTTTGTGGAATAATGCGAAATCTGGCCATTAGCAACCTACCATACTATACAATAGGAATTTGATACTGCTGAATGATTGCCTTCAAACAGTCAAATACCCCCAACCTTTGTACTAATGGAGGGCTGCATGTTCTTATAATCTCTTCATGAGTCCAATGTGAGTCTCCCGCAGAAAATCACATTATAATGACATTGTAATTACAAACAATCGGTGCTGCACAGTTGAAGGCAAAAGAGCTCATATCTTCCTTTGTATCGCTGTATGATGTACAACCTGAAAAAAAGCATTATAGACATACATGATGTCATGCAGGTTCTGAGACACTCGTTCATCACATCCTTCACAATAATATTGTGCATATCTGTTAGCAGGGATTGGACTGCATATTCTTGTACAAATATGGAAATTAACAGTATGTTCAGGCACCCAAACACTGGAGGCGTTCGCTGTTACTCTAGATATTGCGGTATATTCATGGTCAATGTCTTGACTACAGTAGGAGTCCCTCAGCTGATTCAAAGAACATGGTAGATTTGCATTTAGCTCCTCGACAACATTAAAGACACAGAAAAGAAGCCCATTGCTTGGTCTGTAAAGTGAAACATGTAAGAGTGAGACAGTAAACAGTCTGTACTGCATTCGTAATGTTCCCTCTGGTTCTACTGAAGGAGATGGGTCAATATCTGGAAAGCTTTCTCAGCTACTGATGCAACGCATGGAATTGCCTGAGGCACAATAGCCTGGTATCTCTGCTGAATATGTATCAGGTCATATGTTAGTTCACCCGGCCGGCCTTTCTGTTTAATTGGGCTCAAGGCTCCGATGGTATCCGTGGACTGTCTTTAAAGCTGTTAAGGAGAGGAATGTCAAAGCATGTGAACCAAGGCCTTGAGCCCTGATCACCAGAGAGAGAAAGAAGAAGCAGCGAGAAGGAGCAGGGAATGATGGTTACTGATCAAAACTAGGGATTGCATCAAGGACACCCTTAAGGGGAGGTTGATTCATTCTACACTCCACTGTCAAAAAACGCCTTGGAAAAATCAGATGCTAAATTAAAATGGCGTTAGGCGGAAGAAGGGAAATTAAGTTATTTAACTTTTGTTTTTACTTAAACTTTTAAATCTAAACTTTTAATGATGAACTGTTAAACTGTCAGAAATCAAAGCTTTATTTAGTTATTTAGCTTCATTATTGCTCTGTTCGTGCATGAGAGGCAGCCATTTGTTTTCCTGATGAAAAGCTCTGGCATGCGTCTTCAACTGATGTTTCAGATTATCTCAAACTAAGATATTTCCAGGTTTAGGGCTGGCTACAACTAACTGTCTTTCATACCAAAGGCGTAAATCGATGTAGTTTGATGAAGGGAGAGCATAGGATAAAGAGTATTATGACCAACTCATCCTACAAAGCAGCTAACCAAATTGCTACACATCCAAATTAAAACAATCACAATGCTTCAGATGTTTAACCTAAGCCATCAAAGAGTAGCGTTACATACAGTCCCTCCAGAAAAACGCAGAGTTTTTTTTGTGATTGTTGCGGGCAAAAATCCTTGAATATGAGGCACGTTTTCTTAAAAAATGCGATGGAATATGCAGGATATTTATGCAATTTTATGCAATGAAATTGCGGGAACTTGCAAAAATTGCGGTTTGATGGAAAAGAGAAAAAAAGTGATTCCCCCAACACCGTGTTCTCACTAGGCGAAATTACGTCACTTCATAACGTTCCCATGGCAACAGGGGGAAATGGCTGCTCTTGTGTGAAGTAAACGCAACATTTTTCAACTTTCTGCTAAGATATATGTGACTTTTTGCAACAAAAATGTGGGGATTATGAAATCATGCAAGCCCCGCATATTTTGCGCGGAAATCGGCAATTTATGCGGCGAAAGTGCGGCATATTTGATTGGATCATCTTGTTGATCCAATTCATCACTATCGGCCATGCTTTGTTGGCAATGACTCGTTCAGTCAATAGCCTATGTAAACACTTTTAGAGAAAAATGCTGTTTATTTACTGAAAGCCCAATAAACAGCGTAGAGCTGCAAAGATGAATCGATTAGTTGTCTACTATTAAATTAATCGCCAACTATTTGATAATTGATTCATCAGTTTGAATCATTTTTATGAAGACATTTTTCTATTTATTCATAAAAATACTTCCAGCTTCTTAAATGTGAATATTTTCTAGTTTCTTCACTCCACTGTGACAGTAAACTAAATTTCTTTGAGTTGTGGACAAAAGAAGACATTTCAGGATTGATCCACATTTTTCTGACACTTTATAGATAAACAACTAATCGATTAATCAAGAAAAAAAAAACTCTGTTGCAGCCTTAAAACAGCGACACAAAAAAAACAACAGTTTTGTCTTTGTGTCTAATCCAAGCCAGACCGGTAAATGGTTGGTGAGTCATGAGCAGGGAGGAAACACTACATGGGGACTCAGAGGGCAGATATCCATCTGCCATGTCTGTCCATTTTCAACAGCTTCAAACACTGAGGAGCACTAAGTCATCCCACAGGGCTGATGGCTCGTCTCTTTTCTATCTGTTCTGGCAAGCAGAATGTTCCAACATGCAGAGTTTTTGGGAACATACTGTAAGGAGATTTGTTCAATTTGATACAATCTGTGCAGCCAGTGGCACCAGTGTGTGTAGCCAGTATCTTGGCTTAGAAAAAAAAGCTAATTAAATCTAGGTAGTTTGTAGATGATGATAGTGATACTAGTTTAACTACATGCACATAATGATGAGCCCCTGACATTATGCTGGGTAAGGCTGGGCAATATATGGATATTATATTGATATCATGATATGAGAATCGTCTTAGGGCGTTTTAACACATGTAGTTTGCTTTGGTCCGAATCAGTTGGAGAGTTAGTAAACTTGGAGCGATTTGCCCTTGGTCAGTTTGGTTTGGTTTCACACCTGGAAAAATCCAAGTGTACCAAAATGCGTCATTACAAATCAGGCAAGAACGTCCAGCCCTCTTATTGGTCGGATATGTTTGGGGGCGGGAGCAAGAAAGTAAATACAGGAAGACGGTCCTGTGTTCTGGTCTAGTGGTCAAACCAGCTCATTTCATTAGAATTATCAGACATTGTTTCGCAAGAGACGTTAGGCTACTACATCTGCTATGGTCACCAAGACTTCGCTCTGCTCTGCCGGCGTCTGTCTCCAATTTTAGCAGCGGCTGGTTCGACCACGGAGATGCGAGTGATGGACGGCAAGCTTGACCGCAGTCTATTTCTGTGAGAGAAACACTGCAAGCTGCTACAGTTTGCTGCCATCGCAGATTGCTAAACACACCTGACTACAGGAGACATTAGCTCAGACTTGCAGAGTTTGCATAATTGGTGCGGTTCGAGTACGGCTCACGTTCTCACCACAAATGAACCGCTCCAGAGTTCGATTGAAAGTGTACCGAGACCACCTCTTCAAGCAGGTCTCGGTACGCTTGTTTGGTCCGCTTTTGGTGCGCACCAGAGTTCGATTGCCGCGTTCTCACCTGCCTAAATGAACCGCACCAGCGGGGCAAACAAACTCTAGTTCGATTCAACTGAAGTAAAGGCTGTTGGTGTGAAAACACCCTTAGACTTTGGATGTCGTAATATCGTTATTTGGTAAGTGTTGTCTTTTCCTGGTTTTAAAGGCTGCATTACAGTAAAGTGATGTCATTTTTTAAACCAGACTGTTCTAGCTGTTCTATTATTTGCCTTTAACCACTTCTCTAATCTAATTTTGAAAATAGTTTTGTTAAAGCACCAATTGTCAACCCTAAAATATCGCCACAATATCGTCATAGAGGTATTTGGTCAAAAATATTGTGATATCTGATTTTGTTCCATGTCGCCCAGCCCTAATGCTGTGTACACTGCAGGATTAAACGGTCCCACGTGGTGTATAGTTAGATGAGATAGCATTAGCCAGTTCTAATTTTTAAACAAATGACAGGACAGTAATGTCCTCATTATTCACTTTAAGTCCATTTAGTTGCAAATCAATCTGGCCACTGCCCTGTTTCCGGCTTAAGGCAGGACTGTAAATAGCATCACAGCATCACACCCTGGTGTCTATGATGGAAGAGGAGGGGTAGAGGAAGGAGCCAAGGAAATGAGGCCAATTTCCCTGTGGGGCCCCAGAAACCAGGAGCGGCCAAACAGGTTCCACACTGAGGAGTAATTAGACTACAACCTAATAGCAGCCCAGACCCACCCACTTCCTGCCAGGTGTCCCCCAAGGGTGTGTTCCTGAACCTCTGAGTTTCTGTCTGGGTGTCTTCCTTAGTTAGCCTGTCTTTCAGCACTTCATTGCATATCGTCTGGCTGTAACCGGCTTTTTGGCTCTGCATATCTGTCTGTTCCTAAGTAACCTCATCATGCTCCTGCTTGCCCCTTTTTTTTTTTTTTTAGATTAAACACTAAACAAACAATATGATTTGCACCACACAGGAGTTGAAGTTGGAGTGATGACCTCCGGCTGGGGGAAAAAAAGAAAAAAATTGGAAGTGAAATGTCACAGAACGGCTACTGTGTAGGAAGAGAGGATGCTTTGGCCAGATGACTGGGGCCACTGAGGAGGCTCACTGTGTTTCCAGGGGCAGTAAAAGGTAGCAGGCCTGAGCTGCAAGCACAAAGTGTGCAGGGCAGACTGGAAGTTGAAGAATTTCCGTCCCGGCGTGAGTGTGAGAGAAAGAGAGAGTAGGCTAGTGTCTGCCAGCAAGAGCAGCACTCTTTTTCCACATGGGAGAAGTTATGGCGTGATTTGCAGGTCATCCAAACCACTCCATTTGGCGAGAAATTAGTGTGTGTGTGTGTGTGTGTGTGTGTGTGTGTGTGTGTGTGTGTGTGTGTGTGTGTGTCCCCGCATATGTGTGTGTGAGGCCACATCTAGTTTTTAAGAGCTACCCAACTGACTAAACACACACATGCACACACACATCATTCAATTTACCACCTAAACAAGTGTGCAGTCATGCCGGGCACAATGGAAGGAAGGCCGGGCGCAGTACGGCGATTCAAAAATCAGCACTTGACATATTCACCCGCAAAGTCCAAACTGCTACGAAATTCATGCACACACCATGGTCAATAAAACACTAATAATAGCTTTGCCTCGACTTAAAATTACAGTTGGGAAGGGTTATTTTGTGTCAGTCAGCTCTGATGTCTTCATTTGATATTTGCACGGCTCGCAAGGGCATCTACAACACTATTGGTTGTATTTCAATATCTTCATCTTGACTCAATCAGTCGGTGAGCAATGCCGCGTGCATGGTTGCACAGGTAATTAGGTAAGTGCTTACAGTGTCACAACTAGGGCTGTATTCAAGAAAATCTGTACCTAAGAAAATCTTGGTCGACTGAAATTCTTCATACTCTTCAACCAATGTATTGGTTGATGGGGGGAAAAAATGTGCACGTTGTCTCTAAAATAACTACTAAATTGTGCAAAGTGCACTGAGTGCGCTCTACCTGGTAGCGTTGTGTGTCCATTAAAGCGGTTTTCTAAGACCACTACAATTTGTTTAATGCTCTGCAAAGGTAAGTGCTGCATATTTACACAATGCTACAAACAGCGTCGATTCTGCACCGAGCGCTACTCGTTTGAAGTTTTTTACTGGTCGCATAGAGTTGAAGAATCGTCTACTTTGGGTAAAAACCTGCGCTCGTCACTAATTTTTTTTCCATAGCCATCCATTTACATTACAGTGCAGGAGGGGTGGCACATTCCACAAAGATCAACCATCACATCCTACATGTACAAGTGCTGAACAACAACAACGTAGGAGAAATAAAAACTGCTGGACTGTATATAACTACCTTATGCCGACCAATATGGATGTGACTACCGACATTTTTACTTAATTTTTAGGTTCTGTATCATAGCAACCAGACTCAAAACAGGTGTCTCAAACCGCTGCGCCACCAAAGCACTCTAGCGCTCACAACTGGGTGTTTTCAGAAGAGCGGCTAACATGTTTAGCTAAAAAAAATGCTTTGGTCAACACCGCCTCACTCCACACCCTTGGTCAGGTGCCTTTGGCATTAGTTACTGTCCCAAAAAGTCTCATTTACCATCTCAGTCAAACGTAGGGGGATTTCAACTAAATCCAATGTAATCCCATACGTGATGTTATTTGACGCTCTTGGTAGCCCTTTGGCCTCAATTAATGGAATTGTTGGGTCTTTGTAAATTATAGCTAGAGTGTGGTCTAGACCTACTCTATCTGTAAAGTGTCTTGAAATAACTCTTGTTATGATTTGGTACTATAAATCGAATGACCAATTGTCAGTATTTGATGGGGTTGGGAGTGAGAACGGGTTGCTGTGGTGGACAGGCAGTCTAATGAAAGTAACAAGAGCAATACTCCCACTAAGGCTGAATGATTCAAATATTCAAATAAAAAAAAGCAATTGAAAGAATTCAATGAACTATTCGTGAAGGCTGTGAAAAATCGAATGTGCAATATTTAGTTGAATGTTTGGTGTAACCTTTGGTTTAACTATTCTATTTATTCCTCTTTTTATTGTTATAGTTACTGTTTTTAATAAGATAAATGCTGGAATAATCTTCCATATGACTTATTGCTGAAATGCATATCTATGTTCTTTGCATAAAGATTTAGAGCAGTTTTGATGGTGTCTCATGTTATAATGTTACATGACATGTTTTATCTCTTACACAGACAATATTGAACTTATTCGAATTGGAGTCACAATATCTAGCAGAAAAATCACAATTCCATTTTTTCCTTCAATCGTTCAGCCCTACCTCAGACCAATGAGAATTTGGTCGTATAAAAGCCTATCAGCCAACTACTCAACAACCAAACTGGAGACGTCAGACGTATTCACAACAGCAAGATAGGAACCATGTCTGAGGTCCATCATCATTCTATTAGCTACACTAATATTACTGCTAATGAGAAGGCATTACAGAGGCCAATAATAACCTGGCAGGGCGGCGAGGCTTCATCCCAGCCCCGGGTGCCATTGGTTATAAGAATATATGGACTGTGGCCGTAGCCAGCTCAGCTCTCCCTCTCCTGTTCGCCGGGCCTCATTATCGCACAATCACGCCTCACTGGCTGCGAAGCTGACTCTGTCTGCCTGGCCGCCTGTCCAGACAGGTGGGAGGGGGAAGAGAGGAAAAGACTCAGACTAACAGAGAGAGAGAGAGAGAGAGAGAGAGAGAGAGAGAGAGAGAAGGACAGAGGATAAAGTACAGTAAATGTGAGAGAGTGGTGGAAGGGTGAAGGTTAAGGCCATGCAGGTCACAGGGAGAGACAAGATGGAAGTGAGACAAAAGAGGCTCAGATCACAAGTGGAGGGAATATGAAACAAAAAGCTGAAAAAGCAGAGGAGAAGGTAAAGGAGAGGGTAACTGAGACAGAGGCCAAGAGAGAGTGAGGGGGTGCAAGAGTTTGTGGACGACTGTGGCAATGTTTCTCTTTTTCCTCCCCCTCCTTATTTTCCGTCTGAGTTACATGGTCATTTGGCGGCACTGGCTAAGACCACCGGCGTGTTTCCACTTGGTCGTCGGCCGGCCTGTCTGCCTGTCTGTCTGTAGGTACTCTCTGTCTTCCTGGCCGTCCACTCAATTTCTCTTCCTGCCTGTCTTTCATCCAGTCTGACTGTTTGTCTGTCTGTCTGGCTGGCTGACAGTTTCTCACTGTGGTCAACGTAGGAAAGCAAAGCCCTCCACCACCTCTGAAAATTTGTAATTGCTAAAAGGTTTTGCACAATCTATCTGCAACTAAGGTTGAGGTTCAGTGTCATTTCAAATCATCTGACTCCAGCATTACATTCAATCCAGAGGCTAAACCGTAAATGATTGATGCCTATTAAAGTTAAAGCAGAAGATGCTATTGAAATTGGTGTGCTGGAATCAGCAAGATAATTTCCCTATAGAAGTCTCACCACTCTCGGTCTTGTTGAACTGCAAAAACACACAATCACCTGATTGTAAAGTCATTTTAGAAAGTAATACCTCTTCTCTAGTCTCGCATTTCCAGACCTTCCTCCACAGCGCCGCGAAGGAGGGTCTGACTAGTCCACACAGCATTCCAGGATGGGAGAAAAACGTGCTCTGGTTTATTGGCATTTCTTTAAACCAATCACAATTGTCATGGGCAGCGTTAAGCTCCAGGAAAAGCTGCGGTGCCGCTGCAAAATAGCCTCGGGACGGAACTTGTTTTGGTGGAACGTGAACGTTCAGTCGTGCAACAGAAAACTCAGATTGGACAGATAGTCTAGCTAGCTGTCTGGATTTACCCTGCAGAGATCTGAGGAGCAGTTAACTCCAGAGTCCTCAGAAATCCACCAGAGTTTAAAATGCCGACACAAACAAAACGGAAGGTAACGGACACCCGGCTGAAAATAGTGAAATCCGGTGGAATTTCCGACAGCAACGGAGCAATCCCGGAAGTGGAACATAGTGGATATAGACTCTTTCTCTAACAAACATTGACTAGCATGCAGAGAGCACATGAATCAGGCAATAGCTAAGTTGCATTCTGGCCTTTCAGCAGGTAGCTACAGCTGATATGACAAATCTAGCTAAATATGAGAAACATGCTACCTGAATGTTTTCGTACGTGGCTTTTTGCTAATGAGGGGAGGAGTAAGGAGGGATTATTAGGGTTATGTGCCATTCACATTTGAACCGTGAATTCGGGACCGGTACCCATCGGAACCTTTTTTCGATACTTTACTCTTTTTAATAACAAATAATTTGTAAAACCAATCCAACCCTATTCATTCTATCTACTTAGAACATTTTTGTTATTTATTATGAACATTTCTTAAATGCCATTTCTACTTTTGGCAACAGATTGAGTTGGGTACCCAACCCTAGGAGGGATAACCATTTGTGTTTTTGTTCTGAGGCTAACACATTTATTAGCTATCAGATTTTTTTAGCCTCAGAAAAAATAAGCATTGGAATCCAACCCTAACTGCAACAACTACTAAGCCCATCTAACCCGCCCATGTCTTACTGTAAGTGTTTTTGAAAGCCACTGAACAGTTATAGGTTGATGTTTCATACTGGTGAGTCGACTGAAAAAAAAATTCTTCTGGCAGCACGACTACACTGCATGGAAGCTGAATGTCACTTAGGTCCGGAAATATTTGGACAGTGACATAATTTTCCCAATTTTTGCCCTGTGCGCTAACATAATGGATTTTAAATAAAATCATTGAAATTAAATTGTAGTGCAGTGCTTTATTTTGAGGGTATTTACATCAAAATTGGGGGAAGGGTTTAGGAATTACACACATTTTCATACATAGTGCCCTAATTTCAAGGGACCTAAAGTAATTGGACAATTGAGTCAAAAGCTGTTTCATGAGCAGGTATGGGCTATTCCCTCGTTATTTCATCATCAATTAGGCAGATAAAAGGTCTGGAGTTGATTTCAGGTGTGACATTTTAGTTTAGAAGCTGTTGCTGCGAATCCACAACATACGGTCAAAGGACCTCTCAATCCAAGTAAAGCAGGCCATCCTTAGGCTGCGGAAAAAGGACAAATCCATCAGAGAGATGGCAGAAACATTAGGAGTGGCCAAATCAACAGTTTGGTACATTCTGAGAAAAAAGGAACGCACCGGTGAGCTCAGCAATACAAAAAGGCCCGGACGTCCATGGAAGACACAAACCCCTTCACAACATCTAGTGAAGTGAAGAAGACTCTCCAGGAAGTAGGCGTAGCATTATCCAAGTCTACCATGAAGAGAAGACTTCACGAGAGCAAATACAGAGGGTTCACCACAAGGTGCAAACCGTTCATAAGCTTCAAGAATAGAAAAGCCAGATAAGAGTTTGCCAGAAGACATCTAAAAAGTAAAGGTGCTCCAATTGATTGGTCACCGATCGGTATCGGCCGATAATGGCTTTAAATAGTTTGATTGGTGGTCTCCATAAATGCCGATCGGATAGGCCGATCAGATGACGCACTGCCATGGATGTATTAAGAGAGCACTACTCGTGAAAACATTTTCTACATGGAGCTAAAATGGCGGCCTCCCGACATTCACCGGTCTGGCAGTTCTACAAGGTGTCTGAACAGCGGCAGAACAGCAGTTGGCCCGCAGAACGAAGGCGATAAGAAGGCAGCTACCGCTTTTAAAAAGCGGCTGCCACCGGTGGTGCGCCGGAAAACGTGTTTGCGATTACGCTTCTACTGCCGACTCATGCTATCTGGGAGAAAGACAATACATTAGCGATTTGCAACGTGTGTGCCAAGGAAATACCACGAGGCGGAAATCTCCAAAGACATTTCAACACCACCAACCTCATCAGACATTTGAAGGTTAGTCACGGAAAGGAGTATGAGGAGTTTTCAAAGTTAGCTAACGCTAGAGAGTGCAGAGCGGAGCGTTGCAGCTCCGGCGCCACTCAAACAGCTGTTTCCCTGTGTGTGTGTGTGTGTGTGTGTGTGTGTGTGTGTGTGTGTGTGTGTGTGTGTGTGTGTGTGTGTGTGTGTGTGTGTGTGTGTCAGTGTTTGTCTGTGTGTATGTCGGTGTGTGTGTGTGTGTGTGTGTGTGTGTGTGTGTGTGTGTGTGTGTGTGTGTGTGTGTGTGTGTGTTAAAGAGAAATGTCTGCAGTGATTGAAAGGACATTTTTTTAGATTTTGAGCTAGGACAAAAAGCAAAAACAATTACTGATACATTCTCTAAACATGTGTTTCTGTTACATAATGGCGTAATTTTCAGTTCATAAAAACGATCGGTGATCGGTAGATACGTCTTCCAGCAATCGGCCCCAAAAATCCTGATCGGAGCACCCTTACTAAAAAGCCAGCCCAGTTCTGGAACAGCATTCTTTGGACTGATGAAACTAAGATAAACCTGTACCAGAATCACGGGAAGAGAACAGTATGGAGAAGGCTTGGGACGGCTCTTGATTCGAAGCACACCACATCATCTATAAAACATGTTGGAGGCAGTGTAATGGCATGGGCATGCACGGCTTCCAGTGGCACTGGGTCACTAGTGTGACTTCTGATTTCTATTGTCATAGCGTGTACAAATAACGTCACTTGAGACACAGCCATCTTCTAACTGTATATAAACTGGGAACTATATTCTCAGAAAGGGAAGCAGTGCTAATTGGGCGGAGTAATACGCTTGCAGCTCTGCTGAGCGCTACTTGGGCAGAGTGATATGCTTGCAGCTCTGCTCTACTGTGACTATACAAATCACAACATGTAAATAGGAACATGTTGTCGTTATTTTGTCACTCATTCGGAGCAGTAGGCTAGTTGGAGCCGGTTACCTCCAGGTTCTGTGCTAGGCTAAGCTAACGGTGGAGCCGTCAGACAGAGTTACGACACGCACGGAGATGAGAAGGGTATGTATCGACTTGTCTAACTGTCGGGGTTACGGTGAATAAGCTAATGTCCCAATAAGTCGGCGTGTTTCTTTAAGAATGGACATTTTATTTATGATTATACTAATTTGTCCAATTACTTTAGGTCCCTTGAAATTAGGGGACTATGTATGAAAATGTGTGTAATTCCTAAACCCTTCCTCCAATTTTGATGTAAATACCCTCAAAATAAACGCACACAGCACTTTAGGTTTTTCCCGAGTGGATGAAAACAGAGCAAATACAGTAAATGCCAGCCAAAGCAATTCATTGTGGAACCTCAGGCTCTGAGTCTGTCGTACATTCCTTCAATGAAAGGTGTTTGGTTATGTTATTTAAAGAGACACCTAAAATAACAGCCACGTGGAGCAAACAACACACAAATGTCTGACTTGTGATGGAAAAAAGTGAGTAAAAGTTGCCATCCACCAGGAGCCAGCGTGGCTGTGTCTCCATGAATAGTTATGTTTTGGATTTTGGTAAGGAGGGAGACAGATGCCAGGTCAGAACACACATGTTTCCACACCTAGTATTCAACACCCAAAACTCCAAAGCATCTGGAAACACCACCCAAATACCAAATTCAGCTCATTATGGCCTCATTACCACCACAAACAGAAGAAATGCGAACTCTGACATCCAGACAGAAAAAGCTGCATTTTTTTGGGAATAGTTAACCACGCATTATATTAGTTTTACATAACCAAGAATCCATTCAAAAGTGTCAAGGACAGTTTTTAAAGGTGTTTTTTTCTGTATAAACAGTGGTGACATTATTCTGGATCACACCACACAGAGCAACAGCAACACGTTTTACAATAGCATCTGCGCATTATATTTGGCATCAGATGCAGTTTAATGTGACTTTTTTTGGTTCCACAGCATTTCCATTAGCCCAAAACTCTGGCTGAGCGGAAAATGAGAGACAGAGAGAGACACGCAAAAGAAAAGATCTGCTGCTGTTTTGAATTTTTATAGTGGAAAACAACAAAAGCACCCAAAATCAAACCCCAGAGCATTAAAATTTACAACCAGCAGAGAGGCGTTAAAGGAGGATCAACACGGACAAGGTCAACAGCCCTCTGGACACATGTGGGGGTTCGTAACTGAAGAGATCCCTCTGTGATTCAGATTTGGTTAAAGGACTGATATGAAAACTTTATTACATTTTCAAACACAAAGGTGAATTTTGGTATCTGATTGAAGGTAGGTTTCCAGCCCTCTTTCCTCCCCCGCTGAACTCCTTGACATTTATGTTTCACTTCTCCTCCACATTCTCCATCAACTTGACATACTATTTTCATATCCATTTCCCCACTTTGTCAAAAGGCTCTTAGTAGATAATGGAGAGAACATACAGTAAGAAGACAAAATACATGCGTAAGTGAGAAAGATCCCAGTGATGAGAGCAGGCCGACACTGTGGCTTCCAGGTGTGATTAGAGCTGACAGCTTACCATGTTATACTCCGTGTACCGATGTAAAATACTGCCAGTATTGCAGTATTTTACATCGGTACACTTCACTGTAATGGTCACTAATGCCGACCTTACACCAAATGACTTTTCAAGCGATTCCGGAATGAAAATCACAGCATCTTGCTAGAGTTGGGGTACACTGCTTGGTGTAAGGTGGTCATAAAACTCAGTCTCTTTACCGTCTTGACGTTCCGTTGTGTACTGCCGCCATTCATCTGCATGTACAGCAGTATAGAAAATCTAAGTTATCAAAACTAATCTAGTTGTAGTCATGCAATGTGTGACCCTGCAAGATCCCCAGTCTTTACATATTATGTCTTTAACGTTAGATTGAGATGATGGTCTTTAGATGTGAGATGGTGTCAGACTTTAGTCTTTTCAAAGTCTGTTCAAAGTCTTCTCGTGTATGGTAGGCATAATTTGTCCATTATGATACAGAACTGGCAATTGGACAATGACCAATATGAAAGGGCTATTTCGGTATTTTTCAACCTGGACCCTATTTTCCCATGCATTGGTGTCTAAGTGACTAATGTGAATGAAAAACATTGAAATTGGTCCAGTATTAAGTGAGAATGATGTAACCGGCAGCCACGAACCGGGGTTCACGTTCAGTTTATTATTCTAAGTGTCTGATCACTTTGTGGAAAGGATCCCTTCAGAGATGGACTTTTGTAAGAATGGTGATAGTTGGAAAAGTGAAAAGTTGAACCAAGACGGCTTTTGTCAACTGAATGAGTCTGGTGGGTTTGGCGATGGCCAAACCCACTCTTTGACAAATGTATTATTTCCATAATGTTGTCAGACACTTAGAATAACAACCAGACCCTGTCAGTGGCAAAAAACAGCACTTTTAGTGGATGGAAATTAAGGTCTGCAATTGCATTACATTGCAGCTTTTTTCTTGCTTAATACTGGACCAATTAAAAAAGGAAAGTCACATTGACATAGAGAAGAAACATGGGAAAATAGCATTCAGGTTGAAAAACACCAAAGTTACCCTTTCATCAAATATACAAATATGAGCCTATTAACAACCATGACTATTAATAATCCTGTGGACGGTGACAGTGACCTTAAGGTAAATATATCATGATTTAAGAGAATAATGCCTTGACAGCAAAGCCCCATTACCAATTTTGCAGTTTGTCTTCAGTTTTACACTTAAGCTCATGATTCAGTGTTTGCTTGTGTCACACTGTCAGTGACCCTCTGGGGTTGCATGGTGTCAGACCACCTGGGCTGCGCCAAAATTGCCTTTCAAAAAAGCAAATGACAAAAAATTGTTATGATTGAGCAGAAATAATCTGTGGGAATAAAAAAAGAAAACAAAGCAGATGGAGATGAAGAACTACAGAGGGAGAATGGGATTAGTTTGAGTCAGGTTAAAAGTGCAGCTGGGTTAATGTAGTCTTAAAAAGGAGAATTGATATCAGTGATTAGATAGTCCAGACTGTGGATCACTGGGCTGTTTTGGTTGGGTGCTTGGAGTTAAAACAGATATGGTACTGAAATAATAACAGCAGCAGCGGTAGCAGAGAACAGCTTGTTTTAATTGTCTCTGAAGTGGAACAGCTGGCTGTGACTACTGGGCCTCACAGTATAACACAGAGAGAGGGGGGGGGAGGAATTGTTGGGCATACGTTTTCCTACAATATCATACTGGAATGCCTTGCAGAGTTTGAAACTGTGAAGGAGCGCTATTTTTTAAGTTGAAACATTTGCCTTTTTTTCTTCCATAAATTACATAATTAGCAAACTATTAATGAGCTGTAAAAATGATTAGTTCAAGTAACTGTTTGCAACTGTCAGTTAAAAGACAACTGTTGTACAGCACATTTCTTCAGATCCAGTTCACTGCGTGAATTGGCCAAACATAATGAATCTCTTTGCTCTTCACTGGATTATGCAGTTATGATACTGGTGTCTGTACTATCTTCAGTTAATGGTTTCCCCTTAATAAAAGAAGCACCATTCTGTCTTGTCTACAACGATAGAAACAAAATCATGTCTCTCTTTGGTTCAAGAACTTAAGGATGTTGGCATTAAGATGACTTAGGCCTCTCAATACTGATTCTACTAAGTGTGTGATTCAATGAAAAATACAGCTGAACACACTTTAGCTAAATACAACTATTTACCAGTTTCAAGTAAAAGCAGGCACCATATTGGAATTGGACTCAGCCCATTGCTTCTGGAAAATGGACCAAACCTGCAAATTGAGTCAGACAGCCAGCTACCTGCTCATGTTGGGAAAATATCCAGTGGAGAGGCTTAACTAATTTCCTCTGGCGCCTGTTTGTTACCACAGTCTTCTGGTTGCTTTTCACTGCACTACAACTGCAGGCACCGCTTTGATAAGTGAGAATTATTCAAAAGTACTCCTTAATTATGCTCCTGAGAAATAAGTAACGCTGTCTCTGTGCAATCGCTCCCCGCTAATAGTGTTAATAAACTCTCTCAGTATTGGTCGTGGAGTGGTTTCTTAAGGCTGCTGATTTCAACTCCTTCTAAAGGTCAAACTCATCACATATTCTTCATATTAACAGAGGCAAGGCTTTCTTTTTCCCCACTGTGCCACACTGTCTGACTGTATTTGTTATCAGTGGTGAACAGGAGTTACATATTGGATTCCATGTGTGACATTCATTTTGTCACTCAAATGGCCCCCTGTGATCTGGTGCACTTCACTGTGCAGATAAAGAGGTTGTTTTTATTGAACTGTCGAAACTGGTATTGATGGAACTACTGCATGTGTTGTCTGCAGTCTGCAGAAAGACTTCATAAATGTCTCGTGTAACATCGGCGTGAGCATGGCACGGCTGATAATGATAGCCGTTGCTGTAAAAGTAACAATGTCTTGTCTCTGTGAGATAAGAAAGTAAGATACACACAGACTGACGGAGTTCAGGCTGTTCTCATGAACCATTTGTACATATAGCTACGAAAAGTAATTGCATGTATTCCAAGTATTTATCACTGTATGCCCCTACTGTATGCCGCTGTATGAGAGCGGGGAGATCCGCGTAGGGGTGGATCCTAAAACACAGGGCTTTTAAGCAGGGAAGCAGAGTTCACGAACCTGAAGTTAAGGGGAAAACACAAGACTTTCAGCGAGGAAACGGGTGTTCATGTCCAGACAGTAGTACTTAAGGGGACTGGTTATTTTTTTCTAATCTTAACTAGTCATTTTGGTGCCTAAACTTAACTGGCATTACTATAATACAGTCACCTTTTGTCGGCTAACCCCTAATTTCCACCGAGTGCGTAATGTCTGCGGATCTGCTCCGGAACGGCGGCGGAGTCAATAGGTGTCCATTAAAGTCAATGTGTGTATTTTCACTGAAAGCGGAACGGCTGCATTCCGACTTCCCAGCTCCGGCGATCGCAGCCCTCCGGAGCAGATATGCAGAGCTTCTATTTTTGCCGGACGCTGGAGAGCTCCGCAGCAATTCAGCACAGGGCAGATTGTGTGGGACAGGAAGTCGAGCACAGAAACCAAATAAAACATCCAGTTAATTTTCTAAATAAAATACACCGTGCTTTCTCTGCACTACACCTTGAAAACATCATAAAGGGTGGAGACAGGCCTGAAGTCAACTGTTGTTGGTTTTGTGGTTCTGCTTATAGAAACTACATCCTGTTATATCGCGCGATCAAACGTGAATTCGTGCAGCTGTCAGTCATGGCCGCAGCCATTCCGCAACAAATCCGGACCTGGTGGGTATTGAAGCACGGCGGAGCATGGAGCCGACTCGCAGCGGAGCCGATCCGCAGACGTTCCGTACTCGGTGGAAATGAGGGGTAAACCTAACTGCAATGACCGTCACCTCACAGTGACGGAGTCTATATACACAACGTTCCACTTCCGGGATTGCTCCGGTGCCGGCGGAAATTCTGCCGGATGTCCGTTACCTTGGGCTTTCTTTGTGTTGTAATTTTAAACTCCAGTGGATTCATGAGGACTATGGTTAACTGCTCCTCAGATCTCTGCAGGGTAAATCCAGACAGCTAGCTAGACTATCTGTCCAATCTGAGTTTTCTGTTGCACGACTAAACAACTTTTGAATGTACACATGTTCCACCAAAACAGGCTGGCAGATAGCTTAATTGTTTATAATCTCCTAATTTTAAAGCAAATCTTATAATTGTTTTAAGCTCACACCAGAGTCTGCTAGATTTTTCCGCTTCCTGTTCTCACAAAGTGATGCTGGAAGAGCAACAATGGATCAACCCAAGACATCTTGTCTTCTAAATAATGTGTGCATTTGTGTGTGTTGTGGTTCTCAGCATATATGTGCAAGTCAATGGGATACAGCATTTTAAATCCTTATGAAAGAGAAAGTAAAAATATGAATTCACAACTCAGTTTGCTTCCTGCTCCATCTGAAATTAATCTAAACGTTTACAATGCCTTGTAACCTAAGCGCTTAATCTCTGTCGGATATAAACCAGCAGAAAACAAATAATGTTCTTGCAACGAGACGCTTCTCCGGAGTATTTAACTTGATATATTGCACCAAGATGCTGGTGAGACTAAAGGCCTCTCCATTTCCCCAGTCATGAATATTCAAATGAGATGTTCAATTTGTGTTGGGGAGATTATTGGAAAACTACAGAAGCATGTGGGATTCTCCCTAAAGCCTGGTTGAAACCATGTTATGAACTAGACTGAGTGACTTGAAATTAAAGTGTGATCCCGACCCTGCCCGCTTAGAGAAAAAAAAAAAAAAGTCAGCCTGTTGGCATTTTAAGCCTTTGGCAAAATCCAATATGTCTGCTGAGTAAGACTCTGCTCGGCATGACAGAGCTTTACACAACTGCTGAAGTCTGAACTTTATGAAGAAAAAAAAACCTCGGGCCAAGAAAGTGAAGGGGAAGTTGAAGAGAGCAAAAATATATTGGCCTTTTTAAATCCTTTTTAAATGTGTGTTCTGTTTCTCTAAAGTAGTTTCTTACTTTTGTGATCTTTGCAAGGGAGCAGCACTGGAATCAGAAAGAAGTATGACAGTGATATTACTAAGATATGATCGTGGTGAATTTTTCATGCTTTACTGATGTGGGAAATGTGAGATCTAACAGATCTGTAGTTTAAAAATCAAGGAAAATGCATTCAATGTTTAGAATGTTTTTTTAAAGAGTACTAGGGCTCGGCAATATGGCCAAAATCATCTCGATAACGATATATATCAAGCTATAGCATGTTTTCTGGTAATTCAAACTTTAAAAAAAAATTGTTTATATGAAATGTAGAAAATAAAGCCTATTTATGTATACTTCTGTGTGAATTACAGCCTGCCACTTTGCACCCCCCTGTTAATTCATAAAACCCTGTCCAGTGGAGATCAGGAGAAATCATGAGCTGCCATCGTTTAGAGAATCAAATTTAAGACAGTGACAGGGCAACAAGTGGTGTGTTCATTCAGGTTGTTGTCATGAATCCTTCATACACATATCCTGGGTGCGATTTGTGAAAAAACATCATGCACAACAAAACAAAACATGCATGAATTAAAGCCCCCTTTCAAGGATATAGTGCCACTCAGCCAGCCATGCCAAAACACTTATTTATGAACTTCAATATCCAATGGAAAATAATATCAGAATGAAATAGCACAACGTGATGTCAACATAAAACACAGCGCTTTCAAGCGGGAGAGCGGAGTTCACTTTATGGCAAAAACAAAATACTTATACATATATACATATAATTCAGCAGAGGCAGGGATACGTATACCAGAAAGGGAGAAATAACATGCATTCCCCCCCCCGGCAAATCGCAGCCTGCATATAGGTATAGGTATAGATATAAGTATAAGTACTGTAATTAGTATGTATTCCACATATATTTTGCTGAATGCACCACATTGACTGCTTCTTTATAAGAATGCTCAGGGCGGGGTGGATGACTGGATCATAAAGCACAAAGCGGGGAAGAAGGGGTTTGCGTCCTGGGGCAAACACAAGACTTTCACCCAGGAAACGCTTGTTCGTTCCTCGGGAGTGTTTTAATCCAAACCACGATCTTTTTCCTAAACTTAACTAGTCGTTTTGGTGCCTAAACTTAACTGCTGTCGCCGCACGACGCACACTTTTTGTCGACATACTTAACTGTAACATCCGCTGAAACTACCGACAGCTCACAGTGCTCTGTAGCTAGCTTCCGGTAACCTTTTCTCAGCTAAATTTAACTGTAAAGACCACTAAACTTAACGTTACCGGTCGACAGGCGCACAGCCAGCAGTCGCCTAATTTCGTAGGATATCTTACGAATGGGCGTGCATACATTTTCGTACGATATGATACAAACCCGTTCATAAGACTGCGTTGGTTCATTTCATTCAAGCCAAATATGATTAGATATTATTCAAATGACTAGTTTAAATTAGGGATAGAGATTATCGGCCCTGGCAGTTTTGGGAGTTTGCAGATTATCTGTAATGGTGTTGTATTTGCCTGATAACCGATAAAGTTAATGAATTAAAAAGTGTTCTACTTTGGCTCTGCTACAGCTCTGTGTCTGTCCCTCTGCTTCAGTTTCACTCACCACTGAGTCTGACTTAATGTCCCGCCCACAACACTATCTGACTATCTTTTACTGGGTGTTATGTTGAAAGTTTCTAAATGTATTAAATTATTGCTTAAAGCATCTAAACAAAGTTATGTGTTGGAGTTTGTAACATTCCAAAAGCTTAATAAATTTGCACTGTTAATGCATATCGGTTCCAAATATCGGTTATCATTAACTACTAATAATCTGTATCAGCCACAAAAAAACAGTATCAGTCGATCTCTAGTCTAAATAATGTCAAAGTATATTGTATGTCCGTCACGTTTCGTGAACCTTGCTACATCAGCTGTCAAGCCACACAGTGACCAGCAACCAGATGCACTTGCATGTACCTGACTTAACGTACACACATTTAGCCACAAATCTATCTCAGAATGTGTACATGTGGCTTCAAGAGGCTCGAGGCTGAAACTATCATGACAATTGTGGGTTTTTCTCATCTGGAAACTTCACACATTGCAGCCATGTCATTCACACACATGAACAGCATTCCCCCGCACATGCACACAGAGCAGCACACAGAGATGTGAGTGGTGATGTGCTTGTGACTCACCAGCAGCCAGACATGCTGTGTTTCAGAATGAGATGCCATTAAAAAAAAGGCAACAACAGCCACTTCCCGCACCCTGGAACATTTATGATGCATTACATAATGTGTGGCTGCTCTGTTTGGTTACTGAGAGTGTGTACATTTGCATCAAAGTCTGTACATGCCAGTCACTTAGGTCTCTTCTCGGCCCTCACACCCCTGCAGACATCACTTCACACAGAGCTCTCACACACATATGTATCTCGCTCGCAGCACCTTTAGTGACTCACTGCACTCCGGCCAAAGAAAAAGGGTCTGATGTATTCATTATCAGCTGTACAGTACGCCTACACTGTGACTGAGGAGCAAGACTGAAGGCAAGTCAGCCACAGAGATAGAAGACGAAGAAGAAAAGAGATGAAGAAAAATAAGATAAGACAAGACAGGGCAGGTTCAAATGACATAAAATGCATATGGGAACATAAAGAAATGTATAGAAACAGTGTAAAAACATTGACTGTGCAAACGTGCAAAATGCAAAAACAGTGCAACAAGAAGCCTGAATGGAGCTGTTTGGTTGTGTCTATGTATGGCTCTTCAGGGTGGTGATGGCAGTGCCAATGGTTTTTCCTGGCAAATGGGCTTTCCTGAGTACTGACCGGGTGTGAAGATGTGTTAAGGGGGGTTTGGGGTAGGGGTGTTGAAAAGAATCATTGCATCAATGCATCGCGATGCGGACCTGGACGATTCTGCATCGATGCAGTGACAGACCATAATTGATTATAGTCTACTGATGTTGCTTGTTGATTTCTTGGTCGCTGCTTTTGCCTTTTCCCTGCTGTGTTCAGACTTCCTACATTCAGGAAGTGTCTTTTTGAAGAGCAGATACAATAAAAATAGTTCATATATATCTGACTGCTTGAATTTGTTGATGAAAAAAAATGTGTAGCAATATATAATAATATCTAGGAGGTGACGCATCGTGATGCATCGGGATATGGAATCGATTTGAATCGTTGACAGGATAATCATAATCAAATCGGATATTGAAAGTGAGTATGGATTCAATGAGTCACCGGGTAACAACAGTTAAAGCTAATGTTAAGTTTAGGGATGCACAATATCGTCTTTTTAACCCTCATCGCGATATCGCGAAAGCTGCACTTAAAAATGTAGCCATCATTCTTTTTTAGTGGTTCCTTTTATATTCAATCCCATGTTCAATTTGTTCAATAAAAGAATGTTGGGAATGATTTCCTTTCATTTGTTTTAATTCAACCAGGAATGTGTTGTATTTGAGCAGAATACTGAAAGCAGCAGAAATGCAGAACTGAGTACACTATAATATCTGTTTCTCGCATTCATTGTGATTAGGGCTGAAACGATTATTCGAGTTACTCGAGTAACTCGATTACAAAAATTCCTTGAGGCAAAAATTCTGCCTCGAAGCCTCGTTAAATTCCTATGACGCGCACTATACACGCAGGGATGTGATTGTTCCACACGGACCGTTGTTCAGGAAGCACACCACTAGCGCGCGATACATTTTGAATTTAGTTAGCGCGATGGTAAAGATGTCCAGAAACGGCAGAGAATGTCTAAAGTTTGGGAAGAGAACAAGGTGCAATGTGTCTACTGAACTGGCATACCACAGCAGTACGACTTCAATGATTCAGCATCTGAACCGAAAACATCCGCTCCGTGCTGTTTCACCAAGCGTCGCTGAAACAAGGTAACGTAGCCTAAGCAGCCGCTGATTTTAATCGCATACTGTATTTGTAGCGATGTAGTGATGCGGGTTGACTAGATATGATGTTTAGCTTTGATGTTTTTAACTAGTAAACTTATTCAAGTTCAATTGCAAGAGAGTATAACCTAAAAAAAAAACCTTCACACACACACACACACACACACACACACACACACACACACACACACACGTTGCTAGGTTACCTTAGCAAATAGCAAATAGGCTCACCCCAGAAATTATATATTATTTGTTAGTAGCCTAATGGTAAATGCTGCAGGTGTTGAAATCTACATAAAACAGATATTTACTTTGATTACAGCATGAAACTTAATTAAATTAAATTGCCAAATGTTGGAGTTGGAATAAATACCTCTGTTCTTTTGAGAAATAAAAGCCAAATGCTTGATCATTTTACAGCCACATCATTTTCGTTATACATTATTTGTTTTGGTTGTTTCAAAACGCAAAAAAAATATCCGATTAATCGATCGATTAATTTCTAGATTAATCGATTACAAAAAGAATCGATAGCTGCAGCCCTAATTGTGATATTCAACAATGTTGTCGCATATTGCTTATTTTCTTCTGCAGCTCCAGTTAAGTTACAGTGGGAGTAGAAGACACAGGTGAAGGTGAACCTGAAGGAGAGTTCAAATCAGTGTATTCGAAGACAAAGGAATGCAATAAGTGTACAGTACAGTGTTGAAGCGCTCTCTGTGAACTGTGCCTGCGGCGGCTCAGCTGAGGCAAAGCTCGTTCCTGAGAGCTGCAGAAGAAGAAGAAAGAGTATAGGCTCGGAGGCAGCTCACAGAGAAGATGCGTACAGAGGCATCGCAGCCAATGGGAAAGCTCATTTTGCTGAGATGATGCGATGCCCTAGAGATAGAGCATTATACTGAACATTGCTACTGTGCATGTAGCAGGAAGGAGCAAGAGCCAACCTGGCACAATGCTGCTGTTATATTCAGTAATGGCTGCAGAGTAATGACGTCATCCACCAACACGCACAGAGACATAAATCAGAAGCAGAGCAGGGCAACATGTAGGAGGCAGACACATTAAGAGCGTTCGCCCCATGTTGGCTGAGTACTGCAGCGGCCCGGGTTCCAATCCGACCCGCGGTCCTTTGCTGTGTGTCATCCCCCATCTCTCTCCCCCTTTCATGTCTTTATCTGTCTCTATAATAAAAATGGAAAAGCTTCCAAAAGCTAATCTTTAAAAAAAACACAAAGTTTCCGAATATGACTATTTTCAGAATTTGATACAGGTCTTGTAAATAGAAATATATATTTAGAAAGAAAAAAAAGGCCTTTTTCCGCATTGTGGGATTTGACGGCAATATTCAGGTTTTAGAGGCATTCTTTGGACATGTATACAGCGCATTAGGGTTGGGCGGTATCCAAATTTTGATACCTTCAAACCTCATCCCTATTTTACCGCAGTATACGGTATTACCGTGACTAATTAAAAATGATGACGTAAGGCTCAGACGGTGTCACCAAACTGTTGGCTTGTGCACCGTTCAGAAACTGAATACCAAACACTAATACAGAAACAATAATAACATAACAACAACTTACAAAAAACTGGGCGAAGAGTTATTGCTCATTCATAATTTGCGTCTCATTTGGGGTTTTATTGCAGTTTGCAACAGTTTGCAGCAGTTAACGTCCTCTTGCCTGTTTGCGGATTACGGTCAGCTCTGTCCGCTTTCTTTGTGTTGGCATTCTAAACTCCGGTGGATTTATGAGGACTATGGTTAACGGCTCCTCAGAGCTAGCTAGACTATCTGTCCAACCTGAGTTTTCTGTTGCACAACTAAAACAACTTTTGAACGTACACATGTTCCTCCAAAACAAGTTCCTTCCCGAGGCTATTTTGCAGCGGCACCGGGGCTCCGTCCGGTGCTTAGCGCCGCCCAAGACGATTGTGATTGGTTTAAAGAAATGGCAATAAACTAGAGCCCGTTTTTCTCCTGTCACTGAATGCTGTGTGGACTAGCCAGACCTTCCTCCGCAGCGCTGTGGAGGAAGGTCTGGCAATGCAAGACTAGACACAAACCAGCCAGTCAACAGTTTGCAGGGCTGCGGTAGAGATGTATGGCCAAATGAAAAGAGCACATATCTGGTCGAAGGATAAACACAACTACTTTTAAGCATTATAACCATTTTGGATATGCACAAACATCACAACACAGACCTTTTCAAGGTTTGTTAAGGAACGAAAGAGGGAGGCTGTGTTTCCACGGTCGAATGTACAATGTTGCATGTACAAATCCTTGAGAGACAAAGGTATTTTCCACAAAACGGCAGCACGACTGCCTCTTTCAATTTGTGTATTTGAATGAAGCTCCAGGTTTAAGTCAAACATTTCTTAATGGTATTTCTGCTCAACTTTTTCTAACAAAAAAATGATCTTCATATGCAGTAGAAAGTAGTAGTGTTCACTAGGGATGGGCATGATTAATCGACGATCGACGATTGATCATTAAGAATTTCGTCGATCACGTTAATTTGTCATCGATTAAACTAATGCAGGTTGCGTTGTGTAGTGTGATTGCAGCAATGTAATGATTTCCAGTGTGTCAGCAGCAATTAAACATTTTACCATCCGGGGGCGCCATAGGCTGCTCAGTTAGCTGCGAGTTACGGTTTGATTCAAAGTAAACATGAAGAGGTCACGGCGAAGTGTAGCGTGGGTCCATTTTGATTTAAAAAACCACTTAGTTCACTGCAAACACTGCGACGCCGTGTATAAGTACAACACGGCCACGACTCAAATGATGTACCACTTAAACAAAGTGCATCCGACCCTGGTTAACGTCGGTGGCGGTGCGTCCTGCTCTCAGTCTCAACCTAGCATCAACTCGGCGTTAGCACGGAGGAGCTGCTATGCGCAACGAGCAGAGGGAAATTACCCGAGGGATCTGCACGTTCATTGAGATGGATATTGGAACCAGCATTTCACATTCCGTCACGACGTACCATCACCAGACTGGTAGAAACTCACTACGAAACGAAGAACGGAACGAGGTTCCCCGGGCCGGGCTGGCCAAGTTAGCGCGGAGGTAGCTACCTGCGTCCCGTGCCGGTGTCGTGCCATTGTACTTACCCCCGCCAGGATTATCACCAGGTAGCGGTCGCGTCTGACCCATGGATGTATTAAGAGAACCTCAGACCCAAGATCATGTCAACCTGCTTATTTTTCTCAACAAAAACCCCTAGACTGGTGCAGAAGTTCTATGTGAGTAACTGGTTATTTTGTATTACTTTGTCCGTGCCTTGGATAGTTTGGAGTTACATTTTGACAAAACCTGTCAGATCTAAGTAGTATTATGTTTTTGGTTAAATTGTGGTTAAGTTATTATTGAACATGATTATTTTTATTTATTTTTTGGAACAAACAAGGGTCTCTGTTTAACAACGCCGGCTCGCAGCAACGGTTCCGCTGCTAAATTAAACACCGCAGCGCATATATCTTTAAGTTTAGCCTAACCTCCAGTTTAACTGTCACGCGTTGTTCTTCTAGTAATTAAGATATCATCGAGGTAAAAACATGCTGTATTTTTGTATTTTCATTGCGTTTTTAATTTATAAAAAGTTAAATAAATAATTAATTTTAATATAAAAATATTAATGATTAATCGATAATTGATCATTAATTCTCCCGACGATCGACGAAGAAAATTTAATCGAATGCCCATCCCTAGTGTTCACTGAGCTACCTCCACTTTGAGACTTTCTCCTGACTGCTCCCCTGTAACACCCCTTGTTGTAAAATTACAACGTTACCTTTAGCCATCCTTAAAAACAATCTGTTATATTTTATCTTATTTTTTTACCACATTTACATAGTCATTGGGTCCTATTGTTCAGTCTTACAATGCTATTGGATCGTACATTTGTTTAGAAGTCCCGCCTTATGACCACGAGCTCACACAACCTCTCATGGTTTCCTTCGAACAACATCTCTTTGTTTCATTGGACTGGAATCATCAGATTCTAGTAAGTAAAATGTCTTTTATAATTTTTTTGGTTGTTATTATAATGTCTAGAGCATGTACATATGTAGTTATGGTGGAATAGATGCATACAATTTCATTTAGAGCTTGTTATATATTTGTTGCAATTATACAACAATGGGTGGGTGTGGTAGTCAAAATAGCAGGCTTGTTGCAGTGGGCTCCACTACACCACTGCCTGAAACAGAGTATTTTCTTTATACATGGACAGTATACATTCTACCCTTGTGTTGTGTTCTGGTCAAATATGACTGATTTAAAAGTTTTATCTCTAAAAAAAAATTTAGTTAATTTGATCAGACTGACCTAAAATTCCAGAGGATATCAACAGACAATTCAGTTCTGGGAAAGGTGAAAATGTTCCTGAATGTGGGGTGTGGATGTAAGTGGGGGTGTGCATGTTTTCCTTTTAGTATGACAATTAGAGAGCATAACAAGAAGTATTGTTATGTCAAGGCAGTATTGTGTGACTAAATGGCTGGTTAATTGGGATGCATGTTTCATTTAGCATGATAAGTAGAGAGCATAGGCTAAGCCATTTACATTTAGGGCATTTATGTGGGAACAGCCAGGCAGGTGCGCCTACCCAACTGTAACCTTGAAGACGAGAAGAACTTGAAGAAAAAGGGGAGAGGAAGCGATGACGTCAGAGTGGAGGGGAATCACAACATCTGCGCTGTCAAATGGTATGACAACAGGGCCGTCACACTTGTGTCATCCTTTGTTGGACCTGAACCTGTGCAGAAGATTCAACGCTGGGACAAAGCCAACAGAGCCTACATTGAAGTTGAGAGACCTTACATTGTTGGTGCTTACAACAAGTACATGGGAGTGAAGAAGTTGCTAGAAACCTAGATTTATATCGTGTTTAATAGTTTTTTTTTAATAAATGACTTCATAAAAAATATGACTAATGTGTGATTATTATGAATTATTATAATTAATTAATTCTTATTATTATTATTAATGTTGTATACTTTTTATTGGGCTAAGTAAGCAATCAAACCTGCAAATGAACCCTTAGTTGTTCTTAATTGTTGTTCAGACGTGAGTACAATTACAGAATTTCTGCTCCCAACTATGCCTAATGTTGCAGTATTACAACATTTCTCTAAAAACGTACATAAACATTTTTTTTTAAAAACTCTTTAATTTCTGCATCAAAGGCCTCCTACAACAACATCTGAAAGGTGAAATAATAATTTTTTAGGTTTTTCTATACTTGGGTCATACACACACACACACACACACACACTAAGCACTAAGCACCATTATCTCTGGCCCGCATTCCTCACATCAAAAGAAACCCCTGGAAAGAAAATGTTCTTTTACTTGTTTTTAAATTAGATTCTTCTTCTAACATTGAGATATATCACTGACAAATTGCAGCTGCTCTGAACACAAGGCCATTTCTGTAGTACAGTGGATGGTGCACAACCAAATGTAAGCATATTTCAAAGGTTTGGACAGACAGGTGAGCTTTTGGTCTTACTGGGTTAGGGTGCAGAGCACCAAACCCACAAAGGTAAGTCGGACAACATGAAATCAACGAGAGGGTTAAGATTTCCTACCGTGGACAGAAAGCACAGAGGGGACACTTTGTTTCTCTCACTATGCCTCCGAAGTCGGTACTCACTACGAAGCTAATCCCAGTCACTCTCTCACTCCCTCTACCACACACTCCCCACGCACACTCCTATTCTCTTAAAGCACGTGTCCGCAGGCCTTGAGTTTGATACATGTTTGACACGTGCCCTCGCAGATTTTGATCCGCCCCGCATATACATTTTTTTCTTGAAGTATCACTTTAGCCGACGCTTTTGGCACTTTTTTTCAACGTTTTTGCCACATTTTTCTATGTTTTGATGCTTTTTTTTTTTAAACCTTTTTTGTCGCATTCTTCGGTTATATTTTACTTGAAGGTACCTACATAAAAGTGACAGGACACTGTCATGAACGTGTCATAAACATTATAAACAAGTCATAAATGTTTATGACATAATTTTTCTTTTAGTGTCATTTGGTTTTTGTCATCAAATTATTGTTAGAGTTAGGGTTAGGGTTCATGTGTCAAGACAGTGTCATGACTGTGTCATGTGTTCATGACAGTGTCATGTCACTCTTATGTAGATACCTTCAAGTAAAGTGTTACCCATTCTTCTTTGATGGCTAGGTTACTTTTGGGGGGCTTTATGTCGACCAAGCTGTAAGTGAGAAGACTATATGAGACATGTAATAATACAGTAAAAGATGTTTGACTTTTTTTGATTAAATAAAGCATGTCAATAAACTAAAAATGTCTGGCCCTTAATGTGAATCTTCTTTTCCAGCGTGGCCCTTAGTGAAACTGAGTGTGACACCCCTGTCTCAAAGAAATCGACACACACGGCAACGCACAAATAAAAACTTCAGGCCACTTACTTAGGTGACGGCGAAAGCTCTGCGGGGAGCCTCCGCACGACCATAAATCAGCCCGACGTCAAATGACATGCGTCATAGGACGCTGCTGTGTTGCAAAGTGTTTCCAGCCTCACCATCTAATAGATCCATTACAGGCTGTGTGGATAATAACAAGTCGTCAGCAACAGAAGTCAACAATGGAAAAATAATTACTCAATTAAGCCAACTCTAAGCAAGCCTTTTTATTAACTGTGAATTACACTCTCGAGGTGTTGCCATCACATCCAGGCAGCTGCAGGCTACCACATGAGTCCTCAAATGGTCCCGAACCACTTTCACATAAAGAAATACTCAGTGTAGAATTTTCTGTCAGAACACATGTAACTCCGTCACTCATTCAGCCACAACTCCCGCTATGACAAACACTCAAAAGTGAGTCGCAGATTGAGTTTTCAGACACCTATTAATCATCACCCTTTTGCCTCATCACTGACAGGTACTAGGGCTGGGTATCGCCAATGATTTCCCGAATCGATTTGATTCCGATTTACAAGGCCCCGATTCAATTACATTTCTGATTCGATAATCTATTTGATTCGGGAAATTTCAGATACCAATTTTGCTTGGATATAAAAGAGATTCTTAGAGGACTTATGCTGCGGGCGCCTGGGTAGCTCACCTGTTAAGAGTGTGCACCCCATATACAGAGGCTAAGTCCTCAACGCAGCAGACGCAGGTTTGATTCCAACCTGTGGCCCTTTGCTGCATGTCATTCCCCCTCCCCTTTCATGTCTAAGCTGCCCTATCACATAATGGCCTAAAATGCAAAAAAGAAATAACAAAAAGAGAATGTATGCTGTCAATTTCATAGGCAAGAAGCATGTATTTTTGTATATAACATTATATTAACATAATTAACGATAACTACAGGATAATTTCAGGATTTTATAAATGGAAAGAAAAAAAAAAACATTTGAATTGGAAACTTGATTATTTTAACCCAGCCCTAATATGTACAATGGTAATTATATGGGCCGCATTGCATTGTGGGATTGTTATCAGAAAGTAGTGTAAATGCCATGGGCACTACTTTTTTTGTTCCATTGTAGAATATTGGAGATAGAGCTTAGATCGTGCCCAAAAAATCAAGACCGACCCTACCCGAGCCCGTGCACGTTGTGTCCGAGCCCGGCCGACACATTAACTGTAATTATGAGCCCGAGCTGATTTAAACCCGACAATTTTTTATATAACTGATGTATAACTGACGTTCTCAACTACAATTCAGAGTTGTTTGAACTACAGAAATCTGTTTAGAATAATCTTAATAAATAATGCAACAAGGAGGAAACATGTAAACTGCATTTTTTGTTTATTCAGAATGGAATGGATCGCAAATGGATCCGAATGAAGAAATGTAAAAAAAACCTTGACCCATAGGTCCTTCAGCCGAATAGTGTCGTAACAGATCAAGGCAGCAACATAATCAAAGCCCTGGAACCATATAGGAGACTCTTGTCTCGATCACCTAATTAATACTGTCCTTTGCCACGGTTTTCATGCTGACGCACTGGCCGACAACAGTGCGGCAGATGGGGGAGACACGATAGCACAGTTTACCTCTCACTCAAGTCGGTGCAGGACATGCACCCAGAGCTACTGGAGAAGCTTGAGAGGCATAGTTTTCTCCCCACGGTATTAGGCTACCGTAATAAAATAATGATTAAAAAAACGCATGCTTGATCAAGGGCCCGGCCGGAGGATAGCGGCGGAAAATATCGGCCCGGGCAGAGAATCTAAACTCTAACTGCTAATTTCCACCAACTGCGTCCCGACTCCGGCACAGCTGCGGCGGTCCGCAGCCCTCCGGAGTAGATACGCAGAGCTTCTATTTTTGCCGGACACAGGAGAGTTGTTTCCCCTCTACTCCTCTGGATGATTTATGGTTGTATTCTACGTGAATTCACGAGATCTAGTGGGTCCTCGTGACTACAGCTGTCAGTCATGGCCGCAGCCGTGCCGCAACAAATCTTGACCTGGTGGGTATTGACGGACGGCGGAGCACGGAGCCGACACGCAGCGGAGCCGTTCCGCAGCCATTCTGCAGTCAGTGGAAATACACACATTGACTTTAATGGAAACCGATTGACTTCGCTGCCGTTCCGCAGCCGTTCTGTAACCGGTTGAAATTGGCAGTAATTGGAGAGCATTACATAGTGGATACATTTACTGCCAATTTCCACCGGTTGCGGAACGGCTTCGGACGCCGGAGAGCTCCGCAGCAATTCAGCACAAGGCAGATAGTGCGGGACAGGAAGTCGAGCACAGAAACAAAATAAAACATTGGGTTCATTTTCTAAATAAAATACACCATACTCACGGGCCACGGCGGATCATATTTCCCTTCACTACACCTTGAAAACACAGCACAAAGTTGTTCTGAGTTGTTGTTGTCCCTCTACTCCTCTGGATGGAAACAAACTGTTGTTGGTTTTGTGGTTCTATTCTACGTGACTTCGCGAGATCTAAAAGGGTCCTCGTGACTACAGCTGTCAGTCATGGCCGCAGCCGTGCTGCAACAAATCCAGACACGGTGGGTATTGGCGGACGGCGGAGCACAGAGCCGACAGGCAGCGGAGCCGTTCCGCCGACGTTCTGCAGTTGATGGAAATTAGCAGTTACACACTGAGAATTTGGACACTCAGATAAAATGCAGGACAGGAAATATAGTGCACTATATAATAGGGAGTGATTTTGACTGAATGCTACTTTAGGGATGAACAGAGCTTTCCTTAAACCAGTCAACACAAACTGCACCCTAACCTTTCACCATCATTGCTCATTATTATTGATTATATGATATATATTATTATAACTAATGATTTAATCCTCAAATGTGTCCAGAACGACCAGAGCTCAGCCTCTACAAGCAGCGTGACTGTAAATGTGGATTTACAGCACTAGGGTAGAGATAGTGTAAACAGAAGCCCAGCAGCCAGGGTTACCAAGGTTTATCCATGTGGGCTGAATGTTGGAAACAGTCAAAGGGGTCTGTTAAACAAGCATAGTCTCTGTCTTGCCGAGAGTATCTAAACTGTGTGCTTTCAAAACGTGCTGACATGATGAAATGCAGGGTTGTTGAAACCTGAAGAGTAGTCTATAGCGACGATTGCTCAGTTGCCGCCAGAAATTCAACCTTTGAACGTACACATGTTCCACCAAAACAAGTTCCTTCCTGAGGCTATTTTTCGGAGGCATCGTTGCTCCGTCCGCTTAGCGCCACCCAAGATGATTGTGATTGGTTTATTTATCTATGATGCTCACTCTTCTCCTCTAAGAACTGAAATTGGGTTAAAAAGCTCCCTGGTTGGTGTGAGGACACTACTTCCATTTACTTTTATACTTCTGTACACTCTATCAAACACACACCATCTCACGTACTCATGCTCCTTTTTCTCTGTCTTGAGGCCACACACAGTGTATTGTGATACACACTTTGTTCCTTCATTTTCCACTGCTGTCATATCATCTATTTGTCCTGCTCAGCTCCATCTCTCGTTCCCTCCCTCTGCTTCTCTGCTTTTTCTTTCCATTTGCTGAACTATGCTCCAATTAGTTTGGCCCCACAAGGCAGCAGTGTACCAGTGAGGACACTTTATAAGGACATCTCCACAGGCATGCTCCACACACACACACACACACACACACACACACACACACACACACACACACACACACACACACACACACACACACACACACACACACACACACACACAGCTTTATTAACCTTTCGTTATATGGTGACCACCTTATTGCACACAATGAGCAAAGTTGGGAGGGTTACTTTTTAATACTGTATTCCAATACAATCACTAACTTGGTAGACTACGTAGCCTCTGTGTTTTTATTGTATTGCCTTAGTATAGGTACAACTCATAACCCTTGGCTACAGTATATCATTCTTTATTTAAAAAAAATTATTTAAAAATTGTAAACCTGCTAATAACCAAAAAGCCTGACAATGAGTAGCCTATATAATGTATAATTAACACTACACATATGAAGATTTCTGCTTCACTGTCATCACAAAAGTTTGAATTATTATTACACAGCACTAGTTTTACTTTCCCATTCATATGTACTGTACTGTATAACTAATACATATATAAATATATACATAGCATTTATTGAAAAAAGCTAATAAATCTAATCTACATAATATTATAGTAGCCTATACTACTATCGTACAATATAGCCTACTTACTTAGTGAATTTGTCTGACAAGCACATTGGCAGCATGTGTCCACAATACCTGACATAAGCAGTAGTTCAACATTTTGGCAAATTTGGTTATTTACCTTCTTTCCCAGATTAAGATGAGAAAATGGATCCACTCTAATATATGTACATTAAAGGAACACGGCGATTTATTGGGACATTAGCTTATTCACCGTAACCCCGACAGTTAGACAAGTCCATACATACCCTTCTCATCTCTGTGCGTGTTGTAACTCTGTCTGACGGCTCCACCGTTAGCTTAGCAAAGCACAGATCCTGGAGGTAACCGGCTCCAACTAGTCTACTGCTCCGAGTAAGTGACAAAATAACGGCAACATGTTCCTATTTACATGTTGGGATTTGTATAGTCACAGCATGTACAAATAACGTCACTTGAGACACAGCCATCTTCTAACTGTATATAAACTGGAAACTATATTCTCAGAAAGGGAAGCAGTGCTACTTGGGCGGAGTGATATGCTGTAGTTCTGAGCAGAGCTGCAGCGTATCACTCCGCCCAAGTAGCGCTCAGCAGAGCTACAAGCATATCACTCCGCCCAAGTAGCGCTCAGCAGAGCTGCAAGCATATTACTCCACCCAAGTAGCAGTGCTTCCCTTTCTGAGAATATAGTTCCCAGTTTATATACGGTTAGAAGATGGCTGTGACATCGCTCGCTCGCTCTTTGCTCTGAGGAGAGAAGCCTGCCGCCTTGGTTGGGACGTGGTTAGCCTAGCTTGCAATACTGTAGCATAAAAATGTGAAGCAGGGGAAAACAGTAAAAGAAATATGCCAAGAAATAGTAGGCTACATAACTCCCCCTAAAACCACACATTGTGGTTTTTACATTTCTGTTTGTGTATGGGTCAAAAACCATTGACATGAATAGTGTTGGTATGAATACATTTGAATGTTGGACAGACCCAGGCTAGCTGTTTCTCCCTGCTCCACTCTTTTTGATAGGCTAACCTAATCGCCTCTTTGACTACGGCTTGATACTTGAACTTTCAGTGAATTTCCTTCTGTTATGCTGTCTAAGCTGTTGTATGCTTAGCAGTTAGGCTGTTAGTAAAGCCAGGATAGAAAGGAAAAACCCAAATTTTTCACTTAAAAATGAAAACGTAAATGAGCTGAGATTAGCAGAGCATCGATTTGCTTCTTGGATTACAACTGAGGGAGAAAAACCATCCAACCTGGGGTCTAGCAGCACACCAGGAGGTGTAAAAGAGTCTTTTTAGCACCTCAGGTGTTTGTGACAGATAGCAGCATCTTAGCCTCGTGAGACCATCCTGATCTCGCGAGCTCCAGTTTTCTGCTCGCAGATCAGTCTGGCATCCTTTACCAACATGTTGCTTGCTTGCTGAGCTAACGAGCTATGCTTTCCCTGCAGCAGCAGGGGTAGCCTGGCGTCATCGTTGCTCTTTTGGTACGTCATACGCTTCGTTGATCTGATTGGTTGATTTGGTCCATCTATCACCAACATAGCTGGTGATAGACGGATGGTTTATCCAATCAGCTAACCGGTATTTTTGCCCCTTCCCAAACTTTCTCCAACGGAAAGTTCCCAGATGGATATGCTGAGCAAATGTGAAGCAATCCATCTGGCGGAGTCAGGTTAGCAGCATCTATCCTTGAGCAGAATTTCATCTATTCAATAGTGCTTCTCTCTGGTCTAATCAAGCAGGCTGAAAGGGTGCAGAGGCTGCACTTAAAGTGCTCATATTATGCTCATTTTCAGGTTCATAATTGTATAATTAAAGTGAATCCAGACAGTTGCTGAGTGGTAGCCTACACACAATGCATTTGTTTTGCTCTCGGCCACACGTTCACCGACACCTTCCATTTTGCTCCCTCATCCTGCTGAACACTACTAATTACTGAGCAGTGGAAGGAGCGGAGATGAGAACACTTGTGGTGAGGATGAAAAGACAAATTGCAGCATGAGGGCTGAATTATTTGCGCAGTTATTTGCATGTCGTTCATGCCTCCATGTCCATTTTTGCTATTGGTCAAAATTGGTTGCATCCCAGTGTAGGTTTATCACAGCTGTCATTCTAACTCAGACTTTAATGTCTCCAAAGCACATTTCAAGCATTTCTAATTTCCATATGTCCTGCAGTGAGGTCCAGGTATCAATATGTACAGCCACCCAGACTTGAATTACGTAAAGTAGATCTATCACCTGTGTCCATACATGCATTTATGTGTGGTTGTTTGGGATGACATCGTATTTCCGAAGGGTGACAGCCCATTCATGGCAGACAGTGACATCATACTGCAGGAAACTAGAGGCGTCTCTGCTTTTATCCCTGGTGTTTAGATGTAATATCAAACACTATTCCTGTCTATCGGCACAGTCATTTGTTCTGAAAACACTTTAATGGTAGGACAGCAACAACAATGAGCATGGCATTGATCTCAGCCAGGGGAAAGCACAAAGCAATTTGTTATTTCAATAATACAAAATATTTGTAGATGTTTAAAGCTTTAGTGCGTAACTTTTCAATATTAACTAACGTCCGTTACATTCAAGCCATTGCCAAATGAATTGCTACAAAGCTAATCACATCAACCCCCCACAACTCTCTCTGTATTTCGCAGAATGGCTATGTTCAGAAGATTGCGTCGTCCGGCGACTTTCACACGCAGAAACTCGAGTAAAGATAATGACCTCTTCTGAAGGGTCCATCATGTTTTTTTTAATCCTCTGTGTGCCAATGTATTACTCTTTGTACAGTGAATTTCTAAACCATAATGATTTTATATTACTTATATAACTTTTAAGGAGTGTAGAGAAGCTATCTATGTATAAAAGGGAATGTTGCAAGCCAGTGGGACTCTAATCTGCGTAAGCAGTGAGCAGCAAATGGAAGACAACCAGGAAGAGAAAAACTTTTTTGGAGTATGTATGCACTGGGAGAGCAACTTTTATTAGAATAAATTGGCACCATGTCGGAACATGATATGCAGTTCTCTTAATGAATCTTTATGAGCCAAGAGTAAATTTATAAATAGCCGTGGCACTATCTTTATCAAAACTTTATGAGTTCTTCCTTGGCCCATAATTTCATACCAGATTTCAATGAAATGTGTTCACCAGATTTTGAGATATCCTGCTACCTAACAAACAGACTGAACCAAACAATAATGAAGATTAGGAAGACAGTTAAACTGTCCTGGCTGGCTCTTGGTGGCTGACTGGTTTGTGTTCCTCTGTGGGAATCATTTTTCCAGATTTACTGAGTACGATAATGCTCAACACGGTCTAATCCCCCATGACAGATCCGAAATGCACCAGTGCATGAAATTCACTGCAAAAAAATTAAAGAGCACTTTTAAGCAAACAGCAGTGTAGACTGAGTGAGACTTAATGACTTAATAATAATGAAACATTTTGCTGTGTAAACCTATTCGCATGGGACTTGTATTACCTGGGGCCCTCTAGTAATTTGTAATAATTACGGAGGTTGTCTGTGATCTTAAAGGAGAACTCCGGCCAATTTTTACGTTAATCTTGCTAAATACAGTATAACTATGCTAGACCTGTCCAAAAACAATTAGCGCTGCAGCTTATGCCCACCGCTCCCATGTAGCTAAACGGCAGTTATGGGGGCATAAATTAAATAGTGCCTTTGTGTATCTTAAAGGGATACTTCACCGATTTAGCATTTAGCTTTGTATCATTAGAAAGCCGGTAGTATTTCTGAATGACCGTGCTTCCCTCCCTCATGTCCCCCTGAGAGGGGAGATTTCTGCATTGGGGGTATGGAAAGCATTCCTCCAATGACGCAAAATTATGATTTTTGCGTCATTGGAGGAATGTTTGGCCAGAGGCAAAGAACTACAGCCAGCAGTAGGAGCTACTTCCGCATGTTTTCAACACGCCCATCACCCAAAGCCAGCCGATCTCAGTCGGAAAAAAACGAAATGTCAGCCATCTTTAATCCTCGCTAAACAGGGCTCTCTCTTCTCAGCAGCAAGATCTTATTAAATTATGTGCTTTCAAACTACCGCACATATGTACCACCGTAATACATCGCTAAACACAGACGTGGTGATTTCTAAATCACGTGAGTCCCCTGGTAATACTGGTCCCGTGCAAATAGGGCTTAAGTGTTTGAAATGTTAAAAGCTTAACACGTCTCCCACAGGTGCAATGTAATAATGCAATGTCATCCTGATTCACCAGTAAGTCTGCCTGAGCAGTTCTAGCCAAGGGATAACAGTGTTCAAAAGTTTGGGGAAAAATAGTACTTCTACTGAAAAAAATAATATATATATATATATATACACACACACATACATACATGCATACATACATACATGCATACATACATATATACATATATATGCACTTCCTATTTTAGAGCCTTGTGTGTGCTGCAACACACAAGGCTCTAGACTGAGACTGAAGCTTTCAGCCGAGCAGCCGTATAGCTCTGGCTGTCAGTCGCAGCAGCACACAAAGACAGGGAGGGGGCGATCATTCAACACCTCGTTAGACACAAATGGAAACACATTTCCGGAAAACAAAATAATCCTCCATTGTTGTGCTTCTATATAGAGGTAACTTGGCATTCCTTGGCATGTTGTAAGTCAGAGGAGAGAGGCAGCGGTTTCTATAGGCGTGTGTGTGGGTTTGTTATTTGTCAGTGTATGTGTGTTTCAGTGTATCAAATGCCTTAAGTCCATCTTTACCATATTCTGGTAAAAAAAATAATAAAACAAGACACAAACACACAAATAATCACGTTATTGGTTCAAAATTGGATAAAGATTGAGTATAGCACCGGCTATACTTTCACTCAATGTGCGACGAACTGTGTTGCACCCAAATTACGAACCGATTGACAGTTTAATATAAATTCAAGGTTTTTAGTCAATTTTAATTTGGGAATTGCAGTCATATTTTTGTAAACATTTATTGCTGGTCATGTTGTTGTATTCACAATCCCTGCAACCTCTGTTTGGAGTCATTTCATTTCCTGTGATAGTAAAGTCAGTCAGATTTAGGTCATTTAAATGAAGTAGTAGAGCTGTAACAATTCCAATTTTTTTACTGCACAATTAATTGTCTCAGAAATAATTGTGATTAACAATATAAAGTCTCTAGAAAATCTAAAAAAAAACATTTTATTAATTTACTTATTACTTTTTAAAACAAATTAGTTTTAAATGAATTCCAGGATACACATTTTGTTTATATCACTGTCATTTGACCCAGCTAATGGAACAAAGGTACACAGCCTATGAAGTAAACAACGCCTCTTTATTATCATAAAACATTGATTTCTAACTGTACCCCCTAACCCCCCCCCCCCCCCCCCCCTGTCATTTTTGTTGCTATGAACATGTATAGGGTCAAGTGCCAACAACTAACAATTGAAATAATAAAAATATACAGTCTGACGAATAATAACTTTTAGCAGTCACACGCCTTAAGACCTTAGCTGATGTTAGCAATTAATTACGGTTAAACAAAGAAACTGTGATTATGTCAAAAAAATAGACAATTATGTAATACTTGTTACAGGCCTATGAGGTAGGTCATCTTACTTATTGACTGCACTGGCATGCTGGAAGCAGTTACAAATTGCAATCCCTCCATCTAGTCTCCCCCCTCAGGTACTGTATAGGGCAGTTATATCAGCCCTACTGTAGTGTCCACATCAATGTTTCAGCTGCAGACAGGTCAGCATGTTCACAGCTGCGATGTTTGGAGCTACCGTTGACAGATAGGGGAACGATGATGATATGTCAGCCTTTTGAGGCTCGAGACCCGAGGCTTCCATTAACGTAATGTTAACAATTAAGAGATGACTGCTTTGGGAAAATAGCTTGGCTGTGCAATTAAGAGGAAAGTAAGAGAGAGGGAAGTGCTGGAGAGGGAGGGGGGTTGGGGGGGGGGAACCTGTAGCAGTGACAGCTTTAATGAAAGATCCTCTATACTAAAGAGGATTTCAAGCAGTGCCAATGGTATGATACGGTACACACATCCTGTCTCATAAAGGGGTGTGGCCTCGTTTGAACATGTAGTGGACATCGTGTGGATGGATGAAAAGATATATTTGTATAATTTATTACAATTTTCTTTTGCTAACGTTAGATGTTTACACAACCTCTTTCTTACCTATCTACTCTCACGTCGTCCGAGTGAACGGAGCGATTGTTTGAAAATGTACGTATTCTTGTGTGTTATTAAAGTGCCCATATTATGAAAAAAAAACACTTTTTCTGGGATTTGGGGTGTTATTTTGTGTCTCTGGTGCTTCCACACGCATACAAACTTGGAAAAAAAAATCTATCCATGCTGTTTTGAGTGAGATACGGGTTTCTGAATGTGTTCTGCCTTCAGTCTCCGGGTGAGCTGTTCAAAATATGCACGGCTTTTTACCTAACTAGCCGAAACAACAGGCTAAACGCAACCGTTAGCATGCTAGCGCTAGCGTTAGCATGCTAGCTCGTTCTCAATGGCAAAGCACTGCACGGGAGAGACACGAGGAAATCATTGGAGGAGAGAGGCAATGAGCAAATTGTGTTTTAGAGGGATGAGACGTCCTTTCCTCTGAAGCGTCTTGAGGGGTTGACTCAGGCGTTGAGCAGCCTGTGCAGCTGCTGTGTTTTGGTCCCCTGGCAGGTCACATGGTGCACATGACGAGGCGTGTGTGTGTGTGTGTGTGTGTGTGTGTGTGTGTGTGTGTGTGTGTGTGTGTGTGTGTGTGTGTGTGTGTGTGTGTGTGTGTGTGTGTGTGTGTGTGTGCGCATGGGGGGGGCAGTTAACACTGCTTTTCTGAAGCATGAATCCCCACCACCACCACCACCGCCTCCTCCTCTTCGTCTCCTCCATCCCTTCCTCTTTTCTCCCCTAGCATCCCATTCCCATGTAATTAGGCTTCTAATTAAGGCTGTATATGTGTTTCTCTATCTCTCTTTCTCTCTCTCTCTCTCTGCATGGAGCCTGCGAGATGCACCATAAATCCGCAACACAAAGACACAGAGCAGGCCTTCTCTGACAAATTCTGCTTTTGTGTATTCACTATTGAGAGGTGTGGTTTGTTATATTCAGCCTGCTTGTGAAATGATTACGTCGTAAAAAAACAAACAAATGCAAATATGTGCTCCGCACATCAAAAAGAAGAGAAATACAGTATATTATCCCACCACCGGAGGATTACATAGAAGAGGCACAAGTAGAAACTAGGCAGTCGAGGTATTAAAATAGTACAACACACAGAAGGGATGCTTCGGTTTGCCTTCCAGTCCAGCAGCCTCCAGTTGCAAAAATCTCCCTAGTGCATTATTTTCATAAGGAAACATAATGAAATCAGTCAAAATGTTACATCTGCCTTTACCTTAACACCTAATCTTTTAACCATTGTGTTGTATTCCCATCAGCCAATGTCAAAACTGACCCAGTCTGTTTTGCCTGTTTTTAAGTATAACTTTTGTTAAAAAAAACAAAACAGATATTATTTTAGTTAATAAGATCAGAGGAATGTATGTTGATGCATAATTACAGGCTGTTTCGTGTATGGAACTATCCATGTTATTTTTGGGCAATTTAGTTAAAAGAAACCCATATTTTTTTATATAGAAACTTTGAAAATGGGTCAAATTTGACGCGAGGACAACACAAGGGTTAAGCAATACTTTACCACGGTTGTCCTTTCACATTATTGTGTCATGCACACATACAGTAGGTGCCCAGTCCACATGGACTTATAAAACACCAAAAGTACCGTTGCAGTGGTGAAACGTTTCTCAGAAAGAACATTAGTCTATATACACAACGTTCCACTTCCGGGATTGCTCTGATGCTGCCGGAAATTCCGCGTGATGTCCATAGTTCAGGCCGGATGTCCGTCACCTTACTCTTTCTTTGTGTTGGCATTCTAAACTCCGGTGGATTTATGAGGACTATGGTCAGATCTCTGCAGGGTAAATCCAGACAGCGAGCTAGACTATCTGTCCAATCTGAGTTTTCTGTTGCACGACTAAAGCGAAGTTTTGAACGTACACATAAACAAGTTCCTTCCGGAGGCTAATTTGCAGAGGCACCGTTGCTCTGTCCGGCACTTAGCGCCACCCAAGAAGATTGTGATTGGTTTAAAGAAATGCCATTAAACCAGAGCATGCTTTTCTCCCATCACAGAATGCTGTGTGGACTAGCCAGATCTTCTTGTGCGGCGCTGTGGAAGATGGCAATGCGAGACTAGGACGAACACAACTTCCTACATTTAATACCAACAAATCTCCTGTTCCCAGCTCAGAGTGTGTGTGAGTGTCCTTGATGCACAGAATGGTTTCGCACCTTCCAATTTAGGACCTGGAATAACATGCCCGATTCCAGTTGTTTACTGAACATTTCGGTTTCTAAATCAACAGAAAGGTGAAGCGGCTGGTGGAGGTTTGTTTTTATGCTCCTCTGTCACACTTCAGATTCGTCAGGCTGTAAAAAGCTCTAACAAGCAAGTGAAAACATGAATTAAACCTTGTTTATCGCTGCTGGATCACACACCTCTCAATCTTCAAGGACAGGGGGATTATGGGGGATGAGCTTTTACATAGTACAGGAACCATTCACCATATTTCATACACTGTGGCCGTACAAGGTGCCACCTGCTCATCGGATAAACATTCACACTCCAATGGCGCAGCATCGGGGGAACCTCGGGGTTCAGGGGTACACTTCGACATGGAACTGCAGGGCCAGGGATTGAACCACCAACCTTCCAAGTGGCAAGCAACCACTCCACCACTGAGCCACAGCTGCAGATCGCCACTGTCAGTCATATGGGAGAGCGCACACACACACACACACACACACACACACACACACACACACACACACACACACACACACACACACACACACACACACACACACACACACACACACACACACACACACACACACACACACACGGAATGCACATGCAGAGTGGATGCATGTGTATAGGTTGTGAGGTTGTGTAGAGTGTGTGAACAGATGAATGGATGGATGGATAGATGGATGTGCATATGGATTGGATGATGTGTGGGCTTTAAGTGTTTGTGTGCCTGGTGGGTGTAGGCATGAGAGGTCACTGGGTAAGTATTTGTGTTCATGTATTGATACATTTGTGTGTGTGTGTGTGTGTGTGTGTGTGTGTGTGTGTGTGTGTGTGTGTGTGTGTGTGTGTGTGTGTGTGTGTGTGTGTGTGTGTGTGTGTGTGTGCGCGTGTATTAATGCAGTGCAGGGTGTGAAACAGCTGATGGGGTCAGATTTAAAGCGTGACAGTGAATGTGTGGGAGAAGCGATGAAGGCTAAGTGGCATGCCAAGTGCCAACACAGGCAGCTGCCTTTCACATTCAAATTCCATAAATCACCCTCTCATAATGATCCACTCCTTCATTCTATACTAAGGATATGATAAGAACGTGTACGCTTTTTGCTTGCCTCTTGTTTTTTTCTACTTCCAGCATTTTCGTATTACACAGCGAACTGAGAAAATGCCAGCATTCCTGTCTACATTGCGACAAAGAGGTCTATTGTGTCTGTCTTTATACTGCTGAAGGTAAAGATAAGGGTTAGTTCTATAGTAAGCAGGAAATGTCTGACAACACTAACAAGGGTGGCAGGATTCGTATGCAGCTAGAGAGGAAGTTCTTCCTGTGAGGTTTACTCAGGGCAATAATGCTCCAATACAATACAGGATAGGGGGGTTGTAACCCCCTCATCCCCCCCGTAACATTGTTGTACAGTGAGTAGCAGAGGTCCATTGGGGAATAGCTCAGTGCGTAGTGTGTGTGTGTAGCGAGTGTGCCGCTGAGAGAGAGAGAGAGAGACGTGGATGCGCTCAGAGCAGATGGTACTGTAGCAGGTGTTAGTGATGGGAGCAGAGAGGGAAATAGCAATAAAGTTGTCAAAAGGCAGTCAATGTACAGTGTACTATAGGTTTCAGTTTGTCTATGAATAAATGCTGCAGCTCCTCAAGATCCAGCTAAAGTTCTAGTGTCTTGCTTTACCAACAGCTGGGTAAAGTGAAGGAGGTTAGCCCAAAAGTAAGCATCAACTTTGGGCCTGGAGGCAAAACAAAGTCTCCCCTGTGCTTCCTGAACACGGTCTGGAAGCTTAAAGCAGGAATGGTTAACAACACGTTTATGAGGCGTTCAGATATATATAAATATTTTAGAGTGGTAGAGCCATAAGAGACAGAGCGCATTGCGTCAAACTCTGAAAGCCATGCCCACCGGAGGGGAAAACAACTCTCCGCTCTCCAGTGACTTGTATTGCGTGAAGGAGCCTCCTTGTCAATTCCGTCTGCTAGCAAACAGAAAAATGCCTAAAAGCTGCTGTGTGGTGATATTCACTACCAACAGGGTAGATAACCAATGACTAGAGTTTTTATAAGCTGTCGACCCGAAAAACAGAGCTTTTATGAAGACAAAAGTGGATACAGACGTGAATCAGCTAAGCTAATCTCTAAGCTAACACACGTAACGTCGAACACATCATTAGGATAGTGTCCCACAGTCCCAACATTGTCAGTCAGTGTGCCTATTAGTTTGTGTGATTTGTTACAATACTGTTACTGACTGGAGATCAGTATTTAAATCATATTTATGTCTTAATATTTATTTTAACGTTCACACTGGGCCTCTGGTGTGTTAGTAGAAAGGGGCTTTTATTTGAGTTAAATCAACATGTTTGCATGTTACCACTGGGCTTTTAAGTATGTTTAGAGTGTAGAGCCATAGTCAGGTGTTGAGATTTGATCTTTTTTTTCATATATTAAAAATATAAAATTAAAATGTGGGGGTTGGCAGTGGCTCAGTCCCTGGGGAGTTAGGTTGGGAACCGGAGGGTTGCTTGTTAAGTCCCCGTACGGACCAAAGTACGGAGTGTGGACTGGTAGCTGGAGAGGTGCCAGTTCACCTCCTTATTTACAACCTAGGGATCAAAAAAGTATACATTATTATTATTATTGACCACACCAGGCATGTTGTTCTGTAGTGCGGTTAAAGACTGAAGATCTGCTTCATTAAATTTCTCACATTTCTCACTTCATAGTCATTATGATTGTTCATTAGCTAGTATTTCCTGTCAATGTTGCTCTCAAATTGAGAACATGCCTTCTCCAAGAGAAAATCTGAAAAACTGCTGCCGATAAACCAATATGCATTTAACTTCACACTGTGTTTACAGCACCATGATAGATAAAGCATTTTCTCTCTGATGGGTTCCGTTGTATTGAGTCCTGCTTCACATGTGTGCTCTAACGGAGGAAACAGCATTATAGTACACACACTCAGACACATTTTCTCTCCCATTTTCTAACCAAACCTCCGAGTTCTTAAGAAACAGCAGCCACAATAACAATGTAAAAGTTTACAACAGCAAATTAGTGAACTGTAGAGAAAGCAAGTCTGGAGGCATGTAATACATGTAAGAGGAAAACATTGTGTAAAACAGTGTATTTAACAGCTCTCGTGGTAGTTTTACGGCTCGAATCGCGCATGACAGACAAGTCTTCTAGACACTTGCCCACAAAAACAGGGTGCTTCAATCCTTGTAAACGCCTGTAAGAACAGTGGGTGGGCCCAGTTAAAAAAAGCTACAGTAAGTGTGTGATAGAGCACAGAGCATCATTAAGTTACAGTGGGGGAGGGCATGATATGATGCAATTTTATTCATTAGTGGTCTGGTGGGTGTTCAGCTGCCTGTGATTAAAAGGGCAAACAGCAGCTGTTCACCGGAGTGAAAGTTGTTCTGCCAATACAGCCCAGTCATGGATAGAAAACGGAGTCTAACTGCCTGACCTGACTAGATCCATTAGTGCACTTGATTCCCAACCAGGGGTGAAAAACAAAGCAAAAAGAAAGAAATAATTAAAACAATTTAAATTTACAGTTTGATTTAAAAATGTATTGATATATATTGAGTCTACTATTACACCTGAACGCTACGTGTTGAGTCAGAGTGCATGAAGTTAGCAAGCTAGCAGAGAAGTCAGCAGGTCAGTTAGCTAACAGTTGTTAGCTAAAAGTCATGAATAAATAGTTGAAAGAGTTAGCTACAAGCATGAATAAACAGTTAAAATATTTAGCTAAAAGTCATGAATTAACAGTTAAGAGTTAGCTAAAAGTGATATATAAAAAGTTGAAATAATTAACCTTAAAGTAATGAATAATCAGTTGAAATAGTTAGCTAAAAGTCATGAATAAACAGTTGAAATAGTTAGCTAAAAGTCATAATTAAACAGTTGAAAGAGTTAGCTACAAGCATGAATAAACAGTTAATATATTTAGCTAAAAGTCATGAATTAACAGTTAAAAGAGTTAGCTAAAAGTGATATATAAAAAGTTGAAATAATTAATCTTAAAGTCATGAATGAACAGTTGAAATAGCTAAAAGTCATGAATAAACAGTTGAAATTGCGAAAAGTCATGCATAAATAGCTAAATGCACTCAGTGTAAAGGGGCCTTAAGAGCTGCTACTGATGTTGTAACTGACAATGATAAACTGTCACCCAAAATGAATGTTACTGCAACTTACGTAACGTTTTCACAGCAGAGGATTGTAGGAAACTGTTATGTACTGTTATATAATATAATTATATAATCTAATATATAATATAATTTGTTGTACTGCAATGAAATTGTAACTACAAAGGCAATTTAAGTACTGGCTGCATAAATAAGTACAAAGCTATGCACTTAAATGGAAATCCAGCTTTAATAATTAATCTTATTATTATTATTATTATTATTATTATTATTATTATTATTATTATTATTATTATTACAATAATTAAATGAATTTAAAACTTTAAAGTGTTAAATAACACCCAGTGTAAAATCAATTGAACATGACAGGGTGGTGCTGATGAAGGGGTACTAATCTGATATGGCTGTGACAAAACCACTGTATTGTTGTTTTGATCGTGCACTGATCAAAGGTTTGATCTCAGCTCTTTCCCTACAGTTCTGTAGGGATTCTGAGCTTGATCTGATGATAGAAAGGCTGAACTTTGCACTGAATGGCCCAAGCATGTTCAGGTTAGCGTACAAAGTAAAGGTCGCTGGCCGGAAGCCCTGGAGGGAAGGCAGACAGGTTGGTGGTCCAAGCAGACGAAGCATAAGGACAAGGATCAGAGGCCTTTCAGGTTTAAGCAGCAGATAGTTGACGTGGAAGCTGCTTAGCATGCATTAACGTTCATCCAGGTGCACAGAGAGAGAAAGAGACAGAGAGCAAGAGCGACAATGTATGCATAAGCAGTGTAATCTGTTCAAAAGTCATTATATTCTTCTATTCATGAGTAGCCAGGCAGATGCCAAGATACAGGATTACAGAGTCTCTCAGGTTGAAAGAATATATTCATTGTGACCGAGATGGTATGGTTTACTGTTTGCTATGGCTAGAAACTGCTAGCTTAGATCTTTAAAAAAAAAATGTAATATTTCACCTTCATTCCATTAATTGACAGTCAGTGAAATAACCTGCAAAGATACAACTACACTGCAGTTACATTACCCCCAGGGCTGCCACAAACAAAAAATATTTTTATTCAATCAATTCAAATTGTGGCCTAACAAATATCATAAAATAGTGAAAAGCACCCATCAGAGTGACTTCCTCAAATAGTTTCATCAGACCAACAGTCCAAACCCTAAAGACTTTCAGTTTACCATCATAGAGGACTAAGAAAAACAACCACTACTACTAATACTAAGTTTAGATGAGCTTGAAAATAACAATAGGAACATTAGTTGAACAATCCTTCAAAGAACAGCTATATATATATTTTGTTTAAATTAGGGATGTCAATCGATTAAAAAATGTAGTCAAATTAATTACAGACTCTGTGATTAATTAATCTCAATTAATTGCATACATCGTTTTTTTGCTGTGAAAGTATTTTAAATATTTTAATTCAAATGAATCAATGAATAATCAGCATTAGTGACATTAAAGTTAAAAAAAACTATTTTATTATTATTTTCACTGAGATATATATATATATATATATATATATTATATATAAACAAACAATATGACCTAATATGCTGAGGAAATAAATTCAAAAGGGTATTTTACAACAACTACGAATGCACCGCGAGACTGTAGATTACCAGCTTCATTGAACGCACCGTCTCTCGTCTGTGTTTCAACAACGGCAGAAACAGTCAGACTTTAGCGTTAGCTGTCAGCTTTTTAACCGTGTTTAATCCAGCTACTAGATAGCAGAAGGCTAATGTTACCTGCTGTTGAGTTGTTAAGCTGTTAACTAGCCAGCAATGTTTCTGTTCTGCACATTCTGGTCTCTTACATCTATGGTCTCACTCCTTCATGTTACCGTCGAAAGGTGGTTAGAACGGCTCAATATGGAATGGATTAATTGCGATACATTTTTTTAATGCGCTAATTTTTCTCAGATTAATTAATCAAAATTAAAGCGCTATTTTGACAGCCCTAGTTTAAATATATGTTAAACAAGTTGGTCTGGTAAATAATCAAACAAACAATGCCACAATCTCTTTATCAAATATGTGCCTTATGCTGCGTTCCAGACACAATGTTTAGCCCGTAAATTACGACTTCAAGTCACGACTCACGACTTGGTAGCATTCCAGGCAAAGTCACGAGCTGGCTAGCTAAACATTGTGCAGTTGGCAGGGTTCAGGTTAGGCTACCTAACAGTACAGCATCAACAGGGGTCGCCATTGTTGTTTATGTGTGTGTGACGTATAAAACTGTAACTGGGAGTACAAGATCTGGTACGAGTTCACGGGTAGTAAGTTACGGGTTGGACTGCCGTTCCAGGGCACTTTCCTGGGTAGAAGGTTGTGAGCACGGGTTACGGGTTGCCTGGAACGCAGCATAAATCTTGCAAGCAGCAAAATAAAAGTAATATTTGTAAACCATCTCCAGGCCGACTACTGTGGTTTTTTTTTTTGGAAGCTGTAATCACTTTCACGTTTGCTTTTATCAGGCATTTTATTAGTATACCTAACATGATCCGGTAATGAGAGAAGCTATGCGGTTCCAAAGTTGGAACATGAATCAATGCAGGCATACGTGCATAGTTTCAAGAGAAAATCAATATCATGCCTATGCCAAATTGGATAGAGTATTTAAATACTTGCAAATGGAATATGATAACCATTAATTGTTAACAGCTGGGTAGAAACCATTCATGTAAAGAAAACATCAAATTCACACTAAAACAAGACACTGGCTCCAAGCATGAATGTAAGGTGCAAAACAACAAGTTAAGCCAAGTTAAAAAAGGAACAGATCTGGTCAAAACAACCTTACCCTGTAAGAAGTCCTCTGTAATCCCACGTCAAAACAAGGCCAGGAAAAAAACTGATTCAATTAGAAACAAAAACAACAAAAATAGATCTCAAAAAAGAACTAGGACGATGTGGGATTTTAATACATGCCAACTGGGAGGGAGCTTTCTTTTTATTTTCCACTGTGTGAAGGTTTCATTTGGCTCAATGGGTGTTTTTCAAAGGGCAAACGGCCATTCTACAACCAGAATAGAAGTGTGAAGATGCTACGTTTTGGGTTCAGTAAAGACTTGCCTCTGACACACATGACAGCACATGATGTTACATAAAGTACATGCTGACCATATTTGTTGCCCGACGAACACACACACCACCGTTTGTTAAAAAGTTACAACAAAGGCCCAACAAGCTGATTTCTGAAAAGCGAAAGACTGAAAATGAACAACCTTACTTTGGGTGATGCTAAAAAATGGCCAATGGTTGTGTGCAGAGGTGTCATGGAGAAGCCCCACAGCGTCTTCGCTGATGACAGCACAGAGATCCTTTAAATGTCAGGAACATTAGGACAATACATTGAAAAAGACTTTTCTAGAGAGACCTTTGAGAAAACTAAACTCAACCCTTTAAACATCCCCATAGGTAAAGTTACAAAAATAATCTGTCCACAAGTCTGACTAATAGATTTATACTCGGAACATTTTGGTCCTGCTGTTAATCAAAAATTATGATGTTGACACTGAGGGCCAGATGTACGTACATTTGCGAACGTAGCGTTATCAGCGCCATGGCTCACCCGCAGATAGCGAACGCAATGATACCATAGTTTACGCCATATTTACCAAACCTGCAGGTCATCCGTAATTAGCGCCTTTCTCCGCCCACTATACCGTAAACTGTAAGTACTGGTGCTATGATACGGCTGAGTGCAGACTGCGATATTCCCACTGCTGATGCTATGACTGTTTGAAATTATCCTGATGCCAATATTTGTAATGTAGCGAGGAGTTTAACAACTGCTGGAATGTGAACTCTGAGTCGGAGATTCGATGTCATCTTTGATTTCTTCCAGTAACTGTAATCTTGCATGGCTGCTTAATCTGTGATCCTTGTGGCAAAACTCCTTTCAGCTCGTCTCCTTGGCCTATGTGTTCGTCTTGCTCGGATTACTGCTGTCATTTCACCAGGAGGCATATGTGAGGAAACCCGCTTCCAGGTTTACACCTGCTTTTAAGAGGCGGAGAATTTTCACCGCAAAATAGAGGCGCGCTATCACTGGCGGTTTTTGTACATACCGCGGAATACGTAATTAAGCGCTCTTTACGCTTCCCCTCCCATCTCTTTACGGTAAACTCCCACTTTCCCCGCGACCCTCCCATGAATAAATATGCATGACACGAAAAACGCAATTTGCCCTTTTCAGCTCCCACGACATGCAGTTTGCGCTTTTACATCATTGCGGCCTGTTTGTACATACCTCGCCATGATTTTACGCGCACGTTGCGACACAAATACGCCTGAAGTGGGCACAAAAGCGTTAGTACATCTGGCCCTGAGTGTAATATTCAAGTTCCATTCATTTGTTATGGGGGTAAAATTCCATCAAATGGAAATATTCCAAGTGTCCAAAAATTGGATTATTAGCATTATGGGAACGAGATAAATAAATCATGGCCGCACGTTAATAATGAGCGGGAATGAGATAAGTGTAATAAAAAAGAGCCAGCACAACAGACTTTTGCTCCAGCCATATCAATACATATCGATATAACTGAGCAAACCCAGACAATGCTAAGAGTCACTGAATGTTTCAGAAAAGTTTTTATAACCTGGGCTATAGAACAGCTGGCTCCTATCTTTTATAGAGGGAATGGCTAACGGTGTTATTTAATGAGTTGTGTGCGACACTCTTTTTCTATTACAGTTATCTCATTCCCATGCCTTACCTCACCTGGTTGAGCGTGCACCCCATGTACAGTCCTTGTCGCAGCGGCCACGGGTTTGGTTCCAACCTGCGACCCATTGCTGCATGTCATCCCCCTCTCTCTCCCACTTTTCTGACTTAATTTGTCCTATAAATAAAGGCAATAACCCCCCCCAAAAAAAAATCTTTGTGGCCACACAATAATATTTTTTCTATCTGTGATCCTTCCTTCCGGCTCCTTTAGGCATCTCTTCTAAAATTCAGACTAAAGTTTTGTAGGTTTTAACAATGTTTGTTTGACAGAACCTTTTTCTTTTTTGTTAGACCGACCCATTAATTAATTTAAGTCCTGTATAATATATATATATATATATATATATATATATATATATATATATATATATATATATATATATAATGGTAATGCACCATTATAATGGTAATGCACCACCTGTGAAACTTTCAGAGGAATTTTCCACACACACACACACACACACACACACACACACACACACACACACACACACACACACACACACAAAGGATGCAACACTAAACACAATGGTATAGTAGACAGGTGGAAAAGATAGAGAGAAGTACAATAAGAGTGCAGAAAAATACTCTATTTCGATCTCTAACAGTTACTTATGATTTACTTCATAAATGGAAATGCCTGTGGTTTGGGGGTATTTACATAGTACACTTCTGCTTAATCATGACAGGAAATTGGTTAGAGCTGAGAGTGTGCTTAATAACTGGCTGTGTCTTTAAATTCAACTTTCCGCAAAGAATAAAAAAAAACGATAAAGCCTTGCCAAGCTACCGAAAGGGAGCTGCGGAGAGCAAATATGCACTTATAGTTTGAGAATTAGATCTAAATATAAGTTATGAATAAAATCTCCCATTAAAATATATTTAATTCCCTTATAAAACCAATAACGACCATTGGTTTTCCATCTCCCTGCAAACTGCCAAGAGCAATAATTCTACTTCACAATCCTCACCGCTGCAGCCAGGCTAAAATATAAATTACTTTGACAAATATTTTTCCAAAAACCTCAGTAGCCATATGTAGAACGGCGCTCCAGTGGAGCAGGAGCATGACTCAATGGCTGTGACAAGCCAGTCTGATGGACATTCCAACAGAGAGCTGAAACCCAGAGGATTTCATCAATGAACTATCAATATACATCAAAGTACAGCACATACTCCTGAACTACGAAATATCTTAGAGGAAAAAAGAAACCCTTTGGGGAGAACATGTCTGGAAAAGTGCTTCGTCGAAAGCCTCTCAGCTTACAATGCACCTTTAGGAAAGAACACACTAAGGGCGATATATTCCTCTGTCAACACACCTTTCAAAACGCTTTCATGTATGATATGTGATCAGGCTACTGTACTCCATACTAATCTGTTGTCTCTGCAGTCAAGCTAGCCTATTAAAAGCCCAGGCTGCAGTAATATGACCCATGTGGTGCAGTCATTTCAGCAACTCTGTTATTCCAACAAGCAGCTGTTCTGTGTTCCTGCTCAGCTTGATTCCCAAAATCCAACCCCCCTCTCCCTCCCTCCCTTCCCATTTTAGAACATGAAGCACAGCACAGTGGAGATATTGTACTGTATGTAATGTTGGCCCCTGTGGCCCCATCCTTCCTTACAGTCTATGAGACGCTGATTGAGAATGACAGAAGAAACGCACTACTAGGCCTGGATGATGCAACACTAAAATCAAAATCACAATCAATTGAACATTTTACCTTGATTAATGAAAGATTTTTTTTTTTTTTTATTTACTGACTGTAACTATTCTCAACTACTAAAAATAGGATATTTTTTTCAAATGAAAAAGTGCATATCTTATCTTTGTTATTTGTGAAAATAATTGAAGGAAACACACTGAACTGTTTATGGTTGTTTACTGAAACTTTGGGAACAATTGAAATCAAAGCACATATTGCTTGAAATAAAGACGCCATTTCTGCATAATTTGGCGCTGATTTGGGTCCGATAAACAGTAAATTCATCAAATTCAGTGTCCACAATGCTATTTTCCAATAAACTGTAACTGTCATATTTCATGGACCCACGTTGAGTGCGGATTTCATGTCGCGGCTTTCGTCGCTGTTTGTCATTTTGCTTAAGATTGGATGACAAGTGTACTCGCCCTGTTGTTTATTTGGTTGCCATGACTTCGCGAGTGATGACATCCCGTCACTGTTCCTGTTGCTCACCCTCAAAGGGGAGAGAGAGCAGATGACAGTTGACAGTCGTGTAATTATGACTTCATGACTTTTCATAAACAGCTGAAGGAGCGGCGGTGCGCCGCTGCTACATGTACATAGCGGAATAGAGGAAACACTGCATGGATATAGAGTCTTCAATTAATCATCCAGCCCTACACACTACACACTTTGAGAGATTATATATAGATTTGAGAGATTTTTAGCGGTACCAAATTAACATTAAACACAAGTGTTACATGACACCAACCCCTTATAGGTTTGATTCTACAAAAGACTAACAATACACATATAATAATAAACACAAGAATACTCATTCAGTGTTAACCTACATTTCATTTATCACTGCACATGAATAATATCCCATCTTTGGGGATAAAGGTGGGTGTAGTGGCTATTCCGTTTCCAAATTATAGCCACTGCCCCAGAAATGTGGTTTTATCGCATCTTTGTTCCTTTGTTGTGGATCCAGCACCATGCGTTTGAAAATAAATCTTTATGATCCTACCAAAACGTTGTAGGCTAATGTAGCATGTGTGAATCAGGGAAAATAAATCATACTGATGGTTTCTTAAAGCTATAGTGTGTAGTTTCTGTCGCCCCCATGAGGAATTCTAAGTAATGACAACAAAACTCTTGGTGTGTCCACATGATACAAGCCTTCCGTGATCGCGCATGCTACCCCACCCCTCCTCGATGCAGTTACTTGTAGCCAAGGAGGACACGGAGGATTAAAAAAACATGATGGACTCTTCAGAAGAGGTCATTATCTTCACTCAAGTTTCTGCAGGCAAAAGTCACCGGACAACACAATCTTCTGAACGTAGCCATGCTGAGAAATACAGAGAGAGTTGTGTGGAGAGGACAGTCTTAATTAGCTTTGTAGCAACTCATTTGGCAATTTACTTGAATGTAACGGACGTTCATTTATATAAAAACGTTACGCACTAAAGCTTTAAAATATATCAAAAAAGATGAAACAGGATGACTAGATTGTTAAAAAACTGTGTTTGGTCTCAACTTAAGCTAGGACTCCCAAAACCTCCCACTCGTGTTTCCAACTTCCCTTTATCAATTATACCACACCCACAATTACTATGGTGTGGCGAGCTGTCAATCAAAATCAGTGGATCAGAACTATAACCAAAATTATAACTATTGTCCATTAAATATAAACATGGCTTAAATTTATGACAATATTTGCCACAGTTAGGGGGGCCAAAGGGGTATTGAGCCCCCCAGAACCGCCACTGGCTGCTAGTGCACTCTCTTTCTCTCTGTCACATACACATACTCATTCACTTCTTTACAGCCTTCAAAGCAGCAACTGTCCCTACTGTAGCACACAAATACACACATTGGTCTGAGATCAAACCTCCATGGTCTGTAGCTCCTGTCAGAGCTCATAAAGAGAGAAGGAACCAGGCCAGAGTAAACACAGCAGCGTTTCAGAGCGAGGCTACATTTTGATGAACAGGTGAGAATAACAACAAGTATCATTTTACTCACGAGGTACAATAAACAGGGGATAATCTGTCTTGGGGATGTATGATGCATTTAACAAATGTGCAAATGATTAGAGGCTTTTCAACAAGTTCAGTCATGAGGCAAACCTGGGTGAAGGCCATTTTCATTTCCCTTATTAAACCCCAGAGCAGCATGTGTTCATTTCCACTATGTTGTACATTTAAAGAATAGTTTGACAGTTTCACAAATACACTTATACGCCCTCTGGCCAAGAGTTAGATTGATACCACTCGGGAGGAGCAGCAGGAAAACTGGACGGAGCGCAAAGTGTTTTTTTTTTTAAAAGTTGGAACGTACTTGCAATAGCATTATGACAGGAAGAAATGTTGCAGCTGTAGGAGCTGACATAACACTGCTGAAGGAAACACGTTGCACACACACACTGCCAGAGGCATGAAGACCTCTTCATGTCAGCAGCATGTGTGTGATCTCTTCCTCCATCAGCCATCAACCCCCCTTCACTCTCTCTCTCTCTCACACACACACACACGCACACGCACACACACACACACACACACACAGTGTATCTAGATGACATAAGGACTTTGCCTGAGGTGACCTCAGGGCCAAACTCACCACTAATGTGTTCTGACTAGGGAGCAACAAGAAAGTGCTAACAGAGCAATGTAATGGTTAAAACCACTCGGTACCTCAGCACTTTAACCTCACTCCTGTGACCCAGCTGACCATTTTCCAGGCCGGGCAATGGGACTATACGCCTTGGAAATAGTTCTGGGGACTCTCACTGGTTCAGTACGCCTGGAGGACGGGGCACAGCTATGGGAAACAGTTTTTTAGCTAAGCAGAAAATATGGCTCCGTCTCACAGAATTCAGACTCAGAAATGAGCTGACCCCTGACACTTGTGACTTGCAGTCATAAAACACTAACCTATGAGAATCTAGGCTTAGGCATATCACAAAATGAAAATAAAATAATTATACTGCAAGAGACGATTGGTCATTTTGACAAGGCAGCTTGAGACCTCATTACTGTGCATTAGGGATCGACCGATACTGGTTTTTCACGGCCGATACCGATACCGATTATTAGTAGGTAATGAAACGGATAACCGATATTTGGAACCAATATGCATATACAGTGAAAATGAAAGAGAGAAAGATTTTGGAATGTTAAAAACTCCAACACAATACTTTGTTTAAATGATTTAAGCAATTATTTAATCAATTAGAAACTTTCAACATAACACCCAGTAAAAGATAGTCAGATAGTGTTGTGGGCGGGACATTAAGTCAGACTCAGTGGTGAGTGAAACTGAAGCAGAGGGACAGACACAGAGCTGTAGCAGAGCCAAAGTAGAACACTTTTTAATTCATTAACTTTATCGGTTATCAGGCAAATACAACACCAGATAATAAACAGATAATCAGGCCGATAATCGGCCTGGGCCGAAAATCAGTCTATCACTACTCTGCATTACCTGGTGCTCTTGACAACCCCATTCTGTATTGTGTTTGGCCTCCAGGCTGGCCGTTAGGTTCAGAGTTGAGTGAGGATGCCCTTCGCGGAGGTTCCCACACTGAGCTTTTTATGTTCCCAAACAGACGGGGCTGTGTTCGGGCTCACTAATGGGGGATAGAAATAAAAAAAAATGACTTTATGTCTGAACTTGAATATGAAGACATACAGGTGCAAGAGGAAAGAAAGAGGAAAGAAGGAAATAAACACCACAGAGCTGTAGTGTATCTGCAGAAGGGGGTGATAGGAGGCAAATAGTGGTAGGGTTGGGCATCGTTTTGATTTTAACAATTCTGATTCTGATTCTTCCTTTTGATTCCGGTTCTCATCGATTCTCAATAACGATTATTTGAGGGGTGGAGTTGAAACGGGTCACATGCTTATTTCACAGATGAGAGTAAAACTATATTTTGATTCAACAGTGGTTTACAGTTTTACTAGGCTTTTTTTAGCCACACTTCAGAGCACCGCTTACTGTGCTCCATGGCTGCAACACAACAAGCGCCTGGACGCTACGGAAACCAAAACTTGCACGTGTTTAATTTGGAACCGATGATCGGATTCAAAACAACTTTTCCAAACAGTTCCAATACAGAAACAATTCCATTGTAATTGTAATTTTTATAACGATTCCAAGTAGGAGCCGGTTCTCGATGCCCAATCCTAAATAGTTGTTTTTTGAAGTCATAACAGGTAGTGCAAACTCGGGTAGGCTTGTAAAAATGATTTAATAATTGTCTAATCGCAATATTTCTTAAGTAATCGCCATTTCTTTGTTTAACCCCAATCAATTGCTAACGATAGCTAAGGTCCTAAGGGGAATGACTGTTGATGGTAATTGTCAATTTTATGTTCATTTAAGAAAAAATTCAATGTTTTATGATAATAAAGAGGCGTGATTTTCTTCCTATGCTGTGTACTTGTTGTGTGACATCTGGGTCACATGACAGTGATAGAACCAAAAGATGTATCCTGGGATTCATTCAAAACTTTGTTTAAAACATAAACACATCCGTGACTCAGGCTTTTGTGTTGCCTTTTTTGATGTGTGTGTGTGTGGGTAGGCGTGGCTTTCTCCAGGGGCACCTGGCTCTCCACCGCAGCTGCAGGTGATCTACTCATCAAGCTCCAGCACTAGTACTCCTGTGATCGAAGCAGCCAGCGCCAGTTCGTTTCAGTCTCCCTTGTGGTAACTACTCTCGGCCAAACTCTCAGTTCTGTTGAGCACCAATTAAAGAACAGTTACAAACTCTATACCATCTAGTCGGTGTCCGCTCTTGGGTCCAGACTCCTCTAACCTAACATATTTGTGAGACAAATAATTGTACAGCAACATTTGGAATTGTTACAGCTGTACTCTCAGGTTTACAGAATGCATTTGTGAGCCCACATAATCAATCAATCAATCAATCAATCCATTTATAGGTCACTTGAAATCAACAACAATTCCAGTGAAATGTAATCCTGTCAGTTCTTACAATTTATGTATTAAAAACAGTAAGCACACATACAAAGAGGCAATGTTGTTGCCACACAGAGGAGAAGCTAGAGGAGAAGCTAACGGCCATTAGCTGTTAAACTTCCTAGTGTGCAACAGCTACAGATTTCTAGAATAAATGCTGTAATGCAACAGGAAAGAGGAAGCAGTGACAGCATCACGAGACAGACAGAAACCAGAACACTGTGCAACTGTCTTTACGTCCCATTTATCTCTGTTTTCACTTGAATCTGTGTGTGTGCCTGTCAGTGGTGGAATGTAACTATGTACATTTAGGCCATGTCCACACAAAGACGTTAGGATGAAAACTAGAGCTGGGCAATATATCGATATTATATCGATATCGTGATATGAGACTAGATATCGTCTTAGATTTTGGATATTGTAACATCGTAATATGGCATAAGTGTTGTCTTTTCCTGGTTTTAAAGGCTGCATTACAGTAAAGTGATGTCATTTTCTGAACTTACCAGACTGTTGTAACTGTTCTGTTATTTGCCTTTACCCACTTAGTCATTATATCCACATTACTGATGATTATTTATCAAAAATCTCATTGTCTAAATATGTTGTGAAAGCACCAATAGTTAACACTGCAATATCCTTGCGGTATCGATATCGAGGTATTTGGTCAAAAATATTGTGATATTTGATTTTCTCCATATCGCCCATCCCTAATGAAAACACATCCGTCTTCCCTGGATTCGGTTCAAGAAAATTAATGTCCACATGAATCCATACGTAAATGACTCAACACGGTACTTCATATGCCAGGCCTGTAGGCGGCGCTGTTATTGCTACGAAATTAACGGAACGAAGAAGAAGAGCAGCCTTCAGTCACTTCCACTTCCTTTCATAACACAGCTAGCTACTAGTTCTCTTAATACAGCCATGGACTAGACTTTAATAACTTTCACCACTGCTCATTATATAAAGGCCACCACTAGAAAACGTTACATTGTATAATGTGCTGTTGGATTGCTTTCTATTTTGCAATTCTGTCTGCTATCGGACATGATTGCAGCACGCTAGCTAGCAGAGCTAACGTTAGCTCTGCTAGCTAACATCGGCAGTCAAACAAACATCAATGATCCGATGTCTTTTTGATAATCTAGCTACACGTTTTTCTTGCGGTAGCCTTTCTACAATAAGCCGTGCTAAAAGTTACTATAATCCGTTCAAGGAATTCATAAACAGACAGATTAGCTAGCTAGTTGATAAATTCTCTACTTCCACTTTATAAACAGCATTGCGTCCCTGCTAGAGCAGTCAGCTGGATTGAAGGCAGTCAGCTGTGAGGCTGAGGTGTGTGGCGATGACATCATCGATACGCACGTATGCGGTTTCGCCATCCAGACGAAGCCAAACGTGAGCCTTTTTTTTTTTTATTCACCCTGGGACCAGGTTTCAAAAAAGTGCATTTACGGGCAGTGCGTTTACAGGATTCGTGTGGACAATCGGCCCAAACGATGCAAAAATGGCCTCTTACTCAAGTAGCCTACTGTACTTAAGTACAAATGTTGAGGTACTTGAACTTTACTTGAGTCTTTCCTTTTCATGCCACTTTCTACTTCTACTCCGCTACATTTCAGAGAGAAATATTGTAGTGTTTTACTCCACTACATTAATCTGACAGCTTTAGTTACTAGTTACTTTACAAATTAAGATTTTTGCACACAAAACACACGTAGTTTATAAAATACGTATTTAATTATAAACTACTACCCAACAATATAACGGCCTACAAATCCAGCTGAAATGATTAGCTGATTAAACACACAACTGTTTGGATCGTTTCCAGTTTCTAAAATGTGAGGATTTTTCAGCATTTGAGTACTTTTACTTTTAATACTTTAAGTACATTTCCCTGATGATACTTAAATACTTTTACTTAAAGCCCCAGTGTGTAAGAATTTCTCCCATCTAGCGGTGAAATTGTATATGACAACAAACTGAATTTCACTTTCTAGCCCCCCCCATTCCGAGTGCGTTATAACTCCTACGGTGAACCCGAAATTAGCGACAACCGTCCATGAGTGTCCCTTCCAGTGTATCAGCTATCAGGTTCCCAAACATATGCAAGCTAATGTTAGTAAAGTATCAGTGCTATCGTTATTCTGTATAGTGTACGTGATTAATAGTGTAAGGCGATGTTTACAGCGTAGGAGAGAAGCAACGGAGGTTTGTGTTTTTAATATATTTCTCTGAGCAGCATGAACAATGTCAATGAAACTGAAATGATCTCTTAGTAGCCTATCTCCATCGTTTACACACAGCTGTTCTAGTAGCTAGTCTGTGTTACAACTCCATGACGTGAGTTTTCTGCCAGGGAAATCACGGCACATATGATTACGTTTATGTTACAAGGTAGACAATCCTTTTTCATCATTGACGCGAGGAAAAGTATCCTAGACGTTGTTCTAGCGTTATGCACAACCATGCTAAAGTTAGCCAAGCAAGTAGCAACTATACAACTTTTACACAAATAGGCAGAATTACCTGTTGAGAAGAAAGCAGGCAACTTCGGCGTCCCTTTTAAAATCCTTGCTCCTCATGAGCTCTTTCCATCTTGGAAAAGCCACAACAATATTAACTTTGGTCGCGTTGCTTTGCCTGTCAAGTTGTCATTTTAATTTCCTCGGCGATTTAGTTACATGTCCTCGATAATAGACGCAACAGGCTTTCAAATCTGCCGGCAGTGAGTCGCAAGTAATGTTCTCCCCCCTCCCTCCCTGGCATACGTCACAGTCATAGACAGTTAAAGAAAACAGTCGGTCACAGTCAGTGCCACTGAGTGAAAAGCGCGAAATGCGGAGCAGTATAGCCTGTATGTCCCTTACGGGCTACCGTATTTCAAGATGGCGCATGGCTATGGAGCGTCCACCCCAGTTCATGTAATAGAAAATGTCAAATTTCAAGCCAATAGGAATACTTGGAATTGATGGTGGTGGTCAATATTCATAAAAAAAGGACAAGTTTGTGAAGGGCAATACAAAATTTGATAATGAACTACAAATGTTACACACTGGGGCTTTAAGTAACATTTTCAATGCAGGACTTTTACAACCCCAAATCAGAAAATGTTGGGACAGTATGGAAAACAAATAAAAAAAGAAAGTAGTGATTTCTAAATGTACTTTGACTTGTATTTCATTGCAGACAATACAACAGCACATAATTTAATGTGTTTCTCATGATTTTTATTGTTTTGTTTTTTTCAAAAAAACTAAATTCCTATTTTGGTTCTTGCAACACATTTCAAAAGAAGTTGGAACAGTAAAGCATTTACCACTTTGTAATGTTGCCATTTCTTTTCACAACACTTAAAAGACGTTTAGGGACTGAAGACACCAAGTGATGAAGTGTTTGAGGTGTAATTTTGTCCCATTCTTGCTGCAAACAAGTCTTAAGGTGGGCAACAGGGGTCTTCGTTGTCGCATTTTGCGCTTCAACATGCGCCACACATTCTCTATTGGAGACAGGTCGGGACTGCAGGCAGGCCAGTCAAGTACCCGTATCCTCTTCCTCCGCAGCCAGGACTTTGTAATGTGTGCAGAATGTGGTTTTGCATTATCTTGTTGAAATATGCATGGACGTCCCTGGAAAAGATGTCTTCTTGAAGGCAGCATATTGTGCTCCAAAATCTCTATGTACTTTTCAGCATTAATGGTGCCATCACAGAAGTGCAAGTTACCTTTGCCAAGGGCACTGACACAACCCCATACCATGACAGACCCTGGCTTTTGGACTTGTTGCTGGTAACAGTCTGGATGATCCTTTTTTTCTTTGGTCTGGAGTATGGCTGCAGCTATCGATTCTTTTTGTAATCGATTAATCTAGCACTTTATCGATCGATTAATCGAATACATTTTTTTTTGCGTTTTTTAAACAACCAAAACAAATGCATAACGAAAATGATGTGGCTTTAAAATGATCAAGCATTTGGCTTTTATTTCTCAAAAGAACAGAGGTATTTATTCCAACTCCAACATTTGGCAATTTCATTTAATTAAGTTTCATGCTGTAATCTAGCCCTGACATCAAAGTAAATATCTGTTTTATGTAGATTTCTACACCTGCAGCATTTACCATTAGGCTACTAACAAATAATATATAATTTCCGGGGTGAGCCCATTTGCTATGGTAACCTAGCAACCTGTGTGTGTGCATGCGTGAGGAAGTGAGAGACGAGGGTGCATGCGTGTGTGTGTGTGAAGGGGTTCTTTTTTTTAGTCTATACTCTCTTGCAATTGAACGTGAATAAGTTTACTACTTAAAAACATCAAAGCTAAACATCATATCTAGTCAAACCGCATCACGACATCGCTAAAAATACAGTATTCAATTAAAATCAGCGGCTGCTTAAGCTACGTTACCTTGTTTCAGCGACGCTTGGTGAAACAGCACGGAGCGGATGTTTTCGGTTCAGATGCTGAATCACTGAAGTCGTACTGCTGTGGTATGCCAGGTCTACTTTGCAGTAGACACATTGCACCTTGTTCTCTTCCTGTTTTAGTATGTAATGATCCCAAACTTTAGACATTCTCTGCTGTTTCTGGACATCTTTACTCTCCGCCATCGTGCCAACTAAATTCAAAATGTATCAGCGCTAGTGGTGTGCTTCCTGAACAACGGTCCGAGTGGAACAATCAGATCCCTGTGCGTATAGTGCACATCATAGGAATTTAACGAGGCTTCGAGGCAGAGTTTTTGCCTCGAGGAATTTTTGTCGAGTTACTCAAGTAACTCGATGAATCGTTTCAGCCCTAGTCTGGAGCACACGGCGTCCATTTCTCCCCAAAAAATACCTGAAATACTAATTCATCTGACCACAGTACACGTTTCCACTGTGTGATGGTCTATCCCAGATGCCTCCGAGCCCAGAAAAGTCAACGGCGCTTCTGGACACTGTTAACATAGGGCTTCCTTTTGGCACAGTACAGTTTTAACTGGCATTTGTGGATGTAACTACGTATTGTGGTACTTGACAAAGGTTTGCCAAAGTAGTCCTAAGCGCATGTGGTGATATCGCTTATAGATGAATGACGATTCTTGATGCAGTGCCGCCTGAGGGCTCGGAGATCACGGTTGTTCAGCTTAGGCTTGCGCCCTTGTCCTTTACTCACTGAAATTCCTCCACATTCCTTGAATCTTTTAATTATGTTATGCACTGTTGAAGGTGAAATAAGCAAATGTCTTCCTATCTTTCTTTAAGGAACATTGTTTTTAAACATTTCAATAATTTTCTCACGTATTTGCATGGGCGTCAGTTTGGTTTGAAATGTGGTGAGGACAAAGTCGCATTCGGAAGTGTATTTCAAGAAGTGGTGGGTACAATGACGTATTCATATTTTTTTCTCTTTCGCGCAGGTCATGTTTTGAAAGGCGTTGTCTTGGGGCCTGCACTATGAATCAAGTTAACATGCCCTGTATTTCTTTCAGTTCCCCGGCTGCACTAACCCTAACAACCACGGTTAAACTGTGTCACGATGGTGGTTATCAACTAGTTGAATCAACCCAGGGTTTACCAATCTAGAGACGCGCGCGTTCACATAAAAGAGGCGGTGTTTGCAATCAATCTACCAGAGCCACATATTTTACATAAGAAGAGCAAACTATAATTCTATATAAATATGAAAAACACAGACACGGTTTAAGCAAAAAGCAATCCAGTCGCTGCTTCCTAAAACAGGAAGAAAAGCTGCAACGCTTATCAGATCCCTCCAGAAAAATGCAGAGTTTTTTATGATTGTTGCGGGCAAAAATCCTTGATTATGCGGCACGTTTTCTTAAAAAATGTGATGGAATATGTGGGATATTTATGCAATTTTATGCGATGAAATTGCGGGAACTTGCAGAAATTGCGGTTTGATGAAAAAGAGAAAACAAAGTGATTCCCCCCCAACACCGTGTTGTCAGTAGGCAAAATTACTATATAATTCATAACGTTCCCATGGCAACAGGGGAAAATGGCTGCTCTTGTGTGAAGTAAACGCAACATTTTTCAACTTTCTGCTGAGATATATGTGACTTTTTTGCTACGAAAATGCGGGGATTATGAAATCATGCAAGCCCCGCATATTTTGCGAGGAAATCGGCAATGTATGAAAGTGCGGCGTAGGCCTATTTGAAAAAATGCGGACTTGTGGCTGATTTGATTATTCATTGAATTCTGCGGTCGCATAATCGCGTTTTTCTGGAGTGACTGGCTTATCAATATAACTTCCCAATCAGTCAGGCACAAGATCTGATCATAATTACACTTGTTCTTTCCATAAACCGTCGCTGCTTTAGTCTATCATTTCAGTTGCGACCCTGGTAGTGGGCGATCATGGGAGCAAATAAAAAAAATGTAAAAACATAATTCAAACCGATGCAAGCATTGGCAACACACGGCTCAAGAAGTTTACAAAGATACTTAATTCCCTCCACTGAAAATCTATAGGCCCTACCTTTCATAAAAATATCCATCAGAGAATGTTAACGGGGTTAAGTCTAAATGTTTTAACTTTTAAGAGCGCACCTCTCTCTCCCTCTCTCTCTCTCTCTCCAGCGCACCGAGCTTTTTCCTTTTTTTCTTCTTTTTACTCACTGTACTCCACCCATTCAGTCAATTTATTTTCTAGAACGGTGACGCGGTTATCAATGGAGTATTGATCAGTCAGGTGTTCAGCATAATTAAGTTACCACGGCGACGAACCCGGTAACAACTAATCCACCGTCGTGGTACAGAAAAACCTGGTTGAACCTGAAGTTACCTCGTTAATGTTAAATCTTGCTTCAGTACAGGCCGCTGTAGACTAATGTAAATAAATAAAAATGTATTCAAAAATGTGATGATGTCCGACTCGTTTTATGAAGAAGAAAGCCTTACGTTTTCAAAAAGCATTAGACATATGACCTGATGTTCTGCTTCATACCATGTTGACAATATGACATGACGTGCATGTAGGCTACCTAAACAATGATCATTTCTCACTCATATTGCTCCTCATAACCACTGAAATCTATCGAACCAAAAGTCCAATTATTATGGACGTTATGTGACATTAAGCGTTGTTTCTGCTTCACATTTTCAGCAGCAGCGAAGCGGCTGTGGGTTGACTCCCCACGGTTCTCATGGGTTTAATATAACGTGAAAAAGCTTAACGTGGTTTAATGTACTTAAACAGCGATCAATGATCACATTTCTCTCTCATATTGCTCCTCATGTACAATAAGTGCCGGTATCTCATATGTATTATGAACTTAATTTTTTTTAACTAGCTCCAGGTTTTTTAAAAAAAGAAGTGGTGGGTACAAAATGACTCTTGACAAAATCTGATAGGGACACGTCCCCACCGTCCCCCCCGAAATCGACGCCTATGCATATTTGTTGGCAAACTGGTGATCCTCGGCCCATCTTTGCTCCTAAAGAACTAGACCTTTCTTGGATGCTGCTTTTGTACCAAATCATAATTACAATCACCTGTTGACATCACCTGTTTCAAATCACATCATTATTTAACCAATGTACCTGATTACTAGCCCTAAATTGCTCCTGTCCCAACCTTTTTTGGAATGTGTTGCAGGTCTGAATGACAGGAAAGGATGTATATTTACAAATGAAATTAAGTTGACCAGACAAAACATGAAATATTTTGTGTTCACATTGTCTGCAATGAAATACAAGTCAAAGTACATTTAGAAATCACTACTTTCTTTTTTTATTTGTGTTTTCCATACTGTCCCAACTTTTTCTGATTTGGGGTTGTACTTGTAACATAGTATTTTTAATGTGTGATGTTAGTACTTTTACTTAAGTAAAGGATCTGAATACTTGTTCTTTTTTAGATTTCTTTATTTAAAAAGGGACCACTCATTAATCAACATGAGCCAACATGAGTCCAACATGTAAATGTGCCAGATTTTCATCTGCAGTCCCTAGCAGGTTGATGGCCTAACATATTAGATAAGCTACAACAATACAACACATAAGCATTGACAAGTGAAATGAGGGAGTTGGGCTACCCAGTTGCAGTGCTGCCCCTGTGGGTAAGACAGAGAGGTCAGACGACCTTTAGCCTGTCACCAACCACGCTGCTGCGTTACCGGGCTCGTGCCAAGCAAGCAAAAGCGCCCAGGAGCATGTCCCGGCACATTAAGCTATACAAGTAATACAAATTAAAACAAGCCACATCCTGCATCCACAGTCCATCCCTTTAACCTGGAGAGTTGTGCAAATCACAGAAACTTAAATCCTGAAAACATTCACTGTTCAATTAAAAGACCTGAAGATCAGTGTGTGTGTGTGTGTGTGTGTGTGTGTGTGTGTGTGTGTGTGTGTGTGTGTGTGTGTGTGTGTGTGTGTGTGTGTGTGTGTGTGTGTGTGTGTGAGTGTGTGTGGGGGGGGTGTTTAGGGTTAGCTGTGTTGTTCCCACAGACAGAGACATAACAGGCCTACAGACCCATGATCACTAAACTGGTTGCTGCATGCCTAAATATAGTGTGTTAGCAGTGGCTAGGGAATGGCTTGTATCAGACACGACTAACTGCCGGCCATGGTGGCACATCAGCGACAGCGTGGCCAGTAGGGCCGACACCGTCAGTGGATGACAGAAGCGCACACGCAGGCAGGAACACCTCGCTCTGATTTATTTTGGTTTGATTGAAACCCACCCAAGATGTCTTTTCCCCAGTCTTGAGCTAGGTGGCAGCATCAATTGCTATGGCAACAAGAAAAGCGCTCAACATTTCCCTTTTGGCTTTGGGATTTCTCTTCAGCTTTGAGGGCTTGCTGGTGCTGCTTACATAAAAACATATTAGGAGGCCGTCTGGCTATGTGTGGGTGTGAGCACCTCAGCAGTCGTCAGATAAACCCAGTTATTAGGCCTCAATCTGCCTGCGTAACACTCCATATCACATGAACTATTACATTCACATCTCCAAATTGGTCAGGGGGCCTGCCTCCCTCTGTTTCGCTCCCCTCAAGGCAAGCATCTGCCAGCACATTTGTGATTAAAGCTTAGACGAAGGAACTGATAGAAATAGAAATAGGCAAAGAAGAGGGGACAGAGAGAGGGAGAGGTAGGGCTGGGCGATATGGAAAAAATCAGATATCACCATATTCTTGACCAAATACCTCGATATTGCGACGATATTGTAGGGTTGACAATTGTAAATATCTTCACAACTAGATTTTAGATAACCTTCAATAATGTAGATTTAATGATTAAGTGGGTAAAGGAAAATAATAGAACAGCTAGAACTGTCTGGTAAGTTCAGACACAAATGACATCACCTGACTGTAATGCAGCCTGTAAAAGCAGGATCATTTTACCAAATAACCGTAAAACAAGCAGAACATAAACTTCAACAGGAGAGCTAATACTTCAGTTTTATCGTCGAGGGGCGGGCTGTACCGGACTCTCCTGGTGATTTATCTAAATATTAATATTCTTTGTTTAACCACTTTTGTTAATTGGGGTTTTATTTACTCAAGCATAATACATTATGAAATTGTCAGAAATAACAGGAAAATGCATACACAGACTCATTGCCTTTACTGTACATGGACCGATCATGCTTACTGTCGTGCATAGTCGTCCCCAAAAGGCCCAATCTGAGACAGGAAAAACACTGGATGGTAATGGTAATATATATATATATATATATATATATATATATATATATATATATATATATATATATATATATATATATATATATATATATATGGTTGAGAGAAGGAGAGTAAATAAGGAGAAATGGTATGGCAGATGAGAAATGGGTGCTTTTCTCATACTGAAGGTGGCTCGCTCACACAGACTGCAACCTGTGAAATGACTGGCTGAGACAATCAGCCACGAAACCTTCTCATCAGGCAGCGAGACTCAAAGGGCGGTCAGGTGGGAAAACAAACAACCTCACCTACGACTGCAGGTTCAGTTTCCAGCTGCAGCCAGGAAGCTGGATCTGACTGTGTTAGATGGTGCGAGGCCAAGCAGTCATGGTGTCTACTGGTTGGAGACAAATTTAAGTCTAAACGATCTGGTAGGTATCGGGGCATTCAAGATTTGGAGGAAAAGGTAAAAGCGGTGAAAATGAGCCTTATTTTGCGGGTGAATAATGATAGTCAAGTGAATAAACTCTTTGCTTGCTCGCTGTGGGAGGTGTTTAAGCATGGCAGCCTATCAAAGGAGGCAAACAGGTAGGGCTGCAACGAACAGTTATTTTCACTGCAGATTGATGTCTATTAGTTTTCTATCAATTAATTCAAGCCCAAGATGACGTCCTCAAATGTCTTGTTTTGTCCTCAACTCAAAGATATTCAGTTAACTGTCACAGAGGAGTGAAACAACTATTCACATTTAAGAAGCTGCTATCAGAGAAGTTTCACTTTTTTCATAAAAAAAATTACTCAAACAGATAAACTGATTATCAAAATAGTTGGCGATTAATTTAATAGTTGACAACTAATCAATTAATCGATTCATCTTTGCAGCTCTACAAACAGGTGCTGTTTGGGTAAATAATGTTTCTTTTGAGCTGAAGCAAACGAGCGACAAAGCATGTGTACAGGCGTACCGTGTTTCAAGGCCTCGTCTTTGTGTTTACAGAAAGGCTGTCTCTGAAAGCAGAGCCAGGGGAACTCCCTCTGAGTAAACTAAAAAGGACTGGAACATGAGACCTACAGCAGGCCATCCCCATCAGCTGGGACTGTCCTCTGGTCCCATTCAGACACGCACAGGGATTTATCATATACATACACGGATACAAAACGTGCATGTGATTGGTTAGATTTAAATCATGACTGTCACGATTGGAAATCAGAATTTAATTTGTTCCTAATAATGAAATAATATCACATTCCTTGTCAAATCAAAAATATTGCACCAATGCCCTACCAGCTATTGCACATCCTTCACTGACCATAATGTTGAGTACTGCAAAGATTACCAATACTAAAACTCAGTACATTCAAGATAGGGCTGCACAATAAATCCTTTTTTTAAAATCGTTATCGCAATATCAACTTGCGTAATAAACACACTGCGAAAGGCTGCGACATATACTACTGCGAAAGACACATTTTTGAGTTAGATGAAAGAGGATCAGTCAAAAACTGCACTTTAAAATGTCATTCTTCTTATTGGTGCCTATTACTGAATGTTCAATTCAATGTTAAATTTGTTCAATAAAATAATGTTGGAAATTATTTTTTTTCAATTTTTTTAAATTAAACAAGCAATTTGTTGTATTTTAGAAGCCTACTTAAAGCAGCAGAAAGGCAGAAATAAGTACACTTTGCTATCTGTTTATTTATCGCACGTAATACCGTTAATGCGATATTCAACAACGTTATGGCATATCCCACATTTTCCTCATATTGTGCAGCCCTAATTCAAGTAATATCAGTACTTGCCTGAGATAAGTAATGTGTCATGGCAAACATGTATTTGCCTATTTGTCAAAGTGAAGTTATTGTGTATACAGTAGTTGCTGTTTGGCAGCTGACTCTGGACTCTGGATGTGGGAGCATCCTTGAACCAAGCAGTGAATGCCTGCAGCTACATTCAAACATGACAACAGTTTCTTATTGTAACCAAATCAAAAGCAGGAACCTTAATCTTTAAAGTTATGCTGTGCTTTGGAAATTTCTAATCGGTAATGTAAAATATACATAAAGAGACAGTTAAAGGGATAAAATGCGCAAAAACCACAATTCTTTACAGTTGCTTTCACACCTGAGCAGTTCGGTCCGTTTTAACCGTACCCTGGAGCGTTTCGTCGGGTTCTTCTAAAATATAAAAAGCACTAGGGGTGGGAATCACCAGAGGCCTCACAATACGATATTCTCACGACACTTATGTCACGATACGATATTGCAATTTTAAACATATCTCGATATGCTGCGATATATTGCAATTCATTATCTTTTTTCCAACTTCAAATTATGTCCCCAAAGCAAAACTTTGTCAACATCTGTTCTGTTCATCTCACTTAAATTTTCCATCTGGTGCACTGAAAAAGAAATTGATGTTATTATTCTAGTGCCAAAAGGTTAAATTCTCATGTGCAATTTATATAATAAAAGACTGATACTTGGCGTCTGTGTATCAATACAGTATTGCCACAGAAAATATCACGCAATATGTTGCATCGATTCCCCTTGCTAACATTAGCTAAGGTCTTAAGCCGTGTGACTGGTAATTGTAGATTTTGTTTTAGATATGCCAAATTGTAATTATGTAAGTGATTATTGCTAGTTGTTGGCAATTGACCCTATACACATTCATAGCTACAAAATGACAAGAGGGGAAACATGAAATATGTTTTATGATAATAAAGAGGCGTGGTTTACTTCATAGGCTATGCTTTTGTGTTATTACATTATCTGGGTCACATGACATAACCAAAAGGTGTATGTTGGGATTCATTCACAACTTTAATTTGTTTGCAAAAGTAATAAATAAACTTATTTTTTTTTTGACTGAAAGAGACAATTATATTGTTAATCGCAATTATTTCTGAGACAATTAATTGTACAGCAACATTTGGAGATGTTACAGCTCTAGCATCACATAAGCACTATGTAATGCATACACTACCATTTACACTAAACACACATTCTGTCCTTCCATGTGTGAATCAGACTATTCACCTCTTCTCGTCCAGCTGCCTGTCTGGCCTGTCACAGACACAATTCACACCACAAATCAGTCCGTCCAGAAAAACGTGATTATGCGATCGCATAATTTAATGCATAATCAGCCAAAGTCCGCATATTTATGCGGGGGCTGCATTTTTTCAAATACTCCGCACTTTTGCCACATAAATTGCCAATTTCCGCGCGAAATATGCGGGGCTTGCATGATTTCATAATCCCCGCATTTACGTTGCAAAAAAGTCACATATATCTTAGCAGAAAGTTGAAAAATGTTGCGTTTACTTCACACAAGAGCAGCCATTTTCCCCTGTTGCCATGGGAACGTTATCAAGTGACATAATTTTGCCTAGTGAGAACACGGTGTTGGGGGAATCACTTTTTTTCTCTTTTTCATCAAACCGCAGTTTTTGCAAGGTCCCGCAATTTTTGCGAGTTCCTGCAATTTTTGCAATTTCCAGCAATTTTTGCAAGTTCCCGCAATTTCATCGCATAAAATTGCATAAACATCCCGCATATTCCATCGCATTTTTTAAGAAAATGTGCCACATAATTAAGGATTTTTGCCTGCAACAATCACAAAAAAACGCGTTTTTTCTGGAGGGACTGACAAATGCGTATGCAACAGCCACAACCATCTTGACACAACTTCTGCTCCTCACCATTTCACTGACAGTGTCAAGCACCACCAGCTGTACAAAGACATCACACCTCTGCTTTATGTCTTCACTGCGTGGATCAAACCAGCCGGCTTCTCTTTGACAGTGAAGTAAACGCTCACTGTTTATAAGAAGCTTCTCTTTCCATTGAGTAACACTCTCGAAAGGTGACAGAGGGCCATGACGCAACATTTTATTATTATTATTGTTATTTATTTCTCCATCTATGTATCTATTCATTATTGAGGGTGCTAACTTATCAGGAATGTGCAATGCCTAATCTGTTATTTGCTATGTGCACTCTCTATCATACTGCTGGGACATTTCACAGCTTGCTCTTTTTTTGATGCCTTTTAAAACATATTTTTAGTGTTTGTTGTGATTGTTGTTGTGTTTTTTAATACTCAGGGAACACCAAAGTCATTTCATTGTAATACTGTCAGACAGTGCTGCAATGACAATAAAGCCTCTTATGTTAAGAACATATACGCTCAGTCAGAGCATGGGAGCTGAGCGTTTAGAATTCACACTCCTCGCTCACGGAGCTGTTCCTTTGAGACTGTGTTCCCGCGAAAAAAAAAAACACTCCCATAGGTCGTTTGTTCAAGCAGCAATTACGACTCATGTTTACGTCTACAGAGGCGGCGCCCTCTAGTGGCCGTAGTAACTATGATGGGAGCAAAGCAGGAAATAAGAGTGTGACAGAGTATTAGGAGAGCCAAGTTCTGCATAAGGAGGTTGGTTTAGGTGCTGGATGGGTCAAACAAACACAGGACTCACCCAGGAGACCGGGATTCGTGTCCCATTTGAAAAGAAAACAGCGAGGTTTAAAGTGAAGTAACGTCTGATTTTAACCCAAACCCCGAGGTTTTTCTAAACTGAACTAAGTAGTTTTGGGGTCTAAACATAACCAAACTGCGACCGTTTTACAACGTTAACGACGTGTTTAAAACATTCCGTTACATTCTCTGGTTTAGATCTGAGGACAGAAAACGCTCCTGTGGGTCGTATTTCCTGCCACCACTAGGGTGCGCTAATTTATCAAACACTTCGCCCTTTTCCCTCAAAGCCACCCCAACTCAATATCGATCCACGCTTAACTTCGATTTAACTAGCGATGGGTCCCGAGACCCGGTTCTATTAAGGCCCCGGTTCCAAATTTCTCAAAACCCGAAAATCAAAAGAGTCCGAGCTTATTGATACTGCTATCCAGACTAGTGGATCATAGAACGGTAAAATAGATACGTGGGCGCCTGGGTAGCTCACCTGGTAGAGCACACGCCCATATACAGATGCTCAGTCCTCAACGCTGCGGCCACAGGTTCGATTTCGACCTGCGACCATTTGCTGCATGTTATTCCCCCTCTCTCTCCCTTATCATGTCTAAGCTGTCCTGTCACAAATAAAGGCCTAAAATGCCCCAAAAAAATCTTAATTAAAAAAATTTGGTCCAGATGGATCGCACACAAAATGGATATATATCATATATATATATATATATATATATATATATGCTACAAATACACACAGGACTACTGCATGATGATTATTACAGAAGCCTGACTGAACACTCTCTCGTCCCAGACGACAGCTAGCTAGCTAGCAGCTAACAGGGTAGGTGAATGTTGAAAATGCATCTTGTTGTTATGTAAGGGCCCTGTTCATGTTACACAGACATTTTAATTGCATTTTGTGTCTGTTAAAATACACAAAGGCACTATTTAATTTATGCCCCCATAACTGCCGTTCAGCTAAGTGGGGGCGGTGGGCATTAGCTGCAGCAGCACCGTCTAGGTAGCTGCTATTGCGCTAACAGCATCTGCATGTACTGCCCGCACAGAAACGGGCTCGGCCATGCTTCAAACTCATAGTGTGAGCAGTAGCCTACCAGAGGGGAATTGGAAAGCAAGCGATGATAAGGGCGAACTTTAAAAAAAATCTGCTCTGCCCTGCATCCAAAATCCACCCGCTTGTGCTCTCAGTCGCTCACACTCCACTCACATGCTCTGCACTAGATGAATTAGAAATTAGCACGTATATATGCGAGGGCGTAAACTTTAGGTTCAACCTTGGCGGGGTTGAGATCTCCACTTATCTTGCGACGCAGCTTGTTTCATCATTGGGGGAAGAAATTCTAACCGGTGGGTCTTGGCCCCCCCCCCCCCCCCCCCCACCTGGGAAATTTGGAACATATCAAACACTTCATTTCCTGATTGTCTTTTTCCAAGATAGCAATGAGTTGGCGCACCACCGGCGGTTTCATTTCATTTCTGGTGAATTTTTCTGCAACAATTTGTCTTTTTTACATCAATTTATGGTGCAAATGTCTTTATTTATGTACATGTTATTAGTATTAATTAATTATTCTCCTGTATTGTTTAAAATTCTGCATTTTCAAAACATCACAAGTGTTTCCAGATGTTTTTTAAACAGTTCATATTTTGTATTGATCATTATGCTAAGATATTTGGGGGGGGTTGCACTGGCGAGGTTTGATTATTGTTGTAACCCCCCTCACCCCCCCTTTTAAATTACGCCTATGCATATATGTACGCCAGCATCTACACAGAAGGCTTTCTGAGTTCAGTACTCAGTATAAGCCTCTCAAAGAGATACTGAAGACCGGGGTTTACAAGTGGCAGAATCTCAATGACTATAAACAACAGCTTATAAAATATAAGACATAATGGTGCTGGGGTTCCAAGCAGCGTCTGGTTAGTCGTTCAGATGTCTACTAAAACATTTTATTGTGTCTGTTGGCTTCAAATACCCGACAATGCCAATCAAACACAGCTTTCAGGATGAGCCAGCATCCTTTACTGCAGCCTATAAATCCAAGTATTCCTTACAATAAACGGACTGATAGTTATTTAACAAGTGAGAGCAGTGAGTTCACGTCACCCACCCCCCCGGCATGCCAGTTCCAAAACCTGAGGTGGAGGAACACTGTATCCTTTTCCCCCTACACTTTTTCTGCCCCCGAACAAACTTGCAAGGATAAGAGCTTGTTACTCCAGAGGTGAGATGAATGGCAGCACTGTGTGTGTGTGTGTGTGTGTGTGTGTGTGTGTGTGTGTGTGTGTGTGTGTGTGTGTGTGTGTGTGTGTGTGTGTGTGTGTGTGTGAGAGAGAGAAAGAGCGAGAGAGAGCAGGAAGGAGGGCAGGCTGGGACCGCAGACGCAACTCAACTCAGCACAAAGACTGGCTCAGTGCTGCTGCTGTCACACACAGGGAAAGGATAAAAATATACATGTATGCTATAGCCATACAGTATACAGGAAAAAGCAACACAAGAGGAGTCACAGGGCACATGTGAGCCAGATATTTGCCTTTAGTGAGCTAGCAGTAGAGCTGCAAATATTAACCCATTAGTAGTCAACTATTAAATGAATCAGCAACTATTTTGATAATCGATTAATCGGTATGAGTCATCTCACCGACCCCCAGCTTGTTAAATGTGAATATTTTCTAGTTTCTTCACTCCTCTGTGACAACAAACTGAATAACAAACGAGACATTTGATGACATCATCTTGGGCTTTGGGAAACACAGATCCACATTTTTGGGCATTTTATAGACCAAACCACTAATCGATTAATCGAGAAAAGAACCAACAGATTAATCGACACAGCAAATAATTAAAAGTTAGTTGCAGCCCTAGCAAGCAGTCCCCAGTATTAAAGTTACAGTGTCAAATGCAGTATCTCAATCCCAAATGGGATTAATAAATAGTTCTTGTGGCCGGGTTAGCTCAGTTGGTAGAGCAGGCGCACATATATAGAGGTTTACTCCTCGAGGCAGCAGCCGACTCCGACCTGCGTCCCTTTGCTGCATGTCATTCCCCTTTTGTAAGAGTATCCGAGTGACTTCTCCACTGGCTTTTATTTTGAAAATGTATAAATAATTATACAGCTAACACATGACATGACAAAGTCGACCCTGGTGGGGTTAGCAGGCATGTAACAATTACAACATAACTGTTGAATTGTCAATTTCTTTACGTAATCGCGGTTTCTTTGTTTAACCACAGTTAATTGCTAACATTAGCTAAGGTCCTAAGAGTTATGACTGTAGATGGGAATTGTTGATTTTGTTTAGATATGCCAAATTGTAATTATATAAGTGACTATTGGTCGGACCGTTGAGCTAAAGCTGTGCTTGTTGTTGGCACTTGACCTGTTCATAACAAAACTGACAAGGGGGGAATACAGTTAGATACGTTTTATGATAATAAAAGGGCCCAGATTTACTTCATAGGCTGTGTACTGTGTTACTACATTATCTGGGTCACATGACAGTGATGGAACCAAAAGATGTATCCTGGGAGTCATTCAAAACTTACATTTGTTTAAAAAAGTAAGAAATAAATAAATTTTTTAAATTTGACAGAAATTATTTCTGAGACAAATTGTACAGCAACATTTGGAATTTTTACAGCTCTAGTTGTTAGTTCTTCATGTTACAATGTAACACACACAATGTCACCTGGAGGCATGTGCGCTAGAGAGTGGAACAAGTTGAAGGTGAAATATCACTTTGAGCATCAAAGCCAATGTAATCTGCTGTGTGGGCATGTCAAACAGAGGATAAGGGGATGCTGCGAGGGCAGGATTTGCTCCTCTGACCTGCTCCTAATGTGTCGGCTCAGACGAGGCTGATAAGGAAAGGACTTTTATTTTTTATTGCCTCCTGAAAGCAGCGGATGGTGAAATTGAACTGACTAATCCAAATTCATTCAGCTGTTCAGGCAGAAGAATATCAGTATCTATCCCACTGATCCTCATGGCACGTGCACACACACAGACAAACGAAAGAGAAACAAATGACCATGATGCATTTTCACCACATAAAGCACATGTGTCAAACTCAAGGCCCGTGGGCCAAATCCGGCCCCTTGCAGATTTTGATCCGACCCGCATATCAATTTAGGTTCATAATAAATTTACGCCCAAGTTGTTGTAGCTTTCCAATGTTTTGTCTTTTTCTTTGATGGCCAAGTTACTATTTGCCGACTTTGTTGGTCTGATTCGTCCTTGTATTCTACAGACTAAACTATACAGAAAAGAAACATGCAGGTTTCTTTTTTACTATGTGAGAGTCATTGTAGTCCTTGCTCTCCTGCTCCCTGGTGATAAAAAGTAGCTAGAGGAGTATTTTGCTGGCAGCCCATGGAAAGCAAACACATCTTAGTTCTAATATATGCAAAAAATGTAGAGGTACAAAAACAGTTAGTAGAGCAGCAGACGAGATGATGTGCAAAACCCTTGGTTGTGTAACAACAAATCCATGCTTAGGTAATATTTCAAAGAATATGATTTTTTTTTATTTTCAGAATTCACAGAGCTACTACACTTTTAATTGCACTGCATTACGTTTATCTTACTAATTGTCAGCCTACCACTTGTGATTGCAAATATCCTGCTCAACACTGACAAGATCATTTAAGATACAGTTTGGTTCTCTCTCACTCTGGTTTTATGTTAAAATCTTTTTCATCATAAAGCAGCACAGCAGGAGAGAAGAACACCCATTCCTTCTTAACCGAGATGATGCAAATTTGCTAATGGACTCAGGGATATTCTAGTGTCGGTAGAGCTGGGCGAGATGGAAAAAAATTAAATATCACAATATTTTTGACAAAATACCTCAATGTCGATACTGCGGCGATATTGTAGTGTGTAGTGTGACTATTGATGCTTTCACAAAATATTAAACACAATGAGTTTTGATAAATAATCACCAATAATGTGGATACAATGACTAAGTGGGTAAAGGTAAATGATAGAAAAGCTAAAACAGTCTGGTAAATTCAGAAAAGTACATCACTTTACTGTGATGCAGCCTCTAAAACCAGGAAAAGACCACTTGTGTCATATCACAATATTACGATATCCAAAATGTAAGACAATATCTAGTCTCATAACGATGTTGATATAATATCCATATATTGCCCAGCCCTAAGTGTTGGGTATCATTGGGTCAGGGGATGCAGTCTATTTTTTCATCTAATGTAGGTATCAGTAAAGGCCTGTGGCAAGGGCAACCAAGGCAGCACCCTTCCCGGGGGGCCCGTAATCTAATATGTGTTTCAACTTATTTTAACCACCTGTGTTACTGGGTTAAACACGGGTGGTTCAAATGAGAAAGGGGGGGGGGGGGGCACAAAGCAAACCTGAGCCCTAAAGGGATAAGACAGGCCCAGTTGGGTATGGTCACTTTTATGAACTTCAGTACATTTCAGTTTGTGACTTCCTTACATTTACAAAAATCTGGTATAACCGTTGTGTTGTCTTCCAGTCGACTATTCACTTGTCTCCCAAGTCAAAATTGAAAATGAACACTTTTTTTGACCCCTTTTTAAATGTTTTTGATGCTTTTTTTTTTTAAAAAGATTGTTTGCCATTTTTGCTGCCTTTTTATTTTTACTGCCACCAGAAGGCTATATACCACTATAACTACACACTGTTACCAACTTATTACAACTAGTTCTTGGAATTCATGGGCCAAAAAACCCTCATAAACCTTATGTCTATGAAATTATACCTAATTGTTTAGTTAAAAAAAGCTGAAATTATGAATTATTTTGACTTATACTTAAGATCAGAGGAACATATGTTGAGTGGATAATCACAGACACGGACGGTAAAAAAAAAAACTTTGAACAACGGCTCAAATTTGACCCGAGGACAACATGAGGGCTTGCTTTATAATCAGCTGGACGTGGATATCATCTTATTCTGTAGCTAAAAAAACGTAACAGCAAGGCTCTTAGCTGCAACAACTGTCATATCAGCAGACCAGTGCAACTTTCAAGGCCACTGACCATCACAGCGGCATTCATCACAGTAGAGAGAGAAAGCAAAGGCCTGAGTAGGAGTTTAGTACCTCCATTTGTCCAGTTCCAGCTCAATGCCACAGGGATGAAAGAAAACGCTCATGGGCGCTCATGCAAAGATAAAAGTGCAAGTCCAAGAACCCTTGTGGGCGTGAGTCAACACTTTCATAAGATATGTACATTAGCATTTTTAACTTAACCGTTTCGTAAAAGTGTAGACCAAAGTGAAAATCCAATGGTGTCTCACAGTAAGTTACGGCCCTAATAAAAAAGGATAAGGAAAGTCATCATTAAACTGGATGACCCCCATGGTGGTCATTGACATCATTACAAAACCTCTTTGACCACCAAGCGTGGACAGGCTTCATAAAGAACGGGGGCTGAATTGATGTCTGAAACACTTTCACACCACAACAAATGTAATCCTCCTCTGTAAGGAATTATGACACAACAAATAGAAAGGAGAGACTATACTGTATATTATCTTTAACAGCAGTCGGACATTGTGTAAAAAAAAATCATTTAAAGCAGAGATCTTCAACAGGGGGTCCTCAGAGTAAGTACAAGGGGGCCACAATTATATAAAAAATAAGGGTGCTCCGATTGATCGGTCGCCGATCGGTATCGGCCGATAATGGCTTTAAATAGTTTGATCGGTGGTCTCCATAAAGGCCGATCTGATAGGCCGATCAGATGACGCACTACTCGTGAGAACATTTTCTACATGGAGCTAATATGGCGGCCTCCCTACATTCACCGGTCTGGCAGTTCTACAAGGTGTCTGAACGGCGGCAGAACAGCAGTTGGCCCGCGGGCCGGCCGCGGAACGAAGGCGGTAGGAAGGCGGCTACCGCTTTTAAAAAGCGGCTGCCGCCGGTGGTGTGCCGGCAAATGTATTTGCGATTACGCCATTCTGACGCTTCTACTGCCTCTGGAGCACCGCGTATATATATATGTATGTGTGTATATATATATATATATGTGTATATATGTGTGTGTGTGTGTGTGTGTCTGTGGGTCTGTGTGTGGGTCTGTGTGTGTGTGTGTGTGTATGTGTGTGTGTGTGTGTGTGTGTGTGTGTGTGTGTGTGTGTGTGTGTGTGCTGAAGAAATGTCTGCAGTGATTGAAAGGAATTTTTTTAGATTTTGAGCTACGACAAAAAGCCAAACAATTACTGATACATTCTCTAAACATGTGTGACTGTTACGTAATGGCGTAATTTTCAGTTCAGAAAAGCGATCGTGATCGGCCGATACTTCTTCCAGCAATCGGTGATCGGCCTCAAAAATCCTGATCGGAACACCTTTAGTAAAAAATATTTTCTTATTTCAAAAGCCTGAAAATATACATTAATATGAATGCAGCATTTCAATACCAAAGATAAATTGGCCTATTGGTGTAATAAAATTATTTACACATTGAAGATAAGCTTAGGTAACTATGGTAGCCATACAGTTAAGCTTAAGGAGTCACTGTGCCATCCATTATTCCCAGTTTAAAATGCAACTCAATTGTATACAATACATGCATAAGGGGCTCCCTACACCGTCTCTCTTTCAGCTTAAGGGGTCCCTGGCCTAAAAGACGTTGAAGACCCGATTTAAAGGATAGCCTTATTTACAATAATTGTGATTCCAAATCTAGGCTACTACAACTCTAGATAAGAAAATGTTTCCCATGATGTACAGCAGTTAAGATAAAGGGATGTTTGTCAGATGGGAATCTTGGATGTAAAACAAACTCCTTCTGGCCAAATGCTGGACCCTGATTGGCCAGAAATAACAGCTCCTCTAATTGAATTGAAGCAAATAATTGAATTTAGGATGTCCAGATGTCCAGCGAAGGCCCGGTCACACATTCCACACAGTTCAGCATTTAAAAGTGCTACATTTTGTTGTGAAAGCAATTGGAAATCATTGCAATCAGTGCATTCACTAGCAGCGGTGAAGAACATCTGCCCATTCCTCTGTGTGGAATTCAACTTTGACACTCAAATTAGCACCACTGACCAAAAGCAAAATGTCTTTACAGTGCTGACCTTTGAGGTAACAGGGAGCCAGAGAGTCTGATGGAGGATGCTTAGCTGTGTTCTGCCATCTACTTTTATGTAACACTAACCCTTGTCTGTTAACTGCTCCATTAAAGAGACATGATTTAAAGAAAGTTGGACAGTCAATGGCACAGATACTTCTTTTGAATAAAGTGAATAAACGTAGTGTCCCCTTAGCTAGTGGCTTTAATGGTTAATTTCTGTATCTTTCAACCTGGACGCTATGTTCCTATGCATTGGTGTCTAAGTGACTAATGTGAACAAAAATCTTTGAAATTGGTCCAGTATTGAGCAAGAACGCTGTAACCGGCAGTCACGAACTGGGCTGCAATGTAATCCTGTAGGGCAAATGCGCATCGCAATTTCCATCCACTAAAAGTGCTGTTTTTGTCACTGACAGACTTAGATTATTATTCTAAGTGTCTGGCAACATTATGGAAAGGATCCCTACAGAGATAGACCTTTTTGTTAAAGAGTAAGATCCTTTTTTGTTTAACATGAAACATCCAAAATTGCCATTGCCAAAATCACCAGACTCCATTGAAATCAACAGTACCTTTAGCGTGTAGAGAGCCAGCATATTTCCACAAGTAATGGGAGAATTAAAGGTTTATTTCAACCAAACCAAAGTGGTGATTGTTGGAACAGTGGAAAGACGAACCAAGATGGCTTTTAATAGTTTAATAGTTTAATATTTTGTTTCTGTCAACTTTGAATGAGGTGTGTTTAACGATGATGAAATTACTGTTTATTTAAAAAGGAGTCTGGTGGGTTTGGCAATAGTAATTTCAGGGCTGTTTCTTCCTCTGTAGCCATCCTTTCCATAATGTTGTCAGACACTTAGAATAATAATCTGAGCATGTCAGTGGCACAAATTGCTCTTTAAGTGGCTGTAAATTGAAGATGCGCAATTGCCCATTAAAGTCTAATTCCAGCGAAAACTGACCAAAAGGTGTTTTTCTGCATTAAAACACGTCAAATAAGCCGTGGAGACAGTAGTTTTCGTCGATCAACCACTACAGAGCTTGGCCCAGCATATGCTACAGCCCCAAATCGCAAACAGTGGACGAGATAGGGGCCGTAAGCCAAACAGCATTTTTTAACCAGTAATATTGTTCAAAACAGCACCAAACCTCGTCAGTAACTTGCTCAGGGTCCCTACACATAAAACGAAGCACCAACAACCGAGTTAGCGAACCCGGAGTTTATCACAGAAGACTGTTAAGAAAACTTACCAAACTGTCTCAGCAGCCATATCCTCAGCACCAAAATGTCACGCGACATCTCGCACGTCTATTGCCGGAAGGGACTACAGGCAGTCAGGTGTTCAGCCCATCAAAAATGCATGTGTAGGGACCCTGAGCAAGTTACTGACAAGGTTTGGTGCCGTTTTGAACAATATTACTGGTTAAAAAATGCGTTTGGCTTACAGCCCCCATCTCGTCCGCTGGGCCAAGCTCTGTAGTGGTTGATCGATGAAAAATACTGTCTCCACGGCTTATTTGACGTGTTTTAATGCAGAAAAACACCTTTTGGTCAATTTTCGCTGGAATTACACTTTAACGTTATATTGCAGCTTGTTTTGCTTGCTTAATACTAGACCAATTAAAAAAAATTGTTTCCATCAGTCAATTAGAGAAAAACATTTTGAAAATAGGGTTCAGTTTGAACAACCAAAGTTACCCTTTAAGTACCTTTAAATAAAAAGATGTACAATCCTAAGAATAAAAGATGGAGTAAACTGCGCAGGGGAAATACAAAAAAAGCTCAGAAGAGCACTAGCATGTGCTTAGCAGTGTGTTTAGCCATTAGCTTGCCGACTATGGTAGCTCACAGAGTAGCACTGTGAGTAGTCTTTACATCACCAAGCTTCTAGCACTTACTATTTCACTATTCATTTGGCTGTACCACTGACTGGGACTACAGTCTGAAACTGCCCCTGAAAAGCAGCATGTTTTCAAACAGTGGTAACAGATAATTACAGTAATTTTTATTTCAAAAGCGTCTTCACTAAACATCAACAAGCAGATGACACGTATCAGGCACATAAACTCTGTGCATCATTTGATACACAAGTTGCCCTATAGGATACTTTCAAAATAAGTCATCAGAGCTGCTTGGTTTAAGTGCAAAAGCTCAAACAGCTCATCACCACCCCTCCTCTTTTTATGACCACTCCTCCTGGTGTGCGCACACACACACACACACACACACACACACACACACACACACACACACACACACACACACCCCACCCACACACCAAAAAAAAGATGGTGCTCTAGAGTCCGCATGTGTCTCAACTTCCTTCCTCTCAGAGATTGTCATGATGCCACAATAACAAGTCACACGCGGGAAATCAACTGCAGCTGGTTGGCAAGCCAAGAATGATGAAGAGCAGGCAGGAACGCTAAAGATGTTCCTGATTCTCGACCTTCAGGAGACAACAGACCCTGAGGTTTTGTTTTTAGCAGTGAAGCTGTGAAACCTACCTCACCACTGAGGGCCTCATAAATGCAGAAGTCAATGAAAAAACACCAGTCTTGGATGGTTACTAGTAGCCTACATATTCGTAGTGAAACTGCAACTGTAACCCCCAGAGTTGATCATGTTTAACCTTAAATGTAAGCTCCACTGCCAAACAAAGACTCCTGCACAGTCATCACGAAAAATAGAGTGGCAAAGTGATGGGTTGAAAACAAGAATAAAATAAGATCCAAGCATCGCATTGTGTATTTGTGTCCTTTTTGAGTGTTTGTGTGTGGAAACGTGTTCTGCAACGGCATCAACAGGTGTGCAGAGAGCTTCGCAGCTACATGCAAATGATGAAAAATAAACTTACACAAACGCGTGGTAGATGAACGCCCAGGTTCTCGGTCTCTCCAGCACGTTGTACAGGTAGTTTTGGAGGCGCCGGTAGCGCACGTTTCTCCGGCCGCTGTGCGCGCTGTATATGAGCGGCTTCCCCAGCAGGCTTAGCCGGGCTCCTTGCTTCCCTCTCAGGCTCTCGGAGCCTCCGGCAGCACCTGCTGCGGTGGAGGCTGACAGCAAACCGTCTCCCGCGTTGTTCATCATCCTCCGTCCGGACTCCACATCTTTCAAGCCGTAGCCTTCGCTACGGTGCCCCGGCGACGTCCTCATCCAGAGCCCGGTGCCGCTTTCGTCTCCGCTGTGGTTCCGGGGCATGGCATCACCAAAGCGGGCATCAAGTGCGCCGAAGTCTTTTCAAGCATGCGCGTCGTGTGTTGCCGGGAGCAACGTGCCCTGGACGAACAAAACACTACACGCGCGAGACGCAGTCTAACAGGCGCTGTGAGCGGAACCGTTGCCAGAGCCAGGCACACTGTTTACCGTCACACTTTGACCGCCCCTCTTTCCTCTTACATCAACCTCTTCGCGAGCCATTTACGCCACCGCCGCGCGTAAAGGTATCCACGCGCCTGTGCCGTGCACGCTGCTGTCCAATGTGACCAAAATAACAAAGATGTATACAGTGTGTGTCCGGTGGAGCTAGTGGAGGGGGGGAAAGATATTTTTGGCATTCAATTTTCTTCCCAGCGCGCTTTGTTACCGCCTGTTGCTTCAACATACGCTGCGCGTGCACGGCAGATGCGCATCTGTGCTGCTATGGAACGCCCTATCGATCACAAATCGCCACTTTCCTAGCACGTTTTGACCGACAGGACCACGTTTTTTACGTCGTCTGATGGCCAAACGCCGTAAAAAGCGCCGTGGAATGCTCCTTTAACGCCGTTTTTTACGTGGTTCAATACACGTCACATAACGCGTCAGGCAAAGCCCCGTAAAAAACGCCGTGGAATGCTCCTTTAACGCCGTTTTTTACGTGGCTCGGTACGCGTCACATAACGTGTCACGCGACGCGTTATGTTATATGAAAATATATGAAAATGAGCTCCACCCTGTCTTTTCCGAAGCCAATACATTTGGACTGTTATCACCCAATCAGTAAAGGACAAGAACAGACAAGATTAATCCAACCCTGATCCAACTCATCACAAGTTTGAGCAAAGCTCTGTGGATTTGGGAGAGGTTTTTCTCATTTTTTTTCAGTCTATTTTTCATTTTTTTCAATTTCTTTTGTTGAGATGAAGGTGAATCAACGTCAGTATGCTGTCAGGTGGAGAATATTGGAAACTTTGCACGCAAAGTGCAAAAGGTAGGTAGCAAGACACTAATAGGCTATAATGTAAGCAATAGCTAGTCGTTTTTAAATCTTATTTATCCCATGTCAATAAATTAAACTCGTGGGAGTTCATGTTTGTACTTTGTAGTTGTCATAACACTTACCAGTAAGGACAATTGCGTTAATGAATGTAAATGTGAAGCTTACAGTGCCTAACAGTTTACATTAGCTTGTAGTTTACTGCATACATGTAACATTAGCTCATTGTGCAGTAGCTTCTAGCTTTCTAACAAATGCAGTGATAAATATGATCAGCAACTACAAGGTAAACGCTACCAGCTAATGAGCTACCACAGGCAGTATGATATGCAGTAAACTGCAAGTGAGAAATAGTACTGTAAACACACAAGCTACACAACCAACATATGAAAAGTCATAACACCATTGATAAACACCCACTAACACAGTAAAGGTAATTAGGTGTAAGTGTGCTAAAGGGTCAGCGGTTGTCATACTTTGTACTTGTCATTACACTTACCGGTAAGGATAATTACGTTAATGAATGTTAATGTGAAGCTTACAGTGGCTAACAGTTTACATTAGCTTGTAGTTTACTACATGTAACATTAGCTCATTGTGCAGTAGCTTCTAGCTTTCTAACTAATGCAGTGCAAAATATGATCAGCAACTACAACAAGGTAAACGCTACCAGCTAATGAGCTACCACAGGCAGTATGATATGCAGTAAACTGCAAGTGAGAAATAGTACTGTAAACACACAAGCTACAAGGCTACAACCAACATATGAAAAGTCCTAACACCATTGATAAACACCCACTAACACAGTAAAGGTAGCTAGGTGTAAGTGTGCAGGTTAGATAACTACTGGACTAACTAAAGCCTTCTCCTTCTGTCTGCAGTCTGGAAGCAACACCATCATCGGCAGCTGAGTCGGATCGCCGCTTCATGTTGAATAAACGTGCGTACAGTGTATAGCTAGTAATGTTTGAATAAATGTCATAATCAAGATACATGTTTCGTTTATGTCTTTTTGGTGGCATCTGAATATAATAATTCAGTTACAAGTTTACTGTGTCCAGGTCTAATTAGATGGAAAAATAGACATTGAAAAACTATTTATATACACACCCAAAAACTTAAAGACACAGACAAACCAGTTTATTTTTTGAATGGCAATCTCTAATATAGCAAATAATGTATTCAGCATCTCTTTGGGCCTCCGTCTCCCTGCTGGTCTTTTGCTTTCCCTCTGATGCTAGCGGAGCCTCCGTTTGTTCCTTAGCCCCTGTTAAAAGACAGCAAACACAAGAAAAACATGTTTACCGTTATGAATGCTATAACGTAACGTTATACTTTTACATTGGTAAAAACTACTCACACATTTTAGCTTTCATTTAACGTTGCTAGGTGCAGCTGTGCCTCCCATGTTCCTTTGCAACATTCTGTCGTACACCTTTATCCCTTGAACCACCGTAAGAGCTGAGAAAAAACAAAGAACACAACACCTTTACTTTACTTACAGTACATCATCAAGTGTCTCATTTTAACCCTTTTCCCCCTAACTTATTGACAACCTTCACTTCAGTGTTTTTATACTGTATGTATTTAACTTCCAGTATTTATTAACTCTATTGGCAGGCATCAATGTAGCAACTCTGGCCATAACCTGATTGGGTAGATGAGACACTTACATCACTCTTAGGTCCTATAGGAGAATACACTTGGAATAGATGACTCACGAAGGGAGTAAGTGTTGTGAGTTAACAGTTGACAATGTTAAAGCTTGTCACCATGAATCAACATAAACGTTCACAGACAATACTGTATGTATACCAAAATAAAATAAAGCTCTTAATTAAAATAAACAATAGAATGAAGTCCCTTTTGAGTTGGGTGTTCCAACTGTATCACTCCTCTGTATCGAGGAAATGTTCAACCTCCAAGATAGTGCTGGGTGGTATGACCAAAAACGTATATATCACGTAGGGGTGTAACGCTATGCAAAAATCACAGTTCGGTACGTACCTCGGTTTTAAAGTCACGGTTCGGTTCATTTTCGGTACAGTAAGGGAAAGGAATGTAAACAAACTGCAGGTTGTTTATTACTATAAACTTTTTTTAACAATTTGTTTACACTTTTTTAAACAAATATGTACAATAGTCTGAATCCAATGTAAGAGCATTATTTGTCACTTTTAAAGCTGCTTCTTCCGTTAATCCTGTTATTTCCTCACAAGCAGTGTAGCATTAAAAGGCTATTCTGGTGTAGTGCAATGGTACATTACATCACTTCCTGTAAACTTGACAGAGTGATCTGAATATTCTTTGGTCCAGCTCAGCTAAAAAGCAGAGTAACGTTAGCGCAACCAAGTAATTTTAGCAACGGGCAACCACAGTGGCTGATTATATCCGATTTTTTAGAAACAAAAAAATTCGGAACAACAGACGGCTCCTCTCTTGAACATACGTTGTTCTGGTTTATCTCCAGTCTTTCTTCATCCTCTAACTTTCTTCTCTGTTCTTGAATGTGCAGTAGCGACTGGAGCCTCTCCCAGCTTAACAGACTGTTATGCTACCTGGCTAGTGTTAGAAATTGTTAAAGTCACAAATAGTTGTATGCTATGGTGTTTTATCCTGTTAGAGATAGTTAGTTGTGGGTTATTAATTGTTGTGTTATAAAGTTACTACCATGAGTGAGAAGGGTACACAGTTAACAGGGCTCCCGTTCTCAATTCACTTGCAGATTACTTCGGCCTTAGTGCCCTCTGCGGCAATGGTATCACAATATATAAAAATTCATATCATACTGGAAATTAATACCAGTATACGGTACAAACCGGTATACCGCCCAGCACTACTGCAAGAGAGAGTTCAGTCTTGGGGGGATATGTGTGTTCAAGGTCAATGCTACTACTGGGGTAGGTTAGTGTGTTTCTTATCTGTGTCAGAATGAATGAATCTGCAAATCCAAGTCCTCTGTGGAAAGTCTTCATGGCTGGCCGCAACATATCCAACCCCGTCCACAGATCTGCTGGGCAAGGCAAGCCATCTTTCAGTTCATCAGTATTTCTGGTACTCAACAAAAAAAAAACTGCACAAATAGTGCAGACTTGTAAGTTATCTGATTCTACTGTGACTACATCAACTTCTTAATCAAAACAAGCATAGACTTATACAAAATGAATTGTCATGTATCACAACAATTAATATTTCAACTACAAAGAATTACTTATCACTATTTACCATGTCATGGTATTTTAGTAAACAATTAATTATTTATCTTTTTAAACCACTTTTCTTAGTAAACATTCCTCCTATACATTTTTAATATTTCACAATTTAAACATTAACAGTGAATATAATTATTCCTTCACTTCACTAAACAAGTGCATTTTAACAACCAGAATGAGTTAATCACATTTAAAGTGGATTCATTCTGCTAATCAAGGTGCTCTAGAAGCAACAAAATAAGTGAAATGCTCCTTTAAGGTTTTACTACCATGTCTATTCCTTTGCTAAACAGAACTAGCAATTATCTTGACGATTAGCATAACATTTATTAGCACAGTTGATCACCAACCAACTAGCTAGCAATATAGATTAGCCGCTAGCGTTAGCATCGTAGCTAGCGATTAGCGATAGCTTTAGCCATCTACTTTACACAAACACAATGACATAATGAACACCAAAGTACATGAAAACCTTCATATAACTCCGTTTGGTTTTATGGCAAAAGTATCGGAACCTAAACAACCTTTATCATTTATTCTCTTGTCACAATGGCTAGCAAAACATATTATCATGCGACACATGTGGCTACTCACCGGAGTTCAAAGACATTTATAAATCTAATAGGTTCACAGCTCGCGACATAAACAAGCAACTTATTAATACCAAAACAATTCAATATAACTGAATTAATCAAGGTTTTGGAACTGTTTTGTGTCTATTTGTACTGAGAAATGCTCCGTTCGCTCCGTTTGCTGATCTAGGTGTTGCATTCAAAAGTACCCCCCGCGCTACAAAAGTAGGGACTTCAGGTACCGCTCACTGCTTAATGCGATCACCCTGTGCCAAGCGCACTCTGCTGGAGAAAACGTGTAACTGCATCTCTAAACACATAATGGTTGTTAATTATCTAGAATCTAGAATAGTGAAAAACAAAATTGCAATAGACCGCAACCAACATAAATAATGAATCTTCATGACATCGTGGATGGACTTCCTGGCCTGTTAAAAAGGCGCAGCAGCCCTACCACAGTTAGGTTTTCATATGCTTTCCACACTCATAAGAAAACAGTCCAGATCCTATCTTTTTAGATTTCGCTATTGTGCTTCAGTCTATTGGAAACCAAGATTAGGTGATTTTATGAAGCAGTTGCATATGGGGATGCTTTTCTGATTTAATCCTAAAGCATATTAAAGTAATAAACTACATCTGAGTTGTTCCTCCTCCTTTCATTAGCCTAATCAAACCTCTGTGACACTAACACAATATCACTAAACATATGTAGGCATACATTGTTGTTTATTTTAGCTACAAAATGTAGATAAATAACAGAATATAAATCACCCAAGATCATGACACACACTTCATTCCATTTGTTTATCATGCTAGTTAAACAAAAAATGAAAACATTTCAGCGCCATTCAAGACATTTTATTGGTGTAAATAATCCAATGCCTACTTCCCATGAAATGAACATGTTTTGTTCCTCACACCTTCCCAAAACCAAGGGACCCTTTCAGGGCAAGGAACATAAGTCTTCTGAACTCCTCTTCTTCTGTAACCCCTCTCGGGAGGAAGAGGCAAAGGCTACATGTTGATGAATAAGGAATGCGGCAGCTCCCATCCTCCTGATCATAGAAGTCAAGCTGGCATTTCTGCGGGAACCCAAGAGGGGGGACAGAATCGGCCCCTGTCACAAACACCAGCAACTCTTCGAAGGAAATATCAATCTCCTCTTCTGCTGAGACACAAACAGGACAATCACATGGCTGTTAAAGGAACTAGTTATAGTTGTATGCAAGATCTTGAAGAGAATGTACATTCAGTATTCAGGGGTTTCCAAGGTAGGTAGGTAGGTAGGTATGTATGTGTTCCATAGTCATTTTTGAGACTACCTTTTTTCCCATGGTAGCAGAAAAACAATAAAGTCACTGCATAAAAAATATTAAAAAATTGTACTTATTACAAACAGCTAGTATCACACACCTTGAATGGACATCATCCAGCACTCCCACTGGAAGACAGTCTCCTCCTCCTGTTGTCTGTGGTTGCTGCCCTGTGGACTCCAGGATATTGTGAAGAGGTTCCTGATGTCATTCCTGGAGAGTTTCTGTGTTGCGTTTGTGAACAGTGGGAGGAACTCTCTCCAATTCGTCGCCACCATCTCCCACATCTGGCCACATGAATTCATCCCGGCAATGAACTGTTGGACCATACTGGCCACCCTTAACATATTGATTAATGTCAATATTTTCACATCATAACACATTCAGTAGTAAATATAGTCTCAAACAGTATGACAAAAACTGTCAACATGACTACAATATCCACTGGTTAATATTCAGTAACTCCTACAATTTACATGACCGAAGACAATGAGATTACATGAAAATGTTTGGTTCGAAGCACTGTTAAAAATCCAGCTATGCAAGTGTGCTTAGCACCCCATCCTTTTGTTTTTTTTACCTGTGGTACAAGTAATGAGTAACTATTTGCCCGTGAATTGTAGGCAGGTCCCTGACAGAGGCTGTGTAAATGTTTGGCACACCACAGTCAGCTATCCAGTCCCCCAACGTGCATTTGAGCTCCTCTAGTTCCTCACTGGTGCTGCATCTCACAACCTGAGTAGACCAATTAATGAGTTATACATTTGTAGTCAATATAGATCTTAAGGTTACTGTGGACAAAACAAGTTTAGACAATGTTTCACGATAGTAATGCAAGTGATACAAATAAGTAATGTTACTCTTTTAAAACAAGACTATAACATACTTTTTCAAGCTTGATCTGAAACTCGTCTTCCTGGAAAATATCCAGGTCAAAAGAGGTCATCTCAGGCTTCTGGCCACACATAAGCAGAAATAACTCTGGGTTCAGGCATCGGATACCTGGTCCATTGTGCATAATGGACCAGGCCACCAGCTTTCCCGCAGTGTAAAACTTGTTCTGTGCAAACGCCCGTTGGTCATAGCTGAAAAGCAGCTGCCCTGGTCTTCCTTGGAAAATGCCCATCTTTTCCTGCAATTCGATCATGAGTAGCCTGTAACAGAAAGACAAAACATATCATATATGGTCTTTAAAAATAAAGGCACATCTGAAAAGGTACCACTGTTCCAATGACCGTTTGAGCAGGATGCATCAAATTTTGAATTAACCTGAAATACTCTCTCCTTGGACCTCCGTAGTCCTCTGCCATCTCACCAACAAACTCGATATGTGGCAGTTTATGCCAGGCAAAGTAGCTCCTGCTTAGAGCAACACATGCACTCTGAAGAATGTTTTTGCGCCTGGCAATGACTGTCATAATGCAACTGAGGTCTAGATGGTCATTTTGAAAGTCTTTCAAAATGTCAGCCAGACATTTGACATCCTGAGAACACAGAAAACAAAACAATGACCACATGCATAATCAGGCCATATAGGGTATACAAATTTAGATAAAATCCTATATTTGCATACATTGGGGCTGTTGCACCTGACTGGAGACTGGAGAACGCAGAGCATTTCAACTTCTGATTCAGAGGAGTCCATGTAGAGGTCTTCCCTATGCCACACAAATGATATATGATGATTAGGAAAGACAGTTCAAATATTGGGGTCAGCCAACAGCACACAAACTGTTTTCACTAAATTTACATTCAAAGCTTATCCTCAAACATTTAGAGTGGCCATGAATATTTCAACAACCCAATAGACAAACAAACCTCATATCCTCAGGATTATGGCTACCAGTGCCAGCTGTAGAATGGACTGCCGGTTCTGCAGCCTGCGTGAAAGTGGCAGCTGGAGCCTGGACGGGCGGTCCTGCGTCCTGCGTGAAAGTGGCGGCTGGAGCCTGGACGGGCGGTCTTGCGTCCTGCGTGAAAGTGGCGGCTGGAGCCTGGACGGGCGGTCCTGCGTCCTGCGTGAAAGTGGCGGCTGGAGCCTGGACGGGCGGTCCTGCGTCCTGCGTGAAAGTGGCGGCTGGAGCCTGGACGGGCGGTCCTGCAGCCTGCGTGAAAGTGGCGGCTAGAGCCTGCACGGGCGGTCCTGCGTCCTGGACGAAAGTGGCGGCTGGAGCCTGGACGGGCGGTCCTGCGTCCTGCGTGAAAGTGGCGGCTGGAGCCTGCACGGGCGGTCCTACGTCCTGGACGAAAGTGGCCGACGAAACCTCGTTTGGTTGACCCTGAAAAGAATACACACTTAGTACTGTACTAACCACTCATGTCACAGCATATACAACTAATCTAAATTAATGTTACACAATTACCTGATGTTTTATTTAATGCCCCAAGTACATACATTTGTCAAGATTGCGAGGCTTAGACCCAAATGCAGGAAGGTGATAAGTGTTCAACAGTTTGAAATAAAAAATTTAATGAAAACACAAAGACACTTACAAACCACAGAAGGAACACAGAAGAACACTGGGGAAAAAAATCCAGGAACACAAAACCACAGCCTACAAAAGACCACAAATGAACATAATGACAATCCACCAACAACAGACACAGAAAGCACAGGGACTAAATACACAAGTAAACGAGGAATAACAAGGGGCAGGTGACACAAGGGCTGGGGAACAGGTGAAAGACAGACAATTACAAAAGGTGGGAAAAACAAAAGACAGGAAGTAAAACAAAACACATAAGGGAACAGAGAGACTTCAAAATAAAACAGGAAACGTGAAACCAACTACATAAAGAAACTTGACACAGGGACTAGACGTCACAACATTGTAATTTCCCCATTGGGGATCAATAAAAGAGTATAAATTAAATTAATTAAAATATAGCATAAAACATTTCACCTGTTTTGACTTAAGGCATAAGATTTACTTGCTTTAGATAGAGTATGTAAAGAATATTGTCTTAAAGGATTCACATAAATATAATTAATTTCCGCTTAAATATGTAAATGGTTTTCCAGCCAACCCTTAAGTATGGTACTAAAAATCTTCACACACACACACATATATTTGCCTACCTGTGGACGAATGTACAGGTTTGACCGGCGCAAGGCATTATTCTGATGTATTTCACTGGGGCACATAGTGTTCAAGTTCAGAGGAATGACCATTCTTTGGCCACTGACTCTGCATAACTGAATATCTTGCTGAGCATGCAAATCAGGAAAAGTGTCCCTCAGGACTTGAAGGAATTCATCTTGCTCTAAATCCAGGGGTACAACGACCCGGCGAGGTTCAGTGGCATCTGACAAAGCATCAAACAAAAGTATTACCTTTGTCAATAGCCCATTCATTGCAAGCTGCTAAATGCATTTCAGTAATATCTACATGTTTATACCTAGTGACATGTGTAATGACAATAAAGTGCAATCTAATATCAAATGAGTTCAGTGATGTGGTAATCACTTATTCAACTAACACATAACAGTGGATAGATAAAGTGAAGAACACATGCTTAAAGGTTAAGCCTAAACAAGAGAGACCAAAATATCATGTTAACAGGATAGACTTACCCGTACGTGAAGTGATCCTCTGAATGGAATTCTTCAGAAGTGATACTTTAAAAGTAATTTGTCGTCGCCTTGCTCTGCACCTTTGTCGACGACGTAGTGGTCCACTGCTCTCAGAATTTCTAAACATCTGTAATCTGCAATAGGAATTCATTGGATTAATTCATTTACTTTCTTTTAAATAATTATTAGCACTGTAATGCATTGAAAACATTTGTCTCCATTCAAGTTTTTTTAATCCCATTTTAAAATGTAACATCAAATGTTGAAACATTATTTTCATGCATAAGCAAACTATTTTATTGAAAGTGTTTCAAGTAATTTGTCCATGTCCTTAACCAAGTTTTTTACTTTGATTCATACTGCGAGTCAGCTCTAGCAGGCAAAAACCTAAGGAAGAGACTGGGGTTTGCCTCGTCATTGGTAAAAGAAAAAAAAAAAAAGTTTATTGGTGAGTGAAAATGTAGGACAGCAAATATTGTTTAACCAGCTGTTGACTATACCTGTCAAGATGTGATTTGAAAATAAGGGAAATAAGCGCTCGCATGTGTCTATTTTTGGGGGTATGCAAGTGAAATACTCTGTAGAACGCAGCATCCATCCTTCCCTACTCTACTTCTTGTTTTATCGACTGTGCCGCTGACTTCTTGTCACCGTTTTTTTTTTTTTTTATAAATATTGAAAATACGGAAAATTACGGGGCAATATTTAAAAGGCTCATCAGCGGGATAGAACGGTAAAATAAAGGATAATCCCGAGAAAATTAAGTTAGCTTCCAATATAAATTAGTTAACGTTAACAATTGGTAAAGCTAGCTTTGGTTAGCTTCTGCTCACCTTGTACAAATGATGCATTAGCAATGTGACCCGCTTTGTAATCATATTTGTCGCTGTTAGAAGAGGGATAACAGACCGTTTTTAGAGATCTGCAAAAACATATGACAACGCCACATACCAAACTTGCAAAGGTGCCAACTTAATCATAGATGGCTGGCTGCTAGGCCATACGAAACTATAGTGGCATAATGTAATATAAATAAAATATAAACGCAAATATTAAGAAAAGGTTGTGCCTCTTGCCTTGATAAAACGTCAGTTTCCTCCTCCGGACCATCCTCATTCAATAACCGATTAAATTGTGCGTTCATTCTGTCCCTTAGGTCATTTATTCTTGCCCTGAAACGACTTCTCCTCTCAGCCATCCTCTCCCCAATAAAACAGAGAGAGTAAAAAAAAAAAAAAGCGCGCAAGGATCTGACGACAAATCTCTGGAAAAAAAAAAGAAAAAAGGCGGGTGAAAACACCGGAATTATTTAAAGCGCACATTTTAACTTAGGTACCGGTAACGTTATGACGTTACGAAAAGAGTGAAAATTACTTAAACCCTTTAGTGCCCCTACAAAAAATTAATTTTTTGGTTCTGGATGATGGAAAAAAAAAAAAAAAAATCTTAAATTATATTACATTAATTAGATATACATTCAATTTTAATGAGGAACAGTTCTATAAAAATGTGTAAAATTCATGGTAATTGTGATACAGTAATAAATAATCTTTAAAAATCCTCTCCAAATGCATATCCTAAAATCGTCCAAATTTCAGTTGCATAAAAGGTTCAGCATATTTCATAAGATATTTGAAAATGTGAAGTGTAAAAATTCTCAGAAGTTTGGGGGCTATTTAACTAAAAAGCCATTTTCTTTATTTAAAAAAAGGGAATATCCTAACCGTTCAAAAGATGCAATAAATTTAGTGATCAGTGTAAAAAAAATAATAATAATAAAAAAAAATAATCAGGATTTAGAATGTTCCTGCACCTTCACTGCTGAGGTAGGGACCCTAGGAAAGACAAGACATCATGCAAGATGTCTATTCCGAGGTGATCTCTGAGGCCACTAAGTGGATCAAATCGTGCTGCAACCTGTTCCATGATTGTGCTGTCCAACATGTACTGGTTAGGAGGTACAGTCACTCTGTCAGACCAGTCAACCAGTGGTGCCCTTACAGAAGCAGAGGCTTCTGCAGTCCCAGCACCATCTGGATCAGCATCACCTCCTATTGCTCCTTCAACATGAAGGCCTCCCTCTGGTGCAGATCTGGCACCAAAGATGTCCTGCATTGCAGTGCTTGGCCGTCCCTGCTGTTCCATGCAACCTCTTATAAAAAGCTGCAAGGGGCTCTGATGCCTTTCTGTCCGCATCCCATGGTTGTTCCATTGCTGCACGAAGGCTGTGATGTCCCTATTGATTCGTGGCAAGTAGACATAATGAAGAGCCCACAGGTGCATCTCATTGTCAATGTCCACAACACCTTCACTCTCCAAGAAATTGAAGAGGTCATAATAGACATTAGTCAACCCTCGCCACACATCACCCCAGAGCCTCTCAATTCGTTGATTATGAGTGCTCCTTCCTCGGAGAGCACTTCCTCGCTCAGAACCTCTGAGAATGTTCATCATTAGACACACCGATGCATTCTCTCCACCATAATCTGTCCTTACACGAGAGGGCACGCCATACCTGGTCACAGCATGCATGAAACAGTCCATCACTGTGCTGCTGCGGTTGTTATTCGAAGCACGGAGGAAGACAATGAGCCGACTGTAGCCATCTATTCCCCCATGAACAACAATCCTCCACCTAATATGTAAGAGAATAAAAAAAAAAAAAAACATTCACTCATAGATATAGACACACACACACACACACACACACACACACACACACACACACACACACACACACACACACACACACACACACCTTATCAGTTTGTGGTTCCCATCAAGGTGCCACAAGGAATTTGGTCCGGCCACACGGTATGCTCTTCGGTGCAATCTCTGCGACATTGTTCTGAGGGCGGCTGCCCTTGGATCAACCCGCCGCATGCACTCTCGCACTCTGCGTCTTTGTACACAAATTCCCTGTGACCGTAGTTGTGCCCTGACAGCCTCTGATCCAAGTAGGTCATTCCCAACTACAAGATCTTTAACAATTTCATCCAGGGCAGAGTCTGACATGTCAGAGTATGACGCAGAGCGGGTCAAATTGAACCTCCTGAGAAGTAAATGAATTACAGAATCACTGTATAGCTTAGGTTGGGTATAAAAAAAAAAAACTATAGATAAAAATCACATAAACCACACATTTGTAATCCATCAACTGCTTGTCAAGTCAGCAAGATAACATAGCAATAATAAATCCTAATGCAACTTACCTGAAACGTCGTTTGACTGTAGCTGGAGAAACATGCAGAATATCTGCAATCTGTGACATTGTAAATCCACATGACTTTAGGAACGACAGTTGCTCTGGAGAGATGGAGAAGTGAGGCGGACCTCTAGCACCAGTCCAAGCCAGTGGAGCCTGATAAGATGAACTGGCTGCAACACAACAACACACAATGTCATTCAAGTGAATTGGTTTGTGTACTGTGTGGGTGTCTGAAGGATCTGATCTTGACGTACAGCTATATTGTAATGAACAAAGACCAATCCCATTAACATTTTAATTTGAGGATACTGAAGCAAGAGAGGGAATAGATGAAGCAATTTATCTTCAAACGTACCATCACAATCTGTGATGCAGTGTCATTTCAACTTACTTTGTTGTTCATGCCATCTACAGGTCCTTACTTCATGGATATATTCAGCTATGTCTCCAAGTAAGCAATCTGTTGCTTGAACATTTATCAGCCTCCCCCTTGCCCATTCAAGGCTCCTCTGCATGGTCTCCAACCTAGAACCCAGGAAATGTAAAGATTTAACAGTTGACATCAAGATTGTGTGCCAGTCTAACTTAACATAATTGGGAATGAGAATTGCATTGGGATAGGAATTCTTAGGACTGCAGAAACATGGAGACAATCATTTAAAACGGGTTTCAATCAGGAACAAGATTTATACAATGCTGTACACCAAGGGTGAGAACATAGTTTCCCACGAAGATTCACCAGCATCTCTGATTACACATGCACTCTAAGTATCCTAGACAGGAAAAAGGGGTGTCAACAATTAAATGTATGGGCCAGATGATCTAACAATTGAAATAACTGATGACTTTATAGTCACTACAACTAACATGTATTCACATGAGAGTTCGTTGTTCGATTTTTAATCCTGATCATGAACTCCTTTAACGACAAGAACGATGAAACAATATGTCCCAGAGAGCAAAAATAAAACCTCTGACGACAGCAAGTCGTTTTATAGTTTTCCTTGAGATCCAGTTGAGTCACCTGCGGCTTTGAGTGCATTGATTTTCAGATTCAATGTGTTCGCAGATCGTCTATTCGCTTTATAACCCGTTCTACATAGAAGCAAGCCTCACGGTTTTGAAATTTTTGGATACATTTGGGCCTTTTTTTGGAGAAATGTAAATAGCTTTGCGTTTATATGTCTTATAATGTTAATTATGTTAATTTTTTCACTGGGTGACTCCAAATATATATATGTAGCAGAACTGTGAGTGTTGTATAAATAAATATGACATTATTATGTTGATTGTTGGCATAAGTGCATGTCATAAGGGCAAAAGCGTCTGGACTTTTTTGGAAAAAAATTTAGATATTTTGTCAACTGTATAAGTTATAATGTTAATTTCTTCACAGTTTGACTCCTAATACATATGAGAAGTGATTTAGACAGAGATTGGCTTAGGTTTTATTGATCTGTGGGTCATATCAACACATATCTGTGAGATTCATGTTTCCGTTTTATTTTTTTTATCTTTAAGGTCCTACAAAATGGTTTAACATTCAAGTGACCTCACTGCAGCACACATATCCTAATAGCCCAGTTTTTCCTGAAAAGAATGATGTCCATAGATTGACTGTGGACAACAGGGTTGATGTTTTACAAGCTTTTTTAGAAAATAAAACCAGACGGACCAGAGGTTGTCAAAAATCCTTCAGGAATCTGAGTTTTACAATAAGAACTGCTCGCCTCAACAACTAATAACGTTAGCCCAAAATGTTTTGTTCACACGGTTAAAATAACCAAGCTAACGTTGATCTGTTATATCTTCGTTTGAAATGAATTATCTAACGTTACTGTTAACGTTATTTTACCAGTTAATTTACAGTGAATAAGATGGATACACAAAATCTACGAGCCAGGTTAACGGTACGTCACATTGAAGTTAACGTTAACCTACAGAAGTCACAGTCAGCCTCTAACTATCCCGGGGCTTTGGCATGGCTAACGTTAGCAAAACTAACCCAGTCACTTGTTCAACTTGACATTCACTATCAGTATTGTAAACGAAACTGCATTTCTCTATCAATTTTATTATACAGAAAGTCAAACTCTCACCTTGTTAATGTGGATTCCAACACAGCAGGCCCAGCATAATCTGTCTGCAGAAGACGAGTGCAGTCATTTAATGTCCACTTGCACTGGGAAATAAAGTTAATCACAGCCATCTTTAAAAACTGAAAAAACGATTGAAAGCAGACTGTAGGCCTATCGTTAAATACCTTTTTTTTTTTTTTTTTTTTTTAAACTCTTTATTATACAACAGTCGTACAAACAATCAAGGCACAATGTCTTAGTACATTTGTCCAAAACGTGTTAACAGCTTTGAGGTAGAGACAATATGTAGGCTATAGCAAATTAAAATAAAGAAAATAAAAATAAAAACTAGAAAATGCATTTCCTGCAGAAAATGCGTGGGAATGCTGAATAGCTAAATTGCTAAAGCTAAAGTGGATGAATAGCTTAAATCCGTAAGTAGAAGCTGAAGTAGTGAGAATAGGTTGAAAAGTTTGAATGGACACGAATTTCATTAAAAACAGTTGAAAAACACCGCTAATGTATAAAATGTGTGCAATATTAAAAGGCTTTTTGAAAAGCTGATGCTGAACTGAATTGAATGGCTTTCAAAATCATGAATAATTATGGAAGACTTAAAAATGCTTTGAGAGAAATGCAGAAATACGAAACATTGTTTGAAAAATCTCAAATGGATAGCAGTGCACTGCTGGAAAAACTGAAAAAAGGTAAGAGCTCAAATACAGAGAGAGGAAGAGAGGGGGACAGGGAAAGGAGAGAGATGGCGAGAGAGAGGGGGAGGGAGAGAGAGACAGAGAGAGAGGGAGAGGGAAAGAGAGGGAGAAAGGGAGAGAGGGACAAAAAGAGAGAGAAAGAAAGAGAAAAGAGACAGGGAGAGAGAGAGAGAGAGAGAGAGAGAGGAAGAGAAAGACAGCGACTTCCAATTGCTGGAAGTTCAAATACATTGACTAAAAAGGCTGAAAGTATGAATTCTTTGTATTACTACCAGACAGGTCTGTTGCATATAATTGTGCATGTGTGTGTGTATGTGTGTGTGAGATAGAGAAAACATAAAGGAAAGAAAATAGAGAACATTATCATCAGAGATGAATTAAATAATGTGCAGCAGTGGGAGTTGAACCCGGTTCTCATGTAGTATTTAACTGTAGTGTCTGTGAATGTGTTGTTATGGTTATGACTGTTTCTAAACATGCTTTGATCTCTGTGACGTGTGTGTGTATCTGTCTGCATATGTATGTGTGTGTGTGTGTGTCAGTGTGTTTGTGTATATGTGTATTTGTGTGAATGTGTGTGTGTGTGTGTGTGTGTATGTGTCTGTATTTGTGTTTGATTGTAGGTCTGCGTGTCTGTGTGTGTGAGTGAGACTGACTTTGTGAATGTGTGAATGTATGTGTGTGTGTGTGTGTGTGTGTGTGTGTGTGTGTGTGTGTGTGTGTGTGTGTGCATCTGTATGAGCGTCCGAGTGTGTGTGTGTAAACCTGTGTGTGTGTGTGTGGGTGTGTGGGTGTGTGTGTATTTGTGTTTGATTGTAGGTCTGCATGTGTGCCTGTGTGTGTGTGAGTGAGACTGACTGTGTGTATGTGTGAGTGTGTGTGTGTGTGAGTGTGTGTCTGCATTTGATTGTAGGTCTGCATGTGTGTCTGTGTGTGAGTGAGACTGACTGTGTGTATGTGTGAGTGTGTGTGTGACAGACAGACAGACAGACAGACAGAGAGACAGAGAGACAGACAGACGTATAAGAGAGACAGAGAGACAGACAGACGTATAAGAGAGACAGACAGACAGACAGACAGACAGACAGACAGACAGACAGACAGACAGACAGACAGCAAAACAGGAGACAGAAAGACAGACAGACAGACAGACAGAAAGACGTATAAGAGAGACAGACAGACAGACAGAAAGACGTATAAGAGAGACAGACAGACAGACAGACAGACGTATAAGAGAGACAGACAGACAGACAGCAAGACAGAAAGACAGACAGACAGACAGACAGACAGAAAGACAGCAAGACAGAAAAACAGACAGACAGACAGACAGACAGACAGACAGCAAGACAGAAAGACAGATAGACAGCAAGACAGACAGACAGACAGACAGACAGCAAGACAGAAAGACAGACAGACAGACAGACAGACAGCAAGACAGACAGACAGACAGACAGACAGCAAAATAGGAGACCGAAAGACGTATAAGAGAGACAGACAGAAAGACGTATAAGAGAGACAGACAGACAGACAGAAAGACGTATAAGAGACAGACAGACAGACAGAAAGACGTATAAGAGAGACAGACAGACAGAAAGACAGACAGACAGACAGCAAAATAGGAGACAGAAAGATGTATAAGAGAGACAGACAGACAGACAGAAAGACGTATAAGAGAGACAGACAGACAGACAGACAGACAGACAGACAGAGAGACAGACAGACAGACAGACAGACAGACAGACGTATAAGAGAGACAGACAGACAGACAGACGTATAAGAGAGACAGACAGACAGACAGACAGACGTATAAGAGAGACAGACAGACAGACAGACGTATAAGAGAGACAGACAGACAGACAGACAGACAGACAGACAGACAGACAGCAAAATAGCAGACAGAAAGACAGACAGCAAAATAGGAGACAGAAAGACGTATAAGAGAGACAGACAGACAGACAGAAAGACGTATAAGAGAGACAGACAGACAGACAGACAGACGTATAAGAGAGACAGACAGACAGACAGACAGACGTATAAGAGAGACAGACAGACAGACAGACAGACAGACAGACAGACAGACAGACAGACAGACAGACAGCAAAATAGGAGACAGAAAGACGTATAAGAGAGACAGACAGACAGACAGAAAGACGTATAAGAGAGACAGACAGACAGACAGAAAGACGTATAAGAAAGACAGACAGACAGACAGACAGAAAGACGTATAAGAGAGACAGACAGACAGAGAGAGAAAGACGTATAAGAGAGACAGACAGACAGACAGACAGAAAGACATATAAGAGAGACAGACAGACAGACAGAAAGACGTATAAGAGAGACAGACAGACAGACAGAAAGACGTATAAGAGAGACAGACAGACAGACAGACAGACAGACAGACAGACAGACAGACAGACAGACAGACAGCAAAATAGGAGACAGACAGACAGCTGCTTTCATGTCTTCTGCACTATATAACAATCATGTATAGTGTACACACCTGTAGTATTTAACTTTAGTGTCTGTGAACGTGTTGTTATGGTTACTACCAATGACTGTTTGTAAACATGCTTTGATCTCTGTAACGAGCTCCAGCTGCTCAAACTGAGACACTGCTGGTATCCACAGCCACTGAACGACCTCCGAAACAAACGCTCATACTGCCAAAATGAAAGGCGGTATCAGTCAAGTGACGAAATCATGACGACCACGAGGCCTTCCTGAACGAAATCATGTAAAATTTATATGGATAAGGTGAAAAATGTGGCCACACCGGCGATTTCAAAAAGTGGTTTGCTGTCCATTTTGCTTTGGAAAGTGGAGTAACTTTTGCATTGCTGTCAATGGACAATGATTCAGAACTCTTGTCATTTGGAAGCTCACAGAGCCAAAAGTATAAGTCGTATCGCACAACTGAGCAAATTGCCTGAAACTAGACAAAAATACCTACGTTTTGATGTATAAATTGTGCATGTGAAGTTAAAATTGTGGGTGTGAGAGCAATTCATAGAGAAAGATTTAAGATCATTGTTACAGAGCTACGCACTCTAGCTGGGACATCAACACTCTAAGGGAGCTGCATACACACACATTGAAAAAGCAAAAACATCCTGAAAAAATCAATAAACTTGAACAGCTTTTTAACAAAACCTGTAAAAGATATCAATCTGAAAAGCACAAGCCCAATAGCCGAATTGTTTGTGAACATTTTAAAGTTTGTTTGGTGTCTGTAGGTGAAAGTATGAAGCAGCTGAAACTTTTGGGAGCGGAAGAAGATTTGAAGGATTTGAAGCTTGCTCTCATTGACTTTAATGTTAAAATAAAATGCTTAAAAGCTTAATATTTAAAAAAGTATAAATAGTAGAAAAAAAGTTGAAGAAGTCCCATCATCTGCTGAAAGAGCTGAATATTTTAAAATTTGAATGGTTTAAATAGCTGAAAGTATGCAGAAGTTACGGAGTGCCAAAAAACGTACGGAATAATAAGAAGAAGAAGAAGAAAAAAGAAAGAACAGAATAACAATAGTTGGGAATGCTGTATAAGCATTCCCACTAATAAATAAATAAGATGCTAAGGGTCTTTTAGTCCGGTAGGGAATGTAAGTCAAACAAATACAAGAGTCTGTTGGCGTTTTCCTCAGTCATGTAGGCCTATTGTAAAGATGTAGCAAAAAGCTTAAGATCATTCTTCCAACCATTGATGTAGGGTTTGACCTTAAAATATTTGCACCTATTAATAATATGTGTACAATGATCAATCAAGTTGTTTGTCAGGAATTCTAGATTTCTATCCTTTAAAAATATTCCAGTTTTGATTGACATTTCGTTTAAAGGTTGAAGCAGTATATCTTTAGATTGAAGCCAGCATTGAAAAAACAGCCACAATTCATTAATCGGTTCACACTGAAAGAAAATATGTTTGACCGTCTCAATATCGCTCTCACAGAAAACACAAAAGTTATTTTCCCAATTAAATTTAACATGTTGGAAGTGATTTGATGGATAAATATCATTTAATATTTTAAACGTCACTTCTTTGGCTTTTGGAGGGAGAGGATACGATAAGGATCGTTTCCTAATCTTTCTTGCCTCTTCATCACTGTAATCTCGGAGAACATATTTTCTTTTCAGTTGAAAGGGATAATATTTTATACATAATTAATAAATTTGTTAGAGAACTGTTTGCTGTTCAAACTGACACCTTCAACACAAAGAGGCCTCATCTCTGATATAACATTTGCATGAACCAAAAGTTGTTTGGTCATTATTTTAAAGGGAATTGGAATGGCTTTCATTACTTTAGTGTATTCTCTAAACGAACATTGAAGACTGTATTTGACGCAGAACTCTGTGGTTTAAAAATTCTCCAGAATCATCCATTAATTGAGACACATTCCAAATTCCTTTTTCCATCCAAGTACCTAAAAACAATGACTTCCTATTGGATAAAACGTATCTGTTGTTCCATAGGGGTGTATTCTGGGGAGTAAAATTGTGTTTAAAAATCAAATTCCAATAGAGGAGACCTTGCTGATGAAAATCTGATAACTTCGTTGGTAGTTTACATAGATCATAATCACATCGCAATAAAAAATTAATACCTCCCAACTTGAAAATAAATACATTGTAAATAGAGCGCAAAAGTGACCGCCCTCTTATTTTGCGGTTAAGGTTCCGGATTACAATACAATTAATTTCCGGAGTACGGTTCCCATACATTTTCCAAAAAGCCTTAAAGAGTTTTACATATATATTACACTGTGTATATACTGTATATATATATATATATATATATATATATATATATATATATATATATATATATATATATATATATATATATATATATAGGCCTACTGTATATATATATATGGTTTCACTAGCTTATAGCTTTAAACATTATCTAACAACCTGCTTGAGTTGTGGGAATTAATGAACAGAAAACCACCTAAATGAATTTAAAAAAAAGTGAAACTTTCATATATTCTAGATTCATCACACAAAGTTTATCGTTTCAGGCTTCTTTTTTTAAATCTTGATGATTGATTCTTCTCAGGTCCACATTTCATTCACAAAATGAATGAGCTAGTGTTGATTGAGATCGCTGTATTGTAGCTATTAGCTAAGTAAATAACGTCTGTGTTTCCCCCTACTTTTATTAACATAATTGAGAATGAGGAGATGTTGTCTACTGGCTTAAAATCAATGCTGTAGGCTACAGTCATGGCCAAAAGTGTTGGCACCCCTGAAATTTTTCCAGAAAATCAAGTATTTCTCACAGAAAAGTATTGCATTAACACATGTTTTGGTATACACATGTTTATTCCCTTTGTGTGTATTGGAACAAAACAAAAAAAAGAAGGAAAAAAAGCAAATTGGACATCATTCCACACAAAACTCCAAAAATGGGTTGGACAGAATTATTGGCACCTTTAACGTAATATTTGGTTGCACACCCTTTGGAAAAAATAACTGAAATCATTGGCTTCCTATAACCATCAATAAGCTTCTTACACCTCTCATCTGGACCACTCTTCCTTTGCAAACTGCTCCAGGTCTCTCATATTGGAAGGGCTTCCTTTTCCCAACAGCAATTTTAAGATCTCTCCACAGGTGTTCAATGGGATTTAGATCTGGACTCATTGCTACTTCAGAACTCCCCAGCGCTTTGATGTCATCCATTTCTCTGTGCTTTTTGAAGTATGTTTGGGGTCACCCAACAACCCTTTGGTAATCCTCAGATTTCATGATGCCTTCACACAGTCAAGGCACCCAGTGCCAGAGGCAGCAAAACAACCCCAAAACATATTTGAACCTCCACCATATTTTACTGTAGGTACTGTGTTCTTTTCTTTGTAGGCCTCATTCCGTTTTCGGTAAACAGTAGAATGATGTGCTTTACCAAAAAGCTCTATCTTGGTCTCATTTGTCCACAAGACATTTTCCCAGAAGGATTTTGGCTTACTCAAGTACATTTTGGCAAACTGTAGTCTTGCTTCTTTATGTCTCTGTGTCAGCAGTGGGGTCCTCCTGAGTCTCCTGCCATAGCGTTTCATTTCATTCAAATGTCGACGGATAGCTCAAAACAATCTTATTTATCCACAATTTTAAAAGGGTGCCAATCATTTTGTTCAGCCCATTTTTGGAGTTTTGTGTGGAATGATGTCCAATTTGCTTTTTTTCCTTCTTTTTTTTGTTTTGTTCCAATACACACAAAGGGAATAAACATGTGTATACCAAAACATGATTTAATGCAATACTTTTCTGTGAGAAATACTTGATTTTCTGGAAAAATTTCAGGGGTGCCAACACTTTTGGCCATGACTGTATATAATAGCAAAATTTGTCTGATAAGTGTGAGGTCTGTAATGTTCCTGAGAATGTTGAGCATGTCCTCCTGAAGTTTAGTAAATATGATTCAGAGAGGAACATCTTTCGTGATAAGATATATGAATTAGGACGGGGATGGAATTCATAGCAGGGATTTTAGTGATGGGTAAGGACTCAAGGGAGTGCTGCAAAGCTCTATTTAGTTTTCTTAAGTCTACAGGATTAGATCCTAAAGTATAGTTTGTTTTATTATTATTATTATTATTATTATTATTATTATTATTATTATAAGACTGCAACCTAGACCTACTTAATTGATATTGATTTTTAATTAAGTCTTGATATTACACACTCCGGTACAGTAGGTGGCGGTAATGCACCTTAAGTTGGTTTGCCAACCGCCAATAAACCTGAAAGAAGAAGAAGAAGAAGAAGAAGAAGAAGAAGAAAAGAAGAAGAAGAATCTACCATTTTGAGCTGCTCGTGTTTATCCGTTGGTTGCGGAGGTCTTTGTTGGAATTATGTTTTTCACTATTCTAGATTCAAGATAATTCACAAGTTTAGAATGCCTGGAAGACACTGTTGTGTAAAAAAACTGCTCCGGTGTCTCACACGATTGTCGTGGAAACCGTAGAAACCACCGTTTTTTCGTACCCCTAGCTACATCGAAAAAACACAGAGGAAGGAAACTTCCGCATTTCCCAGTCGATAAGAGTGTGTTCTCTGCATTTTCATTCGGGTAAGTTCTCTTAAAATGTCTTTAAATGTGTTTATGTTGTCGGCTCTTAAAGCCACAGCCTAACTGTTGCCTAGCCTGCTAGCTAACTACCGTGCAAAGCTAAGTGAATACACCCATGCTAATCATTTACCATTAGGCTGTTAGCCATGTCTTGTGTGCCTTTTGTGTTTGTAAAGTTTAATGTCGCGTGGCATTTTCATCTCTTCTTATAAGCCGTTACTGTAGCTATATTATAAGCCGTTACTGTAGCTATAACGTTAGCAGAGATTTAGAAATGTGTGTGTTTATCAGTTGTAGCTGCAGGATGTTAAACGTACAATATGTAACTTTCTGCCGCTAGGCCAAAACAATGGATTGTAAACACGGACTTTTGACACCTTCGCCGATTAAAATGCATCTGTTCACGTACAAGTTTACCCATTCAAATGTATTCACTTTACGTTTAGTAGGTTTATTCATGTCATTCTAAAACCATAGCTGCATTTCCCCCAAAATAATTTCATTTTTCATTATTCGATCTGTATTGGTAGCTGACCAGTTAGCTAGCTAGCTAAAATGCAAGCAACAGTGCTGTTCTACCTAACACACCACCAAGTTTCTTTTGACATTCTTTGTGTTTTATATTTTTAACAATTTAAAAAAGGGAATCTCCCGGGACGGCGAGCCGAGGACGGCCCATGTGCAGCAGCAGAGCTGCTCCAAGTCGCCCGAAACGATCTCCCCCTTAACTTTTCTTTAATCTTAACTATTCGTTTAGGTGATTGTCGGGTTAATTTAACTAGCTAACTGTAAAGACAGCTAAACGCGAAGGGGTGAGAAATTCGGTAGGGAGGAGATTTTCGGCACGAACACCGGTAGCCAGCGCTAACGGAGACATAGAGCTAGCTAGCATTAGCTATGGATGGCTGGTGTTGCGACTCGGGTCTGGGTCTGATATGGTCCGTTTCCCGACGCTTCATTAAACTGCCGTTAGCGTCGTAAGCACCCGGCGCCGGAGTTACTGTATGGCTTGGTGTAATGGTGGCCGGCTGTTGGCTGGCTGTGGGCTAACGGTAACTGGCTATTGCTACATGTCCCGGCTGTTGTCAGCTCTTATCCCAGGCAGACAGACCGGGTGCTAGCTGGCTAAATTAGCATTAGATTAGTCGTCTAATCTATACAGCTAACGTTAACATTACTGGTAAACTCATTCGTGGGTTAGCCCAGCGCTGCTTTTATCCGTGGTGATAACAATCATGCTACAAATAACTTTATGAGCGTGTTGAACGATGTGTTAACCTTATAATGTTATCCACCAAGCATTAGCTAGCTAGCTAGCTAGCATTAACGTTAGCTGTTTGTCAACCAACACATTGTAGTAACGTTAAACTGGATCAATATTGATATGTATCAATAAATAAGATCTCTGCTGTATTACTGTGTTGCAAAGTGGCATGTTATCAATCACAAAATGATGCTGCGTGGCAGAAAAAGCAGTATTATGGTTAGGAGTATTTCTTTCTGTGACATTGTATGATTTACAATTATGCTGAAACGTATCATCTGGGTGCTCGTGTTTTCAAGGAAGTTGCGAGGAACTAGAGGGTGAAAGGTTATATGACGCCACTGACGGGCGACTAGGAAGGAAAGGAAATGCGTGTCTGAAAAAAAAAACAGATTTCTCTGGGTTTGAAGTTTGGTGGAAACACACACACACATATATATATATATATATATATATATATATATATATATATATATATATATATATATATATATATATATATATATATATATATATATATATATAAAAAACATAACATAGGTATGGTCGTTTTTAGACATTTTAATGCAGAAATGTTACATATTGTACCTTTAACTTAACTAGTAACGTTACATGAAAGCTAAAATGTATGAGTAGTTTTTACCAATGTAAAAGTATAACGTTGTTATAGCATTCATAACGGTAAACATATTTTTCTTGTGTTTGCTGTCTTTTAACAGGGGCTAAGGAACAAACGGAGGCTCCGCTAGCATCAGAGGGAAAGCAAAGTGAAAATGAATTTAAATAACTTATTAAAGTGTGTGTGTGTGTGTGTGCGCGCGCGTGTATCCTGCAGTGGCCTCACAGGTCCTGAAGATTGCCAAGTGCTCTGTGTCATGTGAGAACATGACTGTGGACGTGAAACCAAAAAGAATAATGATGGATCCTTCTGTTAAGTTTGACACACACACACACACACACACACACACACACACACAGAGAGCAGATGGTCAGAGTAAAGACGATGATGACGACAGTCAGCCAATCAGAGCCAGCATTTAGTTTACTAATACAGCAGTTAGACTGAGCTGTTGGGCTAACATCTGATACGTAGCTATCATTTCCCCACGCAGCTTTCATGTTCCAGAAGTACGCCCACTACAAAGTGTTTTCTAACTAACTAATAGTCAAGTGAGCAGCAGAGAAGACTTTTCTGTGTGCTCCACTGCTTTCCACACACGTACAACACCAGTGCTGCTTTATTAAAGGCGGAGCTGGACAATCCATCCACGCTGACAGCACTCCACTCTTCACATATGGATACTGAGTGTCTGCTGTTGTCACCCTTGTACTGTAGCTGCACCTCGATGTGTCCAGAAAGGATCTGAAGCTGTCCAACGCCCCCCCCCCCCCATGCCGGAGGAGAGGGTAGTGGACCGGCTGGAGCTGAGCTTCTCCAGGCTCAGCAGAGGAGGAGGAGAGGTGGAGAGGGTGGAGTACGATAAGAACACAGGGACAGGACGGGTCACCTTTCTCTGCCCTGGAGGTACACTGCTACTCACTAAGCAGGCTTTCACTAGATACCAGCCTGAGGCCAGAGAAAACTTTTTTTTTTTTTTTTTAATGCAAAAAAACTCCAAATATAAGTTGTTCTATCTTGGAGGTTGAACATTTCCTCAATACAGAGTGATACAGTTGGAACACCCAACTCAAAAGGGACTTCATTCTATTGTTTATTTTAATTAAGAGCTTTATTTTATTTTGGTATACATACAGTATTGTCTGTGAACGTTTATGTTGATTCATGGTGACAAGCTTTAACATTGTCAACTGTTAACTCACAACACTTACTCCCTTCGTGAGTCATCTATTCCAAGTGTATTCTCCTATAGGACCTAAGAGTGATGTAAGTGTCTCATCTACCCAATCAGGTTATGGCCAGAGTTGCTACATTGATGCCTGCCAATAGAGTTAATAAATACTGGAAGTTAAATACATACAGTATAAAAACACTGAAGTGAAGGTTGTCAATAAGTTAGGGGGAAAAGGGTTAAAATGAGACACTTGATGATGTACTGTAAGTAAAGTAAAGGTGTTGTGTTCTTTGTTTTTTCTCAGCTCTTACGGTGGTTCAAGGGATAAAGGTGTACGACAGAATGTTGCAAAGGAACATGGGAGGCACAGCTGCACCTAGCAACGTTAAATGAAAGCTAAAATGTGTGAGTAGTTTTTACCAATGTAAAAGTATAACGTTACGTTATAGCATTCATAACGGTAAACATGTTTTTCTTGTGTTTGCTGTCTTTTAACAGGGGCTAAGGAACAAACGGAGGCTCCGCTAGCATCAGAGGGAAAGCAAAAGACCAGCAGGGAGACGGAGGCCCAAAGAGATGCTGAATACATTATTTGCTATATTAGAGATTGCCATTCAAAAAATAAACTGGTTTGTCTGTGTCTTTAAGTTTTTGGGTGTGTATATAAATAGTTTTTCAATGTCTATTTTTCCATCTAATTAGACCTGGACACAGTAAACTTGTAACTGAATTATTATATTCAGATGCCACCAAAAAGACATAAACGAAACATGTATCTTGATTATGACATTTATTCAAACATTACTAGCTATACACTGTACGCACGTTTATTCAACATGAAGCGGCGATCCGACTCAGCTGCCGATGATGGTGTTGCTTCCAGACTGCAGACAGAAGGAGAAGGCTTTAGTTAGTCCAGTAGTTATCTAACCTGCACACTTACACCTAGCTACCTTTACTGTGTTAGTGGGTGTTTATCAATGGTGTTAGGACTTTTCATATGTTGGTTGTAGCCTTGTAGCTTGTGTGTTTACAGTACTATTTCTCACTTGCAGTTTACTGCATATCATACTGCCTGTGGTAGCTCATTAGCTGGTAGCGTTTACCTTGTTGTAGTTGCTGATCATATTTTGCACTGCATTAGTTAGAAAGCTAGAAGCTACTGCACAATGAGCTAATGTTACATGTAGTAAACTACAAGCTAATGTAAACTGTTAGCCACTGTAAGCTTCACATTAACATTCATTAACGTAATTATCCTTACCGGTAAGTGTAATGACAAGTACAAAGTATGACAACCGCTGACCCTTTAGCACACTTACACCTAATTACCTTTACTGTGTTAGTGGGTGTTTATCAATGGTGTTATGACTTTTCATATGTTGGTTGTGTAGCTTGTGTGTTTACAGTACTATTTCTCACTTGCAGTTTACTGCATATCATACTGCCTGTGGTAGCTCATTAGCTGGTAGCGTTTACCTTGTAGTTGCTGATCATATTTATCACTGCATTTGTTAGAAAGCTAGAAGCTACTGCACAATGAGCTAATGTTACATGTATGCAGTAAACTACAAGCTAATGTAAACTGTTAGGCACTGTAAGCTTCACATTTACATTCATTAACGCAATTGTCCTTACTGGTAAGTGTTATGACAACTACAAAGTACAAACATGAACTCCCACGAGTTTAATTTATTGACATGGGATAAATAAGATTTAAAAACGACTAGCTATTGCTTACATTATAGCCTATTAGTGTCTTGCTACCTACCTTTTGCACTTTGCGTGCAAAGTTTCCAATATTCTCCACCTGACAGCATACTGACGTTGATTCACCTTCATCTCAACAAAAGAAATTGAAAAAAATGAAAAATAGACTGAAAAAAAATGAGAAAAACCTCTCCCAAATCCACAGAGCTTTGCTCAAACTTGTGATGAGTTGGATCAGGGTTGGATTAATCTTGTCTGTTCTTGTCCTTTACTGATTGGGTGATAACAGTCCAAATGTATTGGCTTCGGAAAAGACAGGGTGGAGCTCATTTTCATATATTTTCATATAACATAACGCGTCGCGTGACACGTTATGTGACGCGTACCGAGCCACGTAAAAAACGGCGTTAAAGGAGCATTCCACGGCGTTTTTTACGGGGCTTTGCCTGACGCGTTATGTGACGTGTATTGAACCACGTAAAAAACGGCGTTAAAGGAGCATTCCACGGCGCTTTTTACGGCGTTTGGCCATCAGACGACGTAAAAAACGTGGTCCTGTCGGTCAAAACGTGCTAGGAAAGTGGCGATTTGTGATCGATAGGGCGTTCCATATGCTGCTGGCCGTGCCCGCGAGCGACTTTATGTCGAACCTCGTGTCACAGTGAAACAGTTTAATTTGATCCTGAAGAATAAAGCTTCCTCCAGGAGTTGTTTTATTAGGTGGCGGTGCGGCAAGGTAAGGCGGGAGAAATGCAAATGAGCAACCGTTAATGTAATTTCCCGAAAAAGTTCCAAATTACACCACGTTTTTGAAAAGCCTATATCAGGTAACACCACTCTGGTGAATTTTCCACTTGGTCGGCTGGAAAAGTAACCACACCGAGGACGGCTCACTGCACATCTGCAGAAAATATTATGCTGAAACCAAGCTCTTTTTTTTTATATGGTAAATGTGGTTTCAGCAAACGTGCTTATGTTTATTTGCACAACAAAAGCTTGCTTCAATCTTCAGGAATGGCTGTCACCTGCTGTCCCTGAAAGCTGGATGGATGGATGGATGGATGGATGGATGGATGGATGGATGGATGGATGGATGGATGGATGGATGGATGGATGGATGGATAGATGGATAGATAGATAGATAGATAGATAGATAGATAGATAGATAGATAGATAGATAGATAGATAGATAGATAGATAGATAGACTTTATTACTGTAATCCCAAACTGGGAAATTACTCTGTTACAGCAGCAGTAGCAGCAGTTACAGGGACATACACACATGCTCACTCACACCCACAGAAAATACAACAAATATACTAGAAATAATAAATAACAAAATATCTAAATGCCAGAACACCTACTGAAACAAATATACTTAAAGGAAAGAAAAGAATGTAGGCCTACATGTATATACAAGTGTAGAATAAAATGTACAACCTACGTCGGAATACATAGTATATATGACAAAATAAAATAATAATGTATGCATGTATGATATATCTGGTTTTAATCCTGCCTTCTGATGTCTTATGGTGCCGCTGTGATGTTAATATTATAAATGATGCAGTTCCAAGTGAACTGGGTTTGTTGGTTATCACCAGACCAAGCTCAATCTTTTAAGATTGAACATTAGTCTGGGGAGTCTGCTCTGTATTTTCTCTTCACAAGAGGCGTGATCAACGGGCATAGTTCAAATGACTCTGTACGCAATTGGATAGTCCTTCAACCAATCAGACCAACGATCCGGGTGACGTAGCAGCGACATCAACGGGTTGCTGCACTTCCTTGGCCGGCTTGTTGAATGTAAACAAGAAGCTGCTTGGTCACTTCTCTATCTTCATCGTGTTAAACCCGCCAATAGCGTGCCAGGTAGATAAACCAGTTTGTGATTGGTTCCCGTAAAATTGTAACGGAAGCAGGATAGATAAACGTACAGGTTTCCAGCTTGAGCTGCAGGGAGAAATCAAACCGCCGGCAGAACGGGCCAGGTTTACCCAGTCTAGTTGAAGAAGTTGAACAAACTGAAAATACTGCTTCATTTGTGCCGTCACAGCCTAAAGTGAAAGTAGTTTGAAAAAATGTGATGCCATTTCTGCCTCCACGTGGACTTCGCCTTCACAGTCTGACGCACAGTAAGGTACACACTCAGTTCCAGACTCGTTTTTATTCTTCACATAATGTTCAGATTTGTCATCATCAACCTGACTGGATGCATCAAAGTGCTGAGCACGTGTGAAGAACTCGACTCCACGGATAGGGGAAGGTAGTTGTAACACGGGTCATTTGTAACACATCCAATTTCTCCAATCAGGAACAAGTTTGGAATCACATGATTCACTCTAAACATGCTCTATTTAGTCCGTATTACACATGTGAAGAAGCAGCACCCTGCGACGGATATTTTAGACAGAAAAAAAAAGATTTTCAGGTAGAAAAGTAATTTTTTTAACTTAATTTATTTTTGGGGATAGCAATGCCAGCTTTGTAGTTAAACTCAACTAACTTAAATTATGTTTATTGTGTATCTATATGGATATCTTTCATGCAGGTTGTTGGTGCTAATGTTTAAGCTGTTAGCTGTAAATTAAGAGTTCGGGTTACAACATGTTACAACCTACCCCAAGAAAAATGTTGGTTGTACAGTATTTATATTTTTTTCTTTTAATTTTCAGTCTTGGAAAAGAAAGACAGACTGAGGCGTGCCTCTCAACACATACACACACAAATATACTGTTAAAAAGTAATTTAAGTGTTGAATAAAAGTTTCTATATCAAGTTTTCTGTCATAATTCTAATTTCTTGATGTTACATTTCACCCCATTGTATATCATCATGTTACATTTCACCCCAGGGCATGGTACAACTGACCCGGACTATGGGGCAAATTGTAACATTTGCCTCCTTGTGTTTGAGAGTAAACCATGCATTTTCTGTTTGGGTTGTAGAGATAACAGCTACACCATTTAATAGCAGACACATGCAATTAGTTTGTATCACATTTTGAACCCACTGGCTTAAAAGAGCTCCAAGATACAGACAGAAATGTCAAAAATGTTACAACTATCCCCGGTCTTCCCTACTCAGTGTGTGGGGTAGCAGAGAGCATGGAAGTTGGCATGCTCATATGTAATCTATAGAAGCTGAAAGTGTGCAGACAAACAAACTTTAGTCCCTTCTGCCATTGCACTGCTGAACGAAGCCATCTCGCTGACCTCGTATAGATCCAGTGTCGTTGTTGTAAATGTGCTTGTTTCTATGTGTCTATATACCTGTCCTTATGTTATCTGTTGATGTATTTGTCCGTGTATATTGCCATGTGCACTAGGGTGTAATTTCCACAGGGGACAGGGGGGACGTTGACTCTAAAATGATTCTCTCAAGTCTTGGCGATCGACAATTCATCATTATGATCAATCATTTCCTGGATTTTGTATCATCATAGTCCCTAAATGTATGTAGAAATGGGATTCAAATTGAAAATATTTTTCTGGTGGATAACCTGTGTGTGTGTGTGTGTGTGTGTGTGTGTGTGTGTGTGTGTGTGTGTGTGTGTGTGTGTGTGTGTGTGTGTGTGTATATATATGTACAGACCCCCTGTTTTCTGTCCCATCCACTTATAAAACCAAAGTTACACCCATGCGATGTGCATGAAACAGACTGTTAAAACAAATCTCCCTCATAGGATAATATCAATCTATCTCTCTATCTATCTATCTATCTATCTATCTATCTATCTATCTATCTATCTATCTATCTAACTATCTATCTATCTATCTATCTATCTATCTATCTATCTATCTATCTATCTATCTATCTAACTATCTATCTATCTAACTATCTATCTATCTATCTATCTATCTATCTATCTATCTATCTATCTATCTATCTATCTATCTATCTATCTATCTATCTATCTATCTATCTATCTATCTATCTATCTATCTATCTATCTATCTATCTATCTATCTATCTATCTATCTATCTATCTATCTATCTATCTATCTATCTATCTATCTATCTATCTATCTATCTATCTATCTATCTCAGAGCAGTTGCTGAGCGACTCCCTCTGTCTTCCAACAAACTACGCCATCTACTGGTGGCTGCAGCGCCAGACAGTCTTTGTACACAGTTTGACGGAGGGTGCGTATGATATTGGTGATCCAGGGTGTCAGAATTATTCCTACACTGACACCAGAAACTGCTAGCATTGTATTTGCCTGTTTTGGCTATTCATTTCCTTCCTCCTCTGCATTCTCAGATACTCAAATACTGCACCCTTTGCTCTGTTTTAATAAATCAGTTCAGTTCAGTCACTTTATGGTCCTAGATGGGATTTTATTTTTTTTGAAAGATAATTTTTGGGCATTTCTGCCTGGATAGAACAGCTCAGATATGAAAGGGGAGAGAGAGGGGGAAGACAAACAGGAAACTGTCACAGGTCGAATGCTGGACCTTCTGCATCAAGGAATAATGGAGGATGATTTCCTTAGATCAATGACCATGTCTCTGGTCTTTGTGGCATTTCATTGGAGAAAGGCCCTTATCACACTATTGGACAAACTCATCTACCACTGGCCCAATGCTCAGATTCATCTTTATGGAGCAGGCTGTTGATGACTGTATCATCAGCAAATGTCAGGACGTGCCTGCCCCCATGCTGGCTTCTACAGTCATTGGTATGAAGAATGTACAGCAATGGGGATGGAATACAACCCTGAGGAGAGCCTGACTTGTAGTCAGTGTTGTAATGTAACAAAGTTACAAATACTTTGTTACTGTACTTAAGTAGAATGTTCACGTATCTGTACTTTACTTCATTATTTATATTTCTGGAAACGTTCACTTTTACTCCACCAAATATAATGTATACTTTTACTCCTCTACATTTCCCCTAAGCTTCTTCGTTACTCGTTACTTGCAAGAAATGTTTTCTTACGTTGGAGTGAACAAAAAACAAAAATTCTTTTTCTGTTTTTTTCTTCATTGATGTCGGACTTTGAATTTGATGTTCAAGAAGCTGTGGTAACCCTGAATAGTATGCGTCACTATGAGGAAGCCACAATACAGTTCATAATCAGTTACTTTTAGTTTTACTTTTAATAGTTATACATTTAATATAATAAATTACTTTTGATACTTAAGTATAGTAAATATCAAACAGACTTCTACTCAAGTAATATTCTAAAAGGTGACTTCAACTTCTACCAAAGTAATTTTCTGGTAAAATTCTTTTTTTTATTTATTTTTTTTGTGGTATTTTAGGCCTTTATGTGACAGGACAGTTTAAGGCATGAAAAGGGAGAGAGGGGGAATGACATGCAGAAAAGGGCCGCAGGTTGGAACTGAACCCGCAGCCACTGTGGCGAGGACTGAGCCTCTGTATATGGGCACACGTTTTACCAGGTGAGCTACCCAGGCGCCCAAGATACCTGTACTTTTACTCAAGTATTGCTTTCAAGTACTTTATAAAAGACTGCTTGTAGTCATACTAACTGATGCTGTGCAACCAAAGTGTCCAAACCCATAGAACGCTCGGTTACGTTGTAACCTTGGATCTCTGAGTGAAGAGACTATCTCTCCAGCTGTGGGCTGCTCGGAGACGGTTTCCACGCCAGCACAGGTGCTTTATAGGGCGTGGCCGGGCAAGCCGGTGTGTCTTAAAGAAGTATCTACGTACCTGACCTCAGGGGGATCATCCCCGTACATATTCCATATGTAACGGTGGAGAGATAGTCTCTTCACTCAGAGAACTTGATTTTACCTTTTGGTGGAGATCCCAACATTTCCAAAGATACCAAATATGTCCAGCTAAATATGGCGGAAATCAGGCGCGTCGCACCCGTGGGGGATGTGGGTGTTTTAACACCCACACTTTTCCCGGTGAGAGGGTTGAACACCCACACTTTTTCTGCAGTTTTTCCGCAGTCGAACTGCCACCGTAGCTACGTCGTAGGCTGTGTGTAGCGATTGCGTCCATAGCAACGCTCTGTTTTTCATGGCAACGGTGTGTTCCCACTATGGCAACGCCAAGACCCGCCCTTCAATCACTACTATTGGCCAGGTGTCCAAGGTAAAGTGACCCCATTTGTTCAGGTCCTATCCCCTGACCAATCCGCTATCCTAACCATAACCACTCGAGGTGAAATGCCTAACCCCAACCAATCAGATGCTTCGGAGGGCGGGTCATGGCGTTGCCATAGTGGGATTCGTAATTTTGCCAGCCGTATTAACAGACCGCGTCCAGTAATTTTAAGGAATAGGGTAAGGTAATGTAAGTATCTTTAGTGTTTGCCGTACATTTGTTATCACCATTAATGTGTTACATCAATGTAAAGCTTAACTCTTTAATGCTGGTACAAATTGCTATCGTAATTAGGTAGATAGCTAGATACAACCCGAGCTAACGTTAGCTAACAGAACCTATCTTTTAACATTAGGCTTTTAGCTAGTTAGCTAGGTTGTCTTTTGCCATTTGTGTTGGTAAAGTTTAATGTACGGTGGCATGTTCATCTCTTTTTATAAGCCGTTACTGTAGCTATATGCGTAGCAGAGATTTAGAAAATGATGTGTTTATCAGTTGTAACTACAGGATGGGAGGTAACTGCACCTTTTTAACTTCACTAGCAACGTTAAATGAAAGCTAATATGTACGAGTAGTTTCCCATGTAAGAAGTATAACGTTCCGTAACATTAGCAACGTTATAGCATTCATAATAAACGGATCATAATATAATTACGTATGTGCTAATTTGCCTGGTAAATAGCACAACAGATCTAAACACTGGGCATAGCAGGTGAAAATGTCTTGTTGACATATAACAGTAAAAGACTTAATGTAAAGGTCTGAATGGAACCCATTAGGCTACCCATGAGCATTAATACCTAGAGGCAGGAAGAATTGCTTTACCAGTACTGATTATTGAGTGTATTAAACCAGTATTATTATTGCAGAGATGGGGTTTGCAGTATAAAGATGCAGAAAAGAAAGAGGCAGGAGAAGATTGACACTTTTTTCAAGAGAAATCCTGTAAGTGAAGTTGAAAGCTGAACGTTGAAAAATGTTGACATTAAACAGCAGTAGCCTATTTCCATTAGATATTGTTTGCATTTATTTCATGATATTACTTTTCAATATTCACTGAGGTTTGCTAGTGCCATAGCTGCACCTGTTTGGCCCTATTCCTTTACCACTGCCCATTATTACCACTTTAGGAGAGGAAGTTGCTGGAGGCATCAGTTTCAGAGAGAGCACAGGAAGGTTCACAGGTGAGCAATGAAATGAATGTTACAGTTTGTGAAAGAGGTGTATATTAGTATTCTGCTAAAATACAACACATTGCTTGTTGAATTTAAAACAAATGAAATGAAATAATTTCTAACGTTCTTTTATTGAACATTGACTTGAATATAAAGGCAGCACTAAAAAAGAATGACCATTACATTTGAATGTGCAGTTTTCTACTCATATTTTCTTTCACCTAAAACAAAAAGAAATCTGTTTTGTGTGTATAGCGATATGTCGCAGACTTTCGCGATGTGTATATTGCGCCGGTTGATATTGCGATGACGATAAAAAAACGATATGTTGTGCAGCCCTAGTTCCGAGTGTGTTTTTATACTTTTCTAGTATCACTCATTTAAATGGGAAACTTTTTATATCTTGTATGTTATACATTTTGTACCCCTCTGTCATTGTATCCATCGTTTTTATTGTTAATAAACAAATCACATCCATCCCCCTCACTTTTGAAAAGCTTGCTACGCCCCTGGCGGAAATGTATATTAAAGTCTTGGAGTCAAGCATGAAAGTTTATTCTTGATCCAATGTTCACTTACTTTTAGTTCTTTCAATCAGTGGAGGAAGTTCAATCAGCAGTCATGAGTGGGCCGTGAGTTGGGATTCTTTTTGTAAATTAAGGGCCCTACTCACTGTAGTCTCGCTTTGCCAGACCCTCCTCCAAAGCGTGCTGGAGGAGGGTCCATGTATTTTTATCTTATAATAACTAGAGTTATCTAAAGACACTTTACAGATAGAGTAGGTCTAGACCACACTCTATAATTTACATGGACCCAACAATTCCAGTAATTCCCCAAAGAGCAAGCATTTAGTGCAACAGTGGTGAGGAAAAACTCCCTTTTAGGGAGAAACCTCGGGCAGACCCAGGCTCTTGATACCATTATCTGGTTTACATCTGTCACAAATTGGAGAAACAGAGGGGTCAAATGTATGTGATTATGTAATGTAATCTTCTGATAGTTAATGTTGTTTTTACCTTATGTTTTAACTTAAAAAATGAAAGAAACTGAGGACAAAATGTGCTGAAATGTACAGTAACGGACAGTACATGTTGAAATGTAACTCAACATTTCCTCTTGTTCCTCTTGAGACAAAGCAGTTAGTTACAAGCGGTGCAGTTATCACCAAATCTGGTCACAGGATGAGTTGGCTTCCTGCAACAAGCGCATGCAACCCCGTCACGCAACAAGTGGAGACATTAGAGTGACGCAATACAGTCTTTTTTTGTCAGGAGGCATAATTCAACATAGATGAGGGGGGGGGGGGTTTGGTTCGGACAGACCTGTCCCCACTGCTAAAAAAAATCCTAAAGGAGACATTGCATTAAATATACGTTAACTATACCTATCCAAAACATGTCACGTTCACACACATGCAACTCACACACACTACCCAATGTCAACATATGCATGTTAAGAAAGTAAAAAGGTTAAAAAGTGTGTTATGTATTGCACCATTTGTAATAAAATAAAAGATAACTGCAAGAAAAAATCATATTGCACAGTTGTGTCTACACGGTCCCCGTCATGCAACAAGTGGAGACATTAGAGTGACGCAATAGACCTTTTTCACAGCAGACATGTTGACATGTCATAGTAAGAAAACCACAGGTGTATTCAAAACCATTAGTGATGGCTGCATTCCACTTAGGAGAGGCCCTGGTGTTGTGCATGCTGACTCACTGAAATAGCTTACTGGGACACTTGATGGAATTGAGCCATCGTTAAGGTTATCAATTTCAGCTGTGCTTTTCCTACTATGACAAGTCAAAATGTCTGCTGTGAAAAAGGTCCATACAGCCTCACGTTGAACGCTTCTCAAAGTAAACAGCCTTTTTTTTTCTCACGTCAGGAGACATAATTCAACTTAGATATCATTTTTTCCCCAAAGTTTCTGTTTGCTTACTTTTCTTTTCACCCACTTTCTTTTGGAAGATCATCTCCATGGATAATATATAAAACTTCCATTTCCGTGTTTCCATCGATGGGTGACCTTTGACCTGATTAGAAAGATTAACCAATTTCCTGGGAGCAGCATGGAAATTTCCCCGTGGCCTCTGACATGTGTGATCCACGGTTCTCCTTTCTACCATGCTCTGTATCCACACTTTGTACACTGGGGTCCTGACCCCTGATGCTGTGACGCTGGGGGAACCGGGGAGGGGGGCCCGGCTGGCATGGCAGCGCTGGTGGGAGGGTTAGTCAAGATTGCCTGCAGATGTTGTTTCGGGGGGCCCTCTGCTTATTTAATGAGAGGATGTGGGACATAAATCTCCCAAGCCCTCTGCTGCACTATATCATATGTGAGGTCACACATGAGGCCGTTTTGGTTCAACTTCCTGTTCACTAAGAGCCACTGTAGCAGCACGCGAGGCATAGACTCTTGGTGTTATAATGTAGTAGTAGTACACAGCTGTCATGTGCATTTATCAATCAATACTATATAATCAAACGCTTGCTCTCCGCAAATGTACCTCTCTCAAAAGCTACATAGAGAGAGAAGAGCATCCAGTCTGTGAAAGGATGAAAATGATAGTAAAATCAGTAATGAAAATGATAAACTATGAATGGAGGCTCAGCCTTGCCTGTAACGGATCATGATGATTAAAAGGAACACTCATTAGCAGAGTATGGGCAGAATGAGTGAAGCAGCCCAGACCTCCCTTAATTACAATTATCCAATACAACAATAGACAAGATTTATCACTTTAAATGAGCAGGAAGAAATGGAAGGATCAATATAACACTAATACAACCATGAAACGTAGTTCTCTTAATGGTGATAAAAAATCTTAAAATGATTACATGTTAGGTTGCAGTGTTCTGACCCAAAACACAGAGACTAAACATGAGACTAAGAGGGGCAGGTTTAAAGGTGTCTTTAATGCAAAATGTTAATACTCAAGGTTGAATGTGCAGCAGAGAGTAACAGGGCTGAATCTAGTCTATATCCACGACGTTCCACTTCCAGGGTTTTCTCTGTTCACTGGAAATTCCACCGGTTGACACTCTTTTCGGCCAGATGCCCGATACCTTCCGCTTTCTTCGTGTTGTATCTTGAGGCAACGCATTCTCATTAACGGGTTTGTATGATCGTATGAAAATGTAAGCACACCAGTTTGTATGATATCCTTTACATTAGGCGACTTCCGGCTGATCACGTGACGCCAGCTACAGAGCTCCGTGAGCTGTCGGTCGTATGGCAGCCTTTCAAGGGCCGTGGCAGTTGAGTTTAGCCGACAGAAATTTTAGTGTCATGCGGTGACGGTGACTCCCAGGGAACGGGAGCGTGTATAAATTATTTTGTTTTCCACGTTAAGCAAAGTCAGTTCCCCTGGCTTGAAAGCGCTGTGTTTTATGTCACAACCATCCCAGTGGCTTAGGCAGAAATAGTATTTTGGGCGGGCCAGTACAAAAGTGAGTGGGCCATTTTCAAAAAGACGTAGAAGTAGCAAAAAGGACAAACTAAAAAAAACAGCAACAATACTCACTGCTATACTTATTATATAAGGCATATTTCTGTATTTATTGTAATTAGGTATTACTTTCTCTCTCTCTCTCTCTCTCTCCATCCCCCCATACCCCCACCCACTTATCCCCAACCGGTTGCAGCGGATAGCCCCCCACCTAGAGCCTAGCTAAGCCAATTCTTTGAGGTTTCTCCCTCTTAAGCATCCTGTTTTGACCAAATTTGACCCGTTTTCAAACTATATATTATATTAAAAATTTGGGTTTTCTTTTAACCAAATTGCCCAAAAATAACATGGATGGTACCATACAACATTCTTTGCATCGGATCACCACTTTCATTCAAAAAACTGTTTGGTTTCAAAACACTATCCCGACTAAAGTTTGACCAAACTCTTCCTCTGATCTTAACTACGTTATTGCCAAAAATAATTCATAATCTATGCTTTTCAACTAAAAAAAATAGGTAGGCTATAATTTCATATGAATGAACTTTATTGACCATGAATTTTGAAAAAATAGTTGTAAAACTTGTGGAAATAAGTTTAGTGTAAGTGGTGCCTATTTACTGGAATAAAGCGCCAAAAACGTCAAAAAAGCGCCAAAATCATTGGAAAAAAGCAACAAAAAGGTGTTTTTAAACCGGGAGACCAACAAATGCATGGTCAACAGGAAAACAACACAAGGGTTAAAAGGAAGTTTTTCCTCGCCGCTGTTGCACAAAATGCTTGCTCTTAGGATGAATTGCTGGGTCTGTGTGGTCTAGTCCTACTCTATCTGTAAAGTGTCCTAACTTCTGTTATGATTTGACACTATCAATAAAATTGAATTTCTGTCCACATGGCAGATGAAAATACAACACCCCCTCTTCTGTTAGCTCTGTTTTGGTCTCCACCATCCATCTCCTGGGAGAAATATCTGGCTCTTTAGCTGCTAAATGCTCCACTGTTTTCACCAGCGAGTTGCTAACTTTGCTGCTTGGTTGGTAGCACTGTTATTAGAGCTTTTGGCTGAAGAGTTTGTTACTATGGGATGCAGATCTATTCATGGATCTTACATTTGAAATGTTCAGTTATCCAGTGGAACACGTATGATGGTCAGTGGGGGAATGCAATTAAGTACATTTACTCAAGTACTGTGCTTAAGTACAAATGTTGAGGTACTTGTTCTTTCCTTGAGTCTTTTCTTTTCATGCCACTTTCTACTTCTACTCCGCTACTTTTCAGAGAGAAATATTGTACTTTTTACTCCACTACATTAATCTGACAACTTTACAATTACTTTACAAATTAAGATTTTTGTACACAAAACCCATGTAGTTTTTAAAATACAATGTTTTATTATAAATTAAACTACCCAACAATATAAATAAGTAGCTAAAATGATTAGCCGATTAAACACTTAGCTGATTTTCCATTGTTCTGCATTGAGTACTTTTACTTTTAATACTTTAAGTACATTGTCCTGATGATACTTACATACTTTTACGTAACATTTTCAATGCAGGATTTTACTTGTAACAGAGTATTTTTACAGTGTGGTATTAGTACTTTTATGTAAGTAAAGGGTCTGAATACTTCTTCCACCACTGGTTATTACCTTCTGTTAATTGATGGGCCATGGATTATATGAATGAAAATGGGGGAATAGAGCCAGAGGAGAAGACATGGGAAATTCCTGAGCTATAAAATGAAGGTCAGCGTGGTAAAAGGATCTGGATATTTATTCCATCACTTGTGATGTTCTTATGACTTAAAACTCTGAATTGAACTCCTCAATTTAAGGAGGCGTTGCTTTGTCGAGACATACAAGTGAAGTATTGACTGAGGACGTTTATGGGACAAAGGGAAAATATTAACTTTCCCACAAACATGGCAGCAGATCCCATTTTGACACTCTGACCTTTCGACATGACGTCAACGGTAACTGCAGGCTCAAAGAATCATAAACATGATAAAACGGGATTATTTTAGCTCGGAGATTTGGAGGGGGACATTGAAATGAAAGGCGAGTCGAGAAGAGCTTTTCTTCCACACATTCTTTTTATTTGTAAATAATAAAAATGAACTTTTTTTTTTTAAATATAAAACATACACATCATTTGAGCCACATCTGTTATACAAACAAGTAATGTTGCAGTGAATGCTTTACTTTTTTCGAATTTTCTTTTTGTTTCAGTGGAACACAGAAGTTGTAAACAATCAGCAATTTTTTTTCCTGTTGTAATACTGACAAAGAAAAAAAGAAAAAGAAAAGGAAAAACCAGCTTCACCGGACGATGAAAAGAAAAGTCAACTCTTCTGAAAAGGGACTGAACATGGCCTGGGGGGGGGGGGATTCAGACATTGGGTTTGAAGCACAAAGAAGTGTTCAGACGACAACCTTTAGTGATACACCTGTAGTTTAAACTCAGCCAGTTTGTGACACGAGTCCATCGTCTTGTGTTGTCCCGCCGCATGGTCCCTATGACGTATTACTCACTCCTCATATGACTTGGCCCCTTTTGCAAATATCACAGAACCCAATGAAAACCCAGGAAATGGATGTTGAGTATTTACAGTGTATGACTCTGTGCATCTGTGTTTATTCTTTATATAACGTAACAGTTTCATGTGTTAGCATATCTGAAATCATTATGTTGGAACATAATTCACATTTCCATAGACGTGGATCTGATTTGTACATATTTATTCATACATCATCTCAGCCCCTTGGAGGTATACTATGGTGTGGAATAACAGTAAGAGGGGCTGCGAGGTCTGCGCAGTACTACTTTGCAGTACTGTACATCTTCCGGAGGGGACGAGGAAAAGACATCAATGTAATCTTGGGGTTTGAGAGACATTCAGCACCGGACTGAGGGATGTGGCATTGACTGCAGTTGAGTTCAAATGTCTTTTGCGTAATGGGAATGGCTTCGGTTTCTTGGTTTTATCTCTTTAATATTCAAGTACGAGCAAACTGTACAACTGCATGCAACATACAAGCGGCCCTACAGTATGTGGAACTAACACACGTATCTAGTTCAGTTATCTTTTTCTTTTTTTTTCTTCTTTTTTAACTGTATCTGTTTTGTTTTACAAAAAATGTGCATGCAGCTCGGATCAGGTTCCAAAGTCATGCTGGCCCCGCCTTTGTTCCTGGTGGGAGGAGTCTGCAGGCCGAAACGGAGGATGAGCATAGGTGTTGGTGTCCCGACAGAGCAGTCTGATTGGTTACTTTCACATTCACAGAGATGCACAAAGGGGAAACTGTGAGCGATTCTTCTTTTTCTGTTTGTTTGTCTGTTTCCTAACAACGGGACAAAGAATTGAATGGAACCAGTAACGGGATTGTTGCTTTTTTTTCTTTCTTTTTTTTTCTTTTTTTAAACTACGTGTTTGTTTTTTCAAAAAGTTAAACTTTTTGTTGTAAAAAAATTCAAGCTCTTGTGCTTGTGTTTAAATTTTCAAAAGAATGTAAACTAAAGGGTTGGATTAAAACATGCTGGGGTGAGAATGAACTCCCCCCCCCCCAAAAAAAACATTTGACGGTCCTATCTTGCGCTTACTTTTTTTTTTTTTTTAAGTTTTTGTTTTACAGTGATGTTGAACCCTTGTGATATTTTAAAGTGACTTAAATTTCATTTATTTGTCAACCTCCAGGGAGGCCTAATATACATCTATACAAAGACGACTGGCCTGGACGTTTGCCAGCGGTGGAACAAGGAAAACAACGCTGCACGCTAATCTCACTGTCAAGTGTAAAAATCTAAGCTGTGTCCTCATCACCAGTCCCCCCTTGCAGACATATAACAGTTTTTATATCCTTTTTTTATCTTGTGTTTAGTTTCTCTCCATGCACACATCAGACTGACAACATTATGAGCATTTTACGCACTGTAAAAAACATTTTGTGCCAGTAATAACAAGGGGAAAGAAATGAACGACAAAGCAAACACGCTAAAACAGTGTGGCTTCAGAGCAGCCATGGTAAACATACTGAAAAGAGGAATTTTTTCGACAGAGAGAGAGAGAGAGAGAGAGAGAGAGAGAGAGAGAGAGAGAGAGAGAGAGAGAGAGAGAGAGAGACCAGTGGCTCCAAGGTCTAGGCACCAGAAGAAGGCCCTGTGCTTCCAGACTGAACACCCACGCAGGATCACCCTGCCTGGGGGGCAGCATATTTGCGTTTTCCGAGGATGGCGATCCCTCCTCTGCCTCTGATTGGCTAGTGCTCGTTCATAACCAAATATTCTCTATGACTGCGCCAATAGTATGAAGCGGTACACACTTCCTGTCGTCTACATGGAGACAGGAAGCGTGTGGCCTCGTTTGGAAGTGTAGTGAACATCATGTGGATGGATGAAAATGTATATTTCAATAATTTATTCATATATTCTTTTGCTAACATTAGTTATTTACGCAGCTAAAAGACATATTTAGCATTACGGATACTGGTCTTGTCAGGGTGTTTGCCAGTGTTAGCTGACGCTAGCTTATCTGTGTTACCAGATCTCGCGAGAGTTTGTTTCAGAAACAGAAACAGGTCTCGAACATTTCATTTTTAAATTTTCATTTTAGTGCCAGAATGATCAAGAGGTATGTGGCTTGTGAAAAATGGGTCCAATATTTACTTTGGTAACTATGGGGCGAAAGAATTGCTCATAATCTGTGCTTACGTTCACTTCTCCCATTGGAATCAATACACATGGACCGGTTGCCAGTCTCCTAAGAGGCGTGGCCGTGGAGAAACCCATGTGACACAGATACAGGAAACTACTCTGAGCTGGGGCGTCACGGTTTTAAACTGTCTCTAGTTAGGTTTAGGCATGAGGAGTGGGATTGGTTAGGGCTGAGGAAATAGTGCGTTCCATTTACCTCAGAACTCGAAAGCCGGAGCTGGGAATGATGTCACACCCGAGTTGAATGCGTTTTACATTTACAAGTCTGATTTTCATTGTTTTAATTAGCTCTAGCCAGGTTAGCCATTGTTAGCAATGCCAGTTGATAACAACAGATTATGCTGTTTTTTGAGCGTACAACAGCCTGTTCTCATGAACCATTCGTTCAAAAAGCTACGAAAAGTTAAGCTCTGTAATTTGTAAGCATTCCATGTTTTTTTTTGCTGTATTCACTACATTGACTGCCGCTGTATAAGAACGCACCTGGCCGCACAGGGAGGAGGCCGTGGTGGATGGATGGGCGTGAACATACAGGACTTTCAAGCCAGAGAGCGGAGTTCGCTTCCCAGTGAAAATTAAAGCCTTTCACCCAGGAAATGTGCATTCCTTAGGAGTGTTTTAATCCAAACCACGATCTTTTTCCTTAACTTAACTGGTCGTTTTGGTGCCTAATCTTAACTTTTGTCGTGCAGACCAGCCGGCGTCACGTGACCAGCCGGCGGTCTCCTAATTTCGTAGGATATCATACGTTTTGGTGAGCATACATTTTCGTACGATATCATACGGACCTGTTATTGAGAATGCGTTGCGTAACAACATGTCCACTGATAGAAGTTGGACAGGATTGTATGTCCGACTGATTTAGTGAGACACAAATAAGACAGTGCTAATAACTGTATGATACTACAGCTTTCACTGTTGATGCATGGGGCATCCACGTTGGATTCTGAGCTTGGGAAAATCAGACTTCCGAGTACAAATGGAACGCACTATAAGAATACCACGGTAAGCCGATCAGAGGCAGAGTAGGGCAGGTCATGCCTTCACCATCCTAGGAAAAGAAACATGGCCTGGGGGCAGGAGTGCCGGCGGTCTGTCGGGGTTCTGGAGGAGGCCACTGCAGAGAGGACTGCGCCCCCTGCAGGTGTGGAGGGTGATTACCTCTGTCTCGAGTCCATACATTCTGATGCTTACGTACATTTCTTTGCTTATTGTTGATTCAGTTAAAAATCACCCTGCTTCATTCAATTCTCTGACACTTTTTTTTCGTCTCCCGTGTCGAGAGCTACTGTTGTCTGTCAACGACCCTGCTTCCTCAGCATACACAGAGAAAAAACGATGCGACTCTTCTGAATGGATATGAAACACTGAAATGCGCTCCCTACAACAGACTAAAATGAACCGCGACAGGAGTGATTGTCAGATCTCAACAAAGCTTTCTCGTTGCGACTGTTTCTGATTGTAGTTGTTCTGCATTTTTGCCATCTTTTTTTGTGTGTGTTTGTTTATTTCTCTCTACAGTACGTTTCATGAGTTTGTTACTGGTTGGAGCGGTGTAGAGCTGTTGGTCCACTAGGTTCGGACCCCAGGAGGTCCGGAGGAACTGTCGAGTGAAGACTGGGAAGCCCGCCGCGTTATGGAGGCAAGTGTCGGATCCACCAAGGAGGACGGTGGGAACAACTTGTACCAACCAATGACTGTGCTTGATAAGTCCAGTTCCTCCATTAGGATTTGTGCAACTCCCATGAAGCTTTTATGGTCCATGCGGCCGTAATCTCCCCATACAATCACCTGAAGGAAAATCATTGGGTAACACTTTATAATAACTACACACTATGTTTAGCATTAGTTAACCCTCTGAGGACAAAAAAGACGCACCGGCGAGTCCAAGTGATGTTTGACAACACTCCTACTCAAAAAGCTATATTACAACATTTATAAAATATTCATAAAACATATATTAACACACTAACTTCCCATTAGTGCATGTCTAAATCATTATATGTGTAAATACATGCATAACTACATCTAAATAGTTTGGTAATCATTTACTTACTTATTTGACTTTGATTATTGACAATTCCTAAACAACTGGTTTGTAATTTTTGTTAAACCTAATTTAGAAATGGTGAATCCATCATTCATAAAGTATGAAAATACAATCAATCACATTATAGATCAGGTGATTAATCAAGAATAAAACATGAACAACTGTGTTTATGAATACCATACAAATGTATAATAATATAGGAACAATGCTTTATATAAATGATGAATTAAGTACTTACTGATACTTAACTAATGCTTCACAGTGTGTAGTTACTACGAAGCGTTACCTCAAAATCCTTTTCTGTCAAATTACAGAGCAGTCTAATTCCTCCTGCTAGAACACATTTTCTCATGATTAATTTTGAAAACCTTTGCGATGACGAGAAATAAATCTTGGGCTCACCTGTAAGACTTTACCCTGTGGGCTTTCCTCGAATAGCAGTACTTGCTGGTACAGTGGGTCAAGTGTTTTCCGTGCAATCTTGGTCTTCTTTTTGGCTACGTACGCTCCATTATTCAGCAGATAGACCTTGACATATGGAGCTGAAGGCAGAGACAAAGCAATAAAATAGCCATTAGTGAGGAACACAGCGACTCTACCACAATAATCTAGATCAGATCTCACAGCTGCTTCTATCTTTATGGGAAGGGAAAGCACAGAGCAAACTTTGGCTGGGTGTATCTACTGGATTTCACTGGATGTGAAGTGTATATCACATAATATTGTGAAGAGTCAGTGTATGACAAGTCTATATCGATGATGTTTCATTTATGGGATTGCCGGATGTCACTCATTTTCAGCTGGATGTCCGTCACCTTCCGCTTTCTTTATGTTGGCATTCTAAACTCTGGTGGATTCATGAGGACTATGCATGGGCATACATATGTGTATAGTTGAGAAAATAATCACTTCATCCAATGTTTAAAGTGAATAAAATAGTCTTGTCTACTTACTGGAGTTCCACAACTAGCTAGCTAACGTTACTGAAGTGACTCAAACTATGTTTTAACCCTCAAATGAGGTAGGTCCTAACCCCTTTGAACCCTCTGCGATTTACTCCTATGGGACTATGGTTAACTGCTCCTCAGATCTCTGCAGGGTAAATCCAGACAGCTAGCTAGACTATCTGTCCAATCTGTGTTTTCTGTTGCACGACTAAAACTACTTTTGAACGTACACATGTTCCACCAAAACAAGTTCCTTCCCGAGGCTATTTTGCAGAGGCACCATTGCTCAGTCCGGTGCTTAGCAGCGTTCAAGACGATTGTGATTGGTTTAAAGAAATGCCAATAAACCAGAGCACGTTTTTCTCCCATCCCTGAATTCTGAATGCTGTGTGGACTGTGCCAGACCCTGGCAATGCGAGACTAGCGTATGACTGATGTCTGGAGAAGGAGGGAGAGATTAGTTGTTCTTCGGTGTCTTAGTTTTGGTTCAGGTTCTCACCAGGGAGGGATTTGGATCCTGGCTTTTGTACCAGTCCTCGAGCTCTGATAACTTCCACCTCCAGCTGACCCTTTTTCTCCATCATACCAATCTGGATGTCGCCTGGGAAACACAGTAAAATGAAAATGTGATTGGTTTCAATAAGACAGGAAGTGATCGATGACAGTGTGTCCTGCAGAGCTGAAGGTGTTGGCAGCTGCATGTCTGAAAAAATAAACCACAAGAATAGTAGTGACTAGTAGTAGAGCCCATAAAGATATAGCAGTAGGGATTTTTTTTACACTGATCAGAGCTGTATATCGCATACTTAAGGGGTAAATACTGTTCTTTTCAACGTGGACCCTATTTTCCTATGTTTTTGTGTCTAAGTGACTGATGGGAACAACAATCTTTGACATTGGTCCAGTATTAAGCGAGATCGCTGCAGTCGGCAGCGGCGTAACAAGCTACAATGTAAGTTAATAGGGCAAATGTCCAGCTTTTATTTACCTTCACAAAAGTGCTTGTTTTGCGACTGACAAGCTCAGATTAATATTCTAAGTGTCTGACAACAAATTCAGTAAATATCTCCTCGCAGTCATCTAGCTATTTTCTGTACACGCTGAAAATATATGAGGTGTTATGGTGGAAAACAAACAGAAAGGACCTGCAGAAACCTCCGTGATTTCAATGGAATGAATGGAGGGCTTATGGAAGTACATCTGTTTCATCGGATTTTGAAATTAAAAAGATATTTAATTTCTAGCACTGAAATATGCCTTGAAATTATGTATCTGAATGATTTGCCTCTGAATTTTACGCTTCAAATTTCCAACAACTTTTATGTATTATTACTTATATTCAATTTTATTGTACCCTGTTATAGTAGCTAGTATCATAGTACCCTTAAAATGACAAATACAATATCACAATACATAACACACGGACTATAATAGAATAGATGTAATATATTATCTCATAAACGATCCTCTATCATACTACACTACATATGGGGGTATGGCTGCCTCTATCACACCACTGTGTCACTTCGCTATACCTCACTATTAGGGGGTACTGTATGTATATTGCTTGCCTTGTTATTTTGACTTTAGTTGCTCGTGTATAGTTTTTTGTTTGTTTTATTTCTATTTTTATTTTCTTTTTATTCTCATTCTATTGAATCCTCCCTGGGGATCAAATGGAGGCCTTATCTTATCTTGTTTTACTGTAACTTCACAAAGACTAGAAATAATTCAGAAAATCGCTGAATAAATAATAAAATTAATAAAATAAATAAAATATAAGTAATATATGTAAATTTATGTAAAGGGAATATCCAATACATAGTATACATACAAGAAAATAGATCAATATAAATGATTTAAAAAAAGTGCATTCATTAAAACATATATATGAACAAACACATAAAAGAAAAACAAAAATACAAAAATGATTCAAAGAGAGGAGAGGAGTGTCATGAGTGTGTTACCTATGGCAGGAGTAGCCAGGGTTTGCCTTCCCACTAACTGAGCCGGGCCCAGGCCATCCAGGAAGTCACTGAACTGACTGCTGGCACCCAGATTGACTCCAGAGAAGATCAAACTAACTCAGAAAACACATACAACATGAATTAGTTACAACAATAATCCCGAGCACCACACAGTCGGCATACTCTGTGACTTCAACGTCTTTTAGGCCAGGGACCCCTAAGCTGAAAGAGACACCGAGTAGGGACCCCCTACTGCATATACAATTCAGTTGCATATTAAACTGGACAGAATGGATGAAAAGAAATGGATATTATGTATGCATCATGTTTTAATGTTAAACATCCATCTGGAAGGCACAGTGACTCCTTATCTTCAATGTGTAAATCATATTTCTTTGCTATTAAAATGTTGCATTGATATTAATACATATTTTCAGACTTATTTATATTTTTTCAAATAAGAACATTTCAAAAATATTTTTTTTTTACATAATTTGGCGGTCCCCTGCACTAACTCTGAGGACCCCCTAGGGGTCCCGGACCCCCTGTTGAAGTTATCTGCTCTATGACTTCAGAGCTCATGTTGCTGCCTTCAGGAGAACTCATTTGCTGCCACTCATTATTTACAGCACGAAAAACATCTCGAAAACCGGCCAAGCGAGCAAATCCATCACAGAAAACACCAGGCTGTAATTTGATTCAGTCAAAGTTTGTGTTCTATCATCGCCTCACTGAGCCCAATTTGTTTTTTTTTACAGCGTACTCATTACATTACACTCTGTTTACTGTCAGCCACTTGACACATACATGCAGAGATGGAAGTGTACGCCTGGATATAACCCCAGAGAACATGTTGGCATACAAACTTTACTGCCACGTCCACGTTAAGTCTCGTAGGACAGTAGCTACAGTAGCTTCAACAGTGTAACATTTGCAGTTTGAAACCAAGGAAATAGAAAATATATAAAACATTGCAGCTATAGCTGGGCAATACGGAGAAAATCAAATATCACAATATTTTTGACCAAATATCTCAATATCTCGGCGATATTGTAGGGTTGACTGTTGATGCTTTCACAAAATATTTTCATAATAAGATTTTAGATAAATAATCATCAGTACCATGGATATAATGACTACGTGGGTAACAGCAATAATAGAACAGCTAGAACAGTCTGCTAAGTTCAGAAACAGACATCACTTTACTGCAATGCAGCCTTTAAAACCAGGAACACTTCCAAAATTTAAAACATCTAGCCTCATATATTGGTATCGATATTATATCAATATATTGAACCTAATTGCAGCCTGAAAACACAGGTGGAAATGTACATTGACAGAAATGAATGGACTATCATTTGGCATTCTCCTTTAAGGGCGTTTTCACACCGGTGTATGTCTCCAACTTTAGTGGCGGTTGGTTGAACGTGGCTTTGAGCTTGACTGCAGTGTATTTCTGTGAGAGAAACATTGCAAGCTGCTACAGTTTGCATGCTTTGCCGCAGTTTGCAAAGCACACCTGACTACAGGAGCCGTTTAGCTCCAACTTGCGGCGTATACCTGGTAGTCAGGTCGGATCGAGGTCCGATCGCGTTCTCACCACAAACAAAGTGCACCGAAGCGTAGCAGAGTTTGTTTGTAACCAGACAGAGAGCGCTTTAAAGAGGTATTCTTGGTCCGCACTGAGTCTGATTGCTGTGTTTACACCTGCCCAAACAAACGCTCCAGGGTTCGATTCAACCGAACTAAACAAAGCAGGTGTGAAAAGGCCCTGAGAGAGAAAGCAATGATAAAGGTTACGTAGATGTAGAGAGTGTGCAGATGGTTGATGGAAAGTGATCACAACAGGGAGTGTGCGGTTTACTGACTTCCCCTCAGAGTTGCAGCTGTTCATGCTGCCATTGTTGGACTCTTTGCTGGGCTGGCGGCTCATGTTCCTGGTCAGCTCTACTGCCATGCCGGTCTCTGTGCTCCTTTGGATAGGTGCACCCTTCTCCTTCTTACTCTTCCCCTCTGGATGAAACGGCAGACACAGAAAACATCACAATGTTGTAGTCAGAGATGATGTCATTTTTTCCACCTTTATTTAACCAGACAAAATGTGCATATGTGCTCTCTCACTCTTTGCCCTGTCTGATGGCATTTTGGCCGTTGTTGGGCAACAATTCCATAACATCCTTTTAGCATATTGTAATTCATAAAAAAAGGGATTTGAGAGAAAACTAGACTTCTGCACTTCTCTTAGCTCTGTTTTCAGGCTATTAAGCCCCATTGTACCGATCTAGCCTGTGATTGGAGACTTTGGACAATCACAGGTCATTTCCGAAAAGGGGCGCTGTTCTACATTGCATTGGCTGTTCAACAAATGCAGAGTCACATGCACGTCCCTTCAAGGGTTAAGCCTAATTCAATGGCAGAAAAGCCTGCAGAAGAAATTGCTGCACTGCAAAGCAACCTAAAAGATCTTATCAAAACTTATCAAAAAGTAGTCTAAAAAGAGTCTGACAATAAACGCAACAAAATATGTCAATATCGGCGAGGCGTTTCAGAGATGACGGAAAATATTGCTAATAGTTATAGCCTGCTAATAGCCCGCGGCTGCAGCTAACACAAGTTTGTGTTTATGTAGCTTCAGAGCCTCGAATCACAGTCTGTCATCTCAAAAGGATTCACAGGCCCGTCTGTAAAGTCTGCAAGAAAACAGAATGCTAATTCTCATAGAATTGTCTTTAGATGTCAGCATCGGGATCACAGTTGCGATCGGGACGATTGAAACAGGTTATTGTATGAAGCACGTTCATATTCCCGTGCCCATGCTTGTCTGGTGGGAGGGGCTTAGAACAGAGAGGGGTGAGCTGTAGGGGGGGAGGGCTGTATTTTTAAATTCTGGCATTTTTTTTGGCCTTTTCCAGAGAACAGCGTCCCCCTGCTTTAATAATCTATAAATCCCAAAATTATGATTCAAGTTAATTTCTTGAAAGGAATAGTTTTGAAATTTAGGTTAATACGCCTTTTCGTTTTCTTGCCAATAGTTTGATGAGAGGATCAATGGCACCCCTGTGTCTGTACTGTATGTCATTTTACGCTTCACTAAGTCAGCTGAAAATGTTTTACAAAGGGTTTTATTCAGAACAGAAAACCACAGAGGATTAAGAGAACGATCTTCTTTTGACCCTTGTTGTGGTTAGGAAACAAGAAATCCTGACGTTTAGTCACTAGTATGGGTCCAGCTGCAATGCCAGATCCTACATTTCCCATAATGCAACTAAAAAGCATCTTTTGTGACACCATCTCTGCCTAATAAATACCCGTGTCCTCCGAACTTCACACCCCCTCCGGTTTGAGACACAGGCTTTCTGGTATAAATGTGTACTCTCAAAATCAACTTTAGAAAGTTCCTCCAGAGCCACAGAAGACATCATGCAATCATTTTCACAGGTTAAATAGTACCCCAACCCAATTACCAGGCAATTGAACTTCATGTGTAAAATCGGTGCAGTGCCCTTTAAACCTTTGCTGCCCCACAACATGTTTCATTTAGAAAATGGCAAATCAAAGATTAAGAAAAGATTCCCTTGAACCCATGTTCATGTTCATGTGATTAGGAAAACAACAAACAATACAGAGAGACGGACAAGCTCCCAGAGCACATTTATCAATGAGCTAAAACCTTTTTCATACAGTATCAAACAATTCACTGGGGGAACGAAAAAGTCAGAAATTACAGGACAGCCTACAGCTCCAGTTAGGACTCGGTGATCTCTCTTTCTGAAGCACGGCCAAAGTCTCCCCAATGTCCTACTGAATCTGGTAATCAGTTGTAAACAGGAAATTGTTGGGCAGAAAAACAACCCAAACAACAGTGTGTGGCATCTTGGACGGGGGTGTGTCCACCTTCTGACTCAAAATATTGGCATAAAGAGAGAAAATGTGGCTACGTTACTGAGCCTGCCTTCATGCTTTGTATATGCTGCGCATGAGATGTAGTTTCACATGTAGCAGGTGAGGTGGTCAACAGCACTCAAACAGCGCAAAGTGCAGTACAACCTACCATACAATGTTAAGTAATAATGTATATTTTAACCACACTAAAATCCCAAAGTTTAAAAACTCAAACACAAGTCTCCCTTACCTGCTTTTGCTCTCATCTATCATGAAGAGGAAATTAAGGTTTATCTCTGCACTGTCTCTACTTCCTCTCTCCTGTCTACATCAGGCAGAGAGGGCGAGAGCCCCCCCCCCCAATCCCTTAGGCTTTATGTTCTCTAATAGCTTTTTATGTCCACTACAAAGAAGGAGGAGTACAGTGTTTGGCTTTCATCATGAGTTGTACACCCCCCCCTGTGGTAAAAGTGCATGCTGGACTCAGACACTGTTGTGTGCCTGGGAGCTGAGCTACAAGGGGCTCTCAGCGGGGCCGCCATGTTCTGAAACTCTCCCAGACACATTATTTTGTTTTTTGCCTTTTATAAAGGGCGCTAGGACAGCAGAGGTTTGTTTTTGTACAGAACAAAAGGGCACTTGCAATCCGGGGTTCTTCGGTACAGTCTGCTCCTTAGGACAAATCTCCTTTATGTGTAAGGACTGTTTCTATGTGAAACACAGTCTCATAATTTAGTGCAGTACTTCGACTCCGTTTTCAAAGCTTTTTTAATATCCGAAATATGGGTTTCTTTCAACCAAATTGCCCAAAAATAACATGGGTGTGATTGATTACTTGATTACTAATTACTAATGATTACTAATGATTACTTCCATTGAACTTTAGGTGTTTTATTCCATTTTATAGCATTTGAAAAACATTTTTTTTAAAAGGTTTAAAAACAATATCCAGACTAAACTTTGACATATACCGGTCTGCGATCCACTCTATTAGTCACAATAATTTATAATTTCTGCTTTTGTTTAACTCAAAAGTTAAGTATAATGTCATATAAATCAGGTTTATTGACTACGAATAAAAAAAAAAGCGTTAAAATGTGACAAAAACCGCCAAGCATCGGAAAAAGTGTCAAAAACTTAAAAAAAAGGTACATTTTCAATTTCGACTGGAAGACAACACAAGGGTTAAGTAAATGCTTTTGGGTTTGAATGTAGCATGGTGTTCGTGCTGGGGGTCATTATTATTATCGTCGCTTGAGTTTCTGGGCGCGAAAGTCACCGGACGACACAATCTTCTGAACATAGCCATACTGAGAAATACAGAGAGTTGTGTGGAGTCTTAATTGGCTTTGTATCAACTCATTTGGCAATGGCTTCAATATAACGGACGTTCATTAATATAAAAAAAACATATGCACTAATGCTTTAAGTTGGGGGACTCAACAAAAAAAAAAAACATAAAAAAAAAGGAATGGTCAAATCTGTGCAGCAAGGGCCGAGATATCCTCACCTATATGACTATATGAGTTTGGTGAAGATTAAAACTCACTTCACAACAGCAACCTTGTCCCTGCAGATGAGACAGCTAGCAGTTGCCTTAAGCCAGTGACACACCAACCAGATAATCGGAAATGACGATCGGGATGAGCGTGACTAGAGTCTCTCAAAATCTGACAAAAATCTTTTAAACTGACTTTTGTCGATCTGAAATGACAGATTCAACAACTGCATGGCTTATTTCTCGCTTAAAATGTTTTCAGAAACACGTTTTGTGAACTATTTTAAAATATGAGATTGTATTCTGAACAAGCCGCCATGACAGTCTGGCTTTGAATTTCCAGGGAGACCCACGTGACGCGTTTGTCCAATCAGCAATCTGGTTTTTATTTTTTGGGCGACAATACAGATTAGCGCCACCTGCTGTTATGGAGACGTATTACATGCTCAAGTCGGCGTCACTTCAGTGTGTTCTGAGGACGCTTGGTCAGTGTCTCTCAGCGTCAGATACGACGCAATAAGCAACCCTCAGCGTCTGTAGTTCTCGTCCTCAGCCAGTAGTTCTCGAGCCAGCGGCGTTTAGATAAAGCACTTACAGATATGACGCCAAAGGAAAGTTTTACAATCAATAACAACGCCAAAGGCACCTGACCAAGCATGTACATCGTCACTGAGACTAGTAAAGGTCAAAGTATCTGTTGAGATGTCCTTGCAGTGTCGTGGACATTTAAATGTAAATGACGTATTTGACAAGTAAGCCTACATCATAATATTTAGCGTCCTATTTTTGGGGAAGAGATTTGCCACATCCATATCACACATAACTAGTGGGATATAGCCTGCAGTCACCACTGGCTAGGTCAGGGTTGCCACGGCAACTCACCAGGGCCACTGATCTGTGAAGTGCTGCGGCTGCGACGGTTGCCGACGATGGCCACCACCCGCGCGCTGAGGCTGGAGCGTCTCTTCTTGCTGCCGCCCCCCACCGTGCCCAGAGCCGTGTCTGATTGGCTGCCGTCGGTGCGCTCCTGGGTGTAGATCTCTCCACTCACACTGGAGCTCTTCAACATGCTGCGGCCCGCCGATCGCAGCTGCCGACTGGAGAGAGAAGAACTGAATGTGTGACATTGTGATCTGGAGTAATGGAGCAGGGATGTTATTATGGTCTCTGTAACTCCCTCTGTGCCGTACCTTTATAAACAGAGTTGTTGACAAGTGGTTGATGATGATGACTGTAACATTTCAAACTGACTTGAGAATTTATGTTTAAAGGAGACCTGTTATTTACCGTTTTTTAGGTTCTTCCTTGTATTCTTTGTTTCAACTAGAACATGTTTACATGCTCTAAAAAACACTTTATTGTTCTCATACTGCCCATGGCTGCTGCACCTGTATACTGTAGCCTACAGTCTGAGACCATAAGGTCTGATTGGTCAGTTTTTCCTGATCTCCGGAGTTTCAGCATCTGTGCTCTGCTGTTGCTGCCTCTGTACAGTCCGTACTGAGTAGGCTATATAGCAGCGATAAAGTCTTCTAAACCAGATATTACACAACCGGACATGTTCCAGCAGGAATGCTGTCTGAAATGACCATATATAGAAACCCGGCTGGTGTGACATGACACGGAGTAGAAAAAAAACCTGTTGAAACCGGAGCATTCAGAACAGGGGGAAATCTGAGATTTGGGCTCACAGGCATTTCTTTTAAATACGTTTACTTCATTATTTGAAGTTTTGGACACGTTTAACATGAACATCCCACATTGTAACATTATAGATATAACAGGAAATACAGAAAAGCATAATAGGTCTCCTTTAATCACACAACGTGTGCATTTAATAACAGAGTATACACCTGGGATCCCAAAGAAGGGAAATGATGATGACAGACAAGGGACATATCCGATCAAATGACTCAAACACAAACATTAGTGTTTTGTGGTTTGATGTAACATAATTGTGCTGTGATTTGGGCTACGACTCTCTAGAGAAAGATATTTAGTTCTAAAGAGAGCATCCTGGTTATGGTTAAATATTCTAGCAGTCCAAAGCTGATGATCATATCAGAGCTCGTCTACGGAGAGCCTGTTCACTCCCTATTAAGCCCCATTGTACCGAATTTGGTTGCAGCTCCATCCCTGGGGGTGATTGCGGGCGAGTGCAAAATGAATGGGACTCTATGGAGCTAGACGGCTAAATTTGTCTCTTTCACCTGATTGTCTCAGATCTCAGATTTGATTGTAGTTTTTGCAAGTTCAACATGGATTATAGGTCGAAAGTTGAATGTATGAGTACTTATGTGCTTTTGATTTATTAGGTTATTTATTAGGTTGAGTCGTTGTTGCCCATAACACGCTAGCATTCTGCTAATGAATGCTGATTGGCCAGTGAAGGACTACAACCAGAGATCTCGCTTGATGGCATCCAAAGCGGAACCAGAATATCAGAGCCCGTCTACGGGCATTCTCTGAGAATGTTAAGGTGGACTTTTTCGCCCAGGAAGTGACTCAGAGCTTGCCGTAAAGCAGCATCTCTGGCCATATGATGTGTATGACGTCATTTACATTTTTAGCAGTTTGTATTTTCTTTCCCTCCCCTTTTGAATGCAACATTCAAATTACTAGACAAAAATGATATCCTGAGAAAAGTGGATTTTGAGGGGTATAGCTCCATAGACCTCCATTCATTCTGCACTCGCCCGTGAGTGCCCTCATATGGAACCAGAGTGGAACCGCAACCAGTTCAGAAGCCGGAAGTTTCCTGAGAGTGGAAGTTCTCCCCTTATTAGACATTCTCTGATCATATCATGTATTAAAGTTCATTCTTCTCAAACAAGCCAGTCCACGCGGACAGAAGCTGCCCAGCGCGGGATGCTGCCTCCTAGGGGTTCGGAGGAGCTGCCGCATGTCCATCCCCTCAGAGGGGGTCAAAGTGCTGCAGGAGAGCCCAGCTATGCTGCCCCTATCACCCAGAGCCCCCGCTCCCAGTGGGCCCCTGACAGCCAAAGTCATGTGGCCCAGGGGATCCAGTGAGCGACTGGGAAGGGGGAGGCTGGTTTGAGGCCTCTCCACCGCCCCCTGCAGGGGGGTTAAGGAAGGCCGTGCAGCAGAGGGAGAGGATGGGAGGGGAGGATCCGGGTCTGCAGGACGGAGGGGGTCCCGGCAGTCACAACACAGGATGCATGCAAGGAGGGATCGCAGGGATCTGAGACATGCAGAGGGGATTGCACAAACATACACAGGCACAAAAAACAAGGGCCAAATGTAACAAAAATGCCAAATAATAGTGTAAAAAATGCAAGTTGATATGCAAAATGTGTGTAACATACAAACATTTCAGTTGCTTAATATTAGTTGTGTTTGACTTTTTTATAAAAGATGGACTGTAACTAAACTAATGGCCAGCAATATTTAGTCATTTAAATTATGTATAGATATCAGCAAGAAAAAGTACCTTTTGTGGGATTTTATTCTGAAAGGTCAACCTTTTGAAATCACATTTTCACCCAACGGCAAGCGATACTAAGTATATTATGCAAACAAATACAATGATTACAATGATTGAATTAAAAAAGCTGAGATGAGCATCGTCCAGTGAATTATATTGAATTGACAAGGAGCTGTGTATCAGACATAAAGGCATATCAAGCAGGCGGGATTTAAGGGTGAAGAACATAGGTAATAGAAGAACACGTAAGAAGGGTTACAGTGTCAATGCCACCTCTGTTTCCATTCATCTATATGTTCTCAGTCACTTCCATAACCTATCATCAAACTGGCCTGAAGCAGATGGGAGAGTATCCACTGAATACAGATATTAATATCCAACTAACCCGAGGGCAGCCGTCCTTGTACATCCTTGGATTATTAATTCCTTCCCCGTCTCTCTAAAAACAGACCTCCTGTCTGAATTACTGTATAGAGAAACCACATTACAGGCCTTCTGAAACTGACCGACCCAGTCTGCTTTTTTTTTTTAAATTCAAATTTGCATTTTACTGTTCACTGATCCCGTTACTGTATGTTTGAGTGTCCACATACTTTTGGCCATATGTTTGTCATAGTGCTTGTTTTTCAAATTGACAAATTTTCAATAAAGAAAAAAATCTCTCACAGTCAAACAAGTACCCACTGTCTCTTTCACATCTCTCTCTTTCTCTCTCTCTCTGTCCTGCTCCCTCTGTCTCTCTCTGTTCCTCCCTGTCTCCCTCTCTCTCTTCACTCTGTCTCTCTCTGTCCTGCTCCCTCTTTCTTTTCTCTCTTTCACTCTGTCTCTCTCTGTGTCCTGCTCCCTCTGTCTCTCTCTCTCTCTCTGTTCCTCCGTCTCCCTCTCTCTCTTCACTCTGTCTCTCTCTGTCCTGCTTCCTCTCTCTCTCTCAAATTTCAAATTCAAATTGCTTTATTGGCATGGATGTCAGAAAAACAATATTGCCAAACCATCAAGGATAATACAGTTCAATAATAATTAGATGAGAAAAAACACATACATACAATTCATTGAGTAAACTAAAATATCTCTCTCTCTCTCCCACATACTCTCTGTCCCTCTCTCTCACCTCCGACTCTAGAAAGTCTACCAAAGGCCATGGGGCTGTGCTTTTCTAACGCTCCGTTTGGATTGATCTGTGGTGAGGCCATAAAGACGGGGGCCCTCTCTCTCCTCGTCTCAGACCTCCATACATTAGCCAGCTAATAAGCTGCACTCCATCACCTCTGGGCCAGCTGAGGACTGCTGGGATAGGCTCATTTGTCCCTGTCAGCGCACTGCTACTGGTCAGGGGCGTGTGTGTGTGTGTGTGTGTGTGTACACAGAAAGAGAACAGGAGTTTTTATTTGTATCTACCCTTCAGTTATTGATTTCAGCTCAGTTGGACTTGATAGATATTGTTCTGCAAATGTTTAGTTTAGGTTTTATTTCATTTTGAATTATGGTTTTGCATTTTTGTGAGCGATTTTTTAAGGTATGTGCTTTAAAAAAATCTACAGTCATTTAATGATATATTTCTCAAAAAATATAAAGTTGGGGCCGCACATTTGTAAACCTTATTCTTGTTTAATGCTGCATAAAGAAAACTATCAAACTGAAAATAATTCATGCAGATTTCAAATAAATTCTAGTATTTATTTATTTATTTATTTAATTTGATCTTAATTAAGCAAAAGTGGATTCGTACACGCTCTACATGCACCTGCGCACCTCACGCTGTGCGCTTAGACTGTTAAAATAGGGCCCACTGGGTCCAATATTTCATAAATACTTCCATTCAACCAGATATTCCCAAAAATTGCTGAGTGCCCCCCTCCAGACTACAAGTTGGAGCTGACCTCTGACCTCCCTTGGAGGATGCAAGCAAAAAAGTAAAATAATAATAACTTCCATACAAAGATCAATAAGGAATTGTCTATAATTGCTGCCATTAAAAAACTTCCATCGACATTGGGGGATTTAGGGAGTCTATCTTGGGAGAAGTGAACTGGTTGTACAGTAAGAAGATGGATGGTCTGCCATCATCTGTGAATTCCCCATTTGGGATCTATGACTCTTTACCTGGACTCCCTGGTGTCTCCGGCTACAGTGTGTCTCCTGCGCTTCAACTCTTCAGAGAAACGTCTCTTTCCTGTCGACCTCCTCCTCTCCTCCTCTCCATTCACCCCCCACGAGATCCTCCTGTCTCTCTTCTCCTCCTCTAATGACTTGGATCTGAGTTCAGTTTGTTTGGATTTTCACCGGTGTATGTTTTTACATATGTTTGTGTGTGTGTGTGTGTGTGTGTGTGTGTGTGAGGAGAGAGGAGATAGAGCATGCAGGAGGACAGAAACATGCAGCATGCATAATTAAAACAGAAAGACACACAGTGATTAGCATGCATATAAAACAGGGCCGGCCCGTGGCATAAGCAGTACAGGCAAATGGAAAAAGCAACAAAGACGCTGAAAAAAACCCATTAGAAATGCTCAAAAAAAGCATTGGAAAAAGTTGGGAAAAAATGGCAAAAACCAACAAAAATCTTGAATAAAACGACAAAAACAAAAACAGCTGAAATCTTGCCTATAGGGCACCAAATTGGTTAGGGCCGGCTCTGATACAAGATATAACAACCAATCACCCATACATTTAAAAAGGGTGAACTGACTGTATGTGGATGGATGACTGTAATAAAAAAAAGGGATGGACTGACTGAAATCCACAGAAGCTTTAACATCTAAACTGAACACCTGACCAATAGCTAATGACGACTGACCTGAGTCGTCCTCCGGGGCGTTCTGATTGGATGGACATGTAGCTGGTGCTACTGAGGCGAGAGGCACTGCTGGCACGGGAGAGGGCCGACACGTCGCTCATATCGCTGTCTGACGATCTGGCCGACATGTTGTCGCTGCTTCGCCTCTGTTCTGCGTACATCTAGGGGCAGAGATGAAGGGGCCGGGGGTGGGAGAGAAATGAGGATTAAGCTCAAAATGATGATGAAAAATAGACATACAGTATGTCATTTATCAAGTGCAGGAAGAGGAGGAGGGGATCCGAAGCAGGACTGGAAAAGGTTTAGATGCTGACCTCCCGTTTGGTCTTGAGGTCCGTCTCTGGGTCGTGGGAGGCTGAAGGCCGGTAGGAATGTACTTTCACCTGCAGCTGCCGGGCTCGCTCCTCTACAGCAAGGGCTGAGACAAAGGACAAATGTTCAAATTGGAAAAATAATTAACAAACAAATAAGTAAATCACAAAGAGATTTATCCTGCATGCCGGCCCCACTTGTCCCCGACTGGGGCACCTGGTCGTGCTGCGTGGAGTTATGGGCGTTTGCAGGGCGACTATTGCTCACCTACTATTATATATATTATATTTTTTTATGTTTAGTATCCACATTACGGTAGTCATTTACAATGACTAAAACTATAATTAGTAGGTACTATGCCTTATTTTCTTCTCTTTATTTAACCAATTGAACCTATGTATTGTTATTTTTTTATTTTTTATCTTCTTCTCTTCTACATCTTTCACCGTCTTCCCCACCCAATCCCAATAATTCTAGAATTCAATTTAATTCTTCAGTGTTACTGTCTGTTTTTTATACCACTATGACCCCTATGTTTAGTTTCCCTTGTCATTGTTTGATGTTGTTATTTATTAGCACACATTTGTTCTGTCTTGTTCAATATCACCAATAACAAACACATAAAAAAAGAGTAAGAGTAAAGATATAGAGAAAGAAAACCAGGGAAAAGGAATCATATACAGCAGTTTGGAAAGACAAAAAAGTCTAGGGTGCTCAGGAAGTTCAGTCATATGTTGGAAGGTGCTCTTTGGAGTCGGGAATTCAATTAAGTGCAGAAAACCAAGGCACTCTTCTTCAAAATGATTTAAAAAGCCTTTATTTTGCTGGCTATTTCACAATAGAAAATGTAAAAGCCATAGGAAGAAGCAACCCAAGCGTAGCGGCACATACTGCCTTCTTCAGGGTGTGCTTCTCAGACAAACAATTTCCTCTTTTGTGTAGGTCTGATTGGAAACACCTGAGTGACTTGGTGAGTTACCACATGAAAACATGCCAAAACACTCCACTAGGTGGCTGGCTGTAATATATACAATATACAGCAGTTTGTTCCCAATAAGAGAGACTACAGGGAGTATCTTGTAGATGCAGGATCTGGTTTCTGACACTAGATGGAGCATGATGTGCACTGATGGCACACACGTGCCCTCATGATAAATGCTAGAGTAGGAGAGTCAGACACAAATACTTACAATCAACCTGGGAACAAATATGATTAGCTTCTGAGTTGTGTTTGGGATGATAAACTGTCAGCAAATGGCAACTACACCTGTGATTGAGTGTACATAAAGATTTTCTACATTAAACCCCACCCATCTGGCAGCTATACGTCAGCTAAAACAAGCAATACATAGTCTTTTGAAATGCTGTTTGACTCAGGACAACAGTGAAGAGTTTTGGATTTTGGTTGTGAGGCCCATTTATTACTGCTGCATGAGTAAAGAACTAACAAATGATATTTCTGTGGATACAGATTTGCCTCTTCCACCGTTCTAAATGTTACCTTGAGCTCACAGCCTCATGAACAGTTAGTGCTAATGTTTAAACTAAATTTGTCTTGACAATGACATGCAGCAAAGGGCCGCAGGTCAGAGTCGAACCAGCGGCCGCTGCGTTGAGGAGTAAACCTCTACATATGAGCACCTGCTTTACCAGGTGAACTACCCAGGTGCCCTGCTGTACCTATTTCTGAGGTGTGTGTTTGTCTCTCTACCAGAAGAACTAAATGTAATTTGGCAGTATAATGTGCTAACTAGTCTCGCTTTGCCAGACTCCCTCCACAGCGCTGCGGAGGAAGGTCTGGCTAGTCCACACAGCATTCCGGGATGGGAGAAAAACGCCCCACCACCCATGATGATTCGGCAATCAAACGTCCATCCTCGCAGACAACATACCTTGCTCTATACTGCTGCTTTTTGCGGGGAGCTGAGGCAGCTGCCTGCCCCTGCGACCTGATGAGGGAGTCCCCGTTGGAGAGGAGGGGCTGCCATGAGGGTGTGCTCTGACAGACAGGAACATAAAGCACATCCAAAACACATTATTATAACCGCGTTCATCACTGTAATGAAGTGAAGCACGACACTGAATCACGGGGACAATAAAGTGGTGGCCAGTATTAAGGGTGATGTTAGGAGAGGAATGGATCAGAATCAGCAGTAAAGGAGCAGGAGAAGTAAAGGAAGTGGCACGGAGTGTGTTTACAGACAGTATGCACAGTATCTCTGTATATTTCCCTGTTACTATATCACAATGTTGAGATGGTACATTTATACAATACACTTTACTATCCAGCTTTGTACCTATAGTACCTTGAATTTAGTACACCTTATAGCACCTTGATTTTTTTTAATAAATAAACCACTGTTAAACAGTATAAGATATATATGCCCACCTCGGGCAACTACGGAAGCCCTGAAAGGCAAGGTAAAAATAAAAATAAAACTTTGGCCATTGTTTTGGCCATGGATATTATCTCGTACATAAACATTTACTTCTTAATTAGTCTTTTTTGACGGCGAGAAAGCCGCGCTGAAGCTCTTAGTGGATGATACAAAGGAAATTGAAAGTTTAGCCAAATGCAGCATAAACACAAGGTTTTACCTCCTTAGTTAACAACCAATGTCTACTGTAAAACACAAAGGCGCCGACTTGGCTTAAACAGTGTACATAGGCCATGTATATGAAATCATATTGTGAGGAGACTGCGTGTTGTAAACTCAACTGCTGAGACGAGCCAGCCTCTTTTTTCCCTTTACCAGCGGTCCACATGGCTAATTAATACATTTAATCACGTAACATTTACGTGAATATTAATTAGCCACGTGGACCGCTGGAGGAGAGAAAAGAGAGGCTAGCTCGCCTCAAAAAGCAACTTAGTTTACAAGAATTTTCTTACTAAGACAAGCAGTTTGACTACATATCAGACAACTTTCGTTTTAGCATGTTTGTAGCAATTTGCTTTCTGTGCTGTGTAAGGGCAGCAGCAGCGGATGAGAGCAGACAGAAATATCGGTGTTCTACATGTTTATGCCTGTTGAACAGGTGTAGCCAAAGTATTGGCTTGTTACTCACAAAGGGCTTCCGTAGCTAACATGGCACTGTTGTTGTTTATATACATGATACATGATACGTTGATACATTTTTGGAATTTACTTTAACATTATTTTGGCTTCTTGAGATATGACATTTGTAGTATATGTGGTATTTGTGCATACTGTTTTACCACACTCAGTGTGACATAGAGGAAACCAGCACAGAGGGGAGTGGAGGCGTAGTGCTGGCAGTAGCATGCACCTGTCTAGCCGTGGCGAGTTTAGGCAGGACCCAGCCAAGGCTGTCTGGCCAAAGGGCCTCAGAGGGCCCCCTCTCCCCCTACTGCCCCTCAGGATAGAGGTGGGCTGGATACGACTGCCATCAGCAAATAAAAAGAAATGAAAATATAAATCCTTATAAATACAGCAAAATGAAATCAAATGATAATAATGCAACATATGTTACTCATTTTGGGGCTCTGTGAATAATGCTATTTCTTTTTTAGAAGTTTTTTCAAATTTTCAGTCAAAATGAACATACATAAACTCACAAAGGCATAACTCCAAATCCCATCCCTGACCCACCCACTTACGAACTGAGATAGATCCTACTCAAAAGGAGTAGGTAATAAAATAAATAAATAAACAAATAAATAAAACAAAAAAGGAAAAGAGAGGCAATGTGAAGAGACAATATAGCTTGTCCTGATGACCAGTGGCATATTGATTCAAGTTTGGTCTGCTATATCAGCAAAGAACCCAAGCAACTGCATGTTCAGTGCTACAACTCCGCTTATATGCAAACTGGTAAGTGTCCAGTAAGTGGTCAAAAATTAGTCCAGAAGATAACCCTTATAAAACCACAAATCAACAGCATAATGTGTTAATTAGTGAGCTGTAGGGGTGCTGGTACAGATGTATATTGTTTTAACCTTTGGACAGAGTCAGGTTAGCTGTTTCTAGTCATAATGTTAAGCTAACCAGAGTTTTTTGAATGTAGCATGATTTCTACCATGTAAACCACAATCAAGCACCTAGAAACCTACAAAGCAGCAAATGTCCAACATCGGGGAAAGGTCTTTTTTAGAGTAAAAAAAAAAAAATCAAAGCACAAATATTGTATTGTAGATATCATCCCTCCCCAGAGAGCAGAGAAGAAGTGGCAGTAATGAGAAGAGATTAAATAAGGTGAGAGAGTGAGTGGGAGAGTGAGTGAGTGAGTGAATGAGTGAATGACCTCACCTGTCCCCCTCCAGGCTTTTTTTGCTGCCCCTTTGACAGTTTGGACCTGATGAATTGCTACACTGCCTGTTTTCGGCAAACAGCAACCACAGAGAGAGAGAGAGAGAGAGAGAGAGAGAGAGAGAGAGAGAGAGAGAGAGAGAGAGAGAGAGAGAGAGAGAGAGAGGGTGGGGGGGGAAGAAAAAGAGACACGGGATGGAGCGTGATGACCCACAGAATGGCAAAAGTGAATATTGACTGATGTGTTGGATATAATGTAAAATGCTCAAGCTGCGACTTTATGTTTTTTTTTGTTGTAAAAGCAGTATAGCTGAGAATTGCATATTCTTTTTTTCCCCATCAGCAACAGAAAAGAAAGCACTTTCAAGCCAGAGAGGTGGGGGGAAATTCAGAACAGGCGCTCAGCAGAAAGGGCAGGTGCAGGGATTACACAGCTTTAGAAACCACAAATATTTACAGGAAAAGGGGAAAAGACAGAGGATCTGTGCAACGCTATCATCTACAGAATGAGCTTTAGGCTACAGGATAGGCTTCAGAGGCACAAACAGGCAAGCAGAGCTGTAGCCTAGTGTTCTAGGAGTTAGGGACAGCAGGAGGAGGCAGGCCTGGTGTACCTGTCTTCCTCAGGGCCCACATGTTCTACTAAGATCCTGGGGCTTGGGGGAATCTTGCGGGGCAAAGAGTTGGAGCACCTAGAGGGGCGGAAGGGTGGAAGGAGGAGCATCCCAAAGGTAGGGAACAGCGGGAGAGGTTGTTAGTGAGTTAAAGGGACAGTCAAGGCTTTGAAACTGTGAATTCTCTTTAAATGTTATGGCACAATATCAGTCAAAAGAGACAGCTTGACTTTTCTTTTTCTCTCGAGCATTTCAAGTCCCGTTAGAAATCTGAGCATTCCAAGCACTTACTGTACGAAAGCTGTAAATATACTGGAACTTAGATAATGCTGTTTAACTATTTATTTTAAGGAATAATTTGACACGTTATACGTTTGACAAAATATACTTAACAGCTTTCTCGCTGTCTGCAGGTCAGAATCCGCCTAGCAGCACCATCACAAATTGCCATGTTATATGTAATTTGTTCAACAAAAACCGAAGTGTAAATACGATAATTTGTGTTTTTTGTTACCTCTGGACACACCCAGGCCAGCTGTTTCCCTCTGATGCCAGTCTTTGTGGGAAGCTAAGCTAACCGGCTGTTGGCTGCAGCTTAATATACAAATTTAGGAGTGGTATCAATCTCCTAATCTAACTTTACACACATTTGTTAGCTCTATAACCGGGTCCGCCATTATTCAGACTGCCTCTGCTAAGTATTCTGTGCTGAACACGACTGGAATTATATATACTTTGAAAGAAATCCAAATTCAAACAGCAGGTTTTTCTATAAAAAGGGTGCAATGGCAAATTCATTCATGGATGAGAGGGACACATGACATGAACTGGCGTGAAGACGTGCTGCATCCTAAACCCTAACGTGTTGGAGGATTCATCAATCGTGCAGTCCAGATGTGAAAGCAGAGCGTTCAGCAGAGTCTGTGATCACTGTTTCTGTATTCATCTTTAAAATAAAATATCAGAACCGTGTGCAAACTAAATTCACTTGACTCACGACCCCGTATGAAAAACAATGTGTGGATTGGCATGTGTTCATTTTCTTTTCTTTGTATATACCTGTCTCTGTCAGGGGAGTGAAAGTTGGTGTCTGGTCTTAGACAGGTGGTGCTGGCACTCCTCACTCTGTCCAACGACGGCTGCAGGTCGCTGCACCGCCACAACATGGCAGCAGAGAGAGAGAGAGAGAGAGAGAGAAACAGAGATGTACAAGGACAGAAGATGCGAGCAAAGGTGTCAGGAAGAAGAGATGGTGAATAGTGTGGGGGAACGATAGAGGTGATGAGTAGGAAGTAGATGGAAAACAAACAGAGAGAGAAGTGAGAAAAGGGAGGACAGTGTGAAGTCAAATTGAGGGGAAAAAGAGGCAGAGAGGAGATGGAGGGAAGGAGGGAGAGACACACAGAGAATAAGGAAGGCCATCAGACAGTGCAGTAACATGTAATGGCTCTGATGCTGTATCTACATTCATCATAGCCAGTCATTCCTCGTGGCTGTACACTGCGAGACCACTCTGATGGAAAGTTGGTGAGTTGCCATGGGAACCAGGTCTAAGTGGGAGAGGGTGGGGCTGCTTGTAAGTGTGCGAGGAGGGGGTGAATGAGTGAAGAGCAGAGAGGCAGCCAGCGTTCGAGTTTATTCTGCGCTTGCGTACGCTCACAGCTGTAGGTTTGTCACGTCATGCTGCGCCGTGACAACGCTTACTTCCAACAGATGGTCGGCTCCGTGTCATCGCATGACATTGCGCATCATGTTTTCAGGCCCAAATGCCTTTAAAACGGATGGCAACAAGGGCTTAGGAGTTTAGTGTTTGTTTAATGCTCTGCCAGGACATGCTTAAGCCTCTGCTATGCGTTGTCGCCCGGAAAAAAAAAGGGAGAAAGAAGAGGTTCTAGGGGGGGAGGGAGGACGAGGGAGGAGATGGTGCGTGAAGTGTGTATGTTCTTACCTAACCGTGACCTCATCAGTGAACCTGAGCACACGGTGTGTAAGGATGCTACGAGGCATGGTGCTGCCCCCTTCCCGCCGGTGGTACGGCTTGCTCTTTAGGCATGCGGGGAGGGTGGAGCTGTATGCCAGAGCCCCGCCCACAAGAGGTGGGGAAAGACCGGCGTGCAAAAGGGAAAGGCAAAGAAAAAGACAAATGACACATGCAGCTGACTGAAAGAAGCAGAGCAAAGTAAGTGAAGGGGGAAGAAAACACAGGCATGAAACGGCGCAGGCTTCTTGCAAATGATTAGGAGAGACAGAGAAGCAACATTCACATTGTCACATAATGATGCAACAAAAAAATGTGGTTGCCAGTTAACGTTGTAGCTCAGAAAAAAAAGGGAGTATTCTCAACAACAAAAAATAGAAATGTGGCTGCTCCATGTTGCTGGTGATGACCGGAAACACGCCACACACAGCAATTGACTTAAGGAAGACTTGAGATAAACTGCATCTTCCTGTCTGTGATTTCAGAGGGAGGAATTCATTACATAAGAGTGTAGCAATAGTTCCTCTTGCCCTCTCTGTGGATTGACCCCACACACATATATGGGGAGATTACATGTAATGCTGATTATATAACACAATCTACAGTTATAAAGCCGTTGAGGCGGCACGTGGCGAGGAAAAACCAAGCTACAGTAGATCTTATGAAAAGGATTAGAGCACAACAGAGAGAAATGGAGGAAATGACTTATACAGAAGGTCTGTCTGTCCGGTAGCTACATGGCTGAGAATGAGGCATTACAGTAAATATGACCAGAGAAAAAGTAGGCTAAATATTAATATGCACTAATATTCTAGGATCAACATCTGGTACATACATTGAATGACAATAGTGGTGCTTTTGCATGTTTTAGCTATTAACTACAACTCACATATTCTTTACATTATGCTGACCATTTCCAAACCATTCCAGATGTATTTGACTAATTTCCAGGCAGCCATTACTACAAGGTACACCAGCAACTTAGTATTGCATTTATATAAAGTTAAGGGCACCTGCTTGGTGCAGAATCTTCTAAACTTTACTCCCTAACATATGGAAAACTCCCAAAACTCTAGATCCTATACTTCCCATATTGCAACTATTTATACCAATAAACTTTAAGCTAGTCTTTCTGTTATAAATAATTTTTAGTCTCCAAGCACAAGCCAAGATAACCCTGATGACATCATTTGAGGTTATGTTCTCAGACCTGACAAAGCTCCTCCGGAGACACAGGAGGCATTATACTTTACAAGATGTGTAGTAAATTAATGTTGGCATGAAACATTGGTGGAGTACCCCTTTAGACAAGACTCATGTTGCGTTCCAGGCAACCCATAACCTGTGTTTTCACAACCTTCTACCTGTGAAAGTGCCCTGGAACGGCAGTCCAACCCGTAACTTACTACCCGTGAACTCGTACCAGATCGTTGTACTCCCAGTTACAGTTTTTGACGTCACACACATAAACAACAGTGGCGACCCCTGTTGATGCTGTACAGACGCCGATGATTAACGATGAAAAACAGAAATAAATAGACATAAATTAGCAACGTAAAGTAATTTCGCATATTGTAATCAAAACAATACACATAAGATTGTGTACTACTACAGGTTATGTTTATTAAATGAAGCCCAAAATATGTCACCGACTAGAAATTGCTATTATCAGCTAGCGCTAGCTAACATTAATGTTAGGTAGCCGCTGGCTAACTTTGTCGTGACTTTGCCTGGAACGCTACCAAGTCGTGAGTCGTGACTTGAAGTCGTAATTTACGGGCTAAAAATTGTGTCTGGAATGCAGCATAAGAGTCTACAGTCGTGTTAGCAGCGTTATGAGGCTGTACTTAGGTGTTTGTGTGGTGCTTATGGTGGAGCTAATGCTATCGTCAGCAACATGCTAACGGTGACAATATTAATATGCTGATGTTCTGCAGGTATAATGTTTAATGTGTTCATAGTCCCACATTGCCAGACCTTCCTCCACAGCCCTGCGAAGGAGGGTCTGGCGAGTCCACACAGCATTCCGTGATGGGAGAAAAATGTGCTCTGGTTTATTGGCATTTCTTTAAACCAATCACAATCGTCTTGGCCGGTGTTAAGTACCAGACGGAGCCATGTTTTGGTGGAACATGTGAACATAAAATAACATGTTCAAAGGTTGTCTTAGTCGTGCAACAGAAAACTCAGATCGGACAGATAGTCTGGCTAGCTGTCTGGATTTACCCTGCAGAGATCTGAGGAGCAGTTAACCATAGTGCTCAGAAATCCACCAGAGTTTAGAATGACAACACAAAGAAAGCGAAACAACTTGTTTTGGTTGTTTTAGCTGTGGTTTGAGGGCTACACCCTGAAGAAGCACGTTTTGTTGCTATCCATCTATTTTTAATGTGCTATGATTTCTAGATGACATAGCCATTTAAATAAAGGCTTTTTAAAAATATTTGCTAGAAGAGTGCCTTGGTGCCTAGCTCGCTTGGCATCTCAGACTTGAGATTCAGCTAACAATGCAAGGTTTGATTTTCTGACAACATAGCTTGTGAACGCAACACTTTATTGACACTCCTCCATCAAAATCCAGGTGGCAGAGCTCCCATGACTGCACAGATGACTTCATGTCCTCAACCGCTACATAGAACGTAGGAAATCAGTCTTAAAACTTCTAAAATGATTTGGAAAAATGGTCAGAAGTATACTCATGTAGTTAAAGGACTACAACATGTGAGAGCACCAACAGGGTCCTTTAAAGGATTGCATAATACAGAGGGGAAAAGCAACACAGACCATTTAGTTAGCTAAAGCGGCACCATTACAAAATCTATGTGGCACACACTCCGACCAAAGCAAGCACAAGCAGCACGGTGGTGTGGGAGACATATGGACGTGTATTGCTTTGAGAGAACGCTGCTGCAACTACATGACCCACCAAGCCCACAAATGAGTCTGGGAAAAGCTGGACAGGCACAGAAAAGGGGTATGCAACACTGCCTTTCACGCTAAACGCTTACCTGTAAATGTCTTTATGGATACCGTTTACTAACAGGGGCATTTTTGGGGGTAGTGTGTTGCTGTATCTACCTATGCCCCTGGTTGTACGATTGGAAATCATGCATCGTAAAGCAAGACAAGAACAAAACAAATATACAACTGCTGTGAGTGAACACATCAAATGCAATTAAAAAAAGAAATAAAAGAAAATGAATCAAAAGAGCTTTGCCTTCTTTGAGGTCAGCCACTGAGCAGGCCTCTAATCCCCTCACACAGTCATCAGTGTGTTGTGTGTGTGTGTGAGTGTGTTTTCATGAGACAGTTGTGGTGATAGAAAATAGGCATGAGTTTATGAGTGCGCTCCTACTGCTTGACACTTTTGAGACATTTTGTGTTCATGCGGTTGCAAAAATGCAGACACACACACTACAGTATCTACAGTGCATTTAGGATAGCCCACACACTCTGTTTGCATTGACAATATTAACATGAAGTGTGTTAAGATGGAGTTGTTAAAGTATAGTGAGGATGGAAATGATAATAAAGATGGCATATTTTATTAAAATAAAGCTGAGCGGTGGTTGTCGTTCTTTTATTTATATTTTTTTTACCTGTTAGTGTGCAGGCACTCGGCACTCCCGCCCCGGATAGACCTGTGCATCTCCAGGACCTCACTGGCCATTGCCATGACGATGGGTGAACAAATGAGAAACAACCCCCGAGAAAACACAACAGAAGAGGATGGCAACTCAGACAGGCAAAGTGAGTTTATGAATGAGAGAAACCAGGAAATCATAACTCTGAGATTTCAGTTCAGTTGCATTCATGTTGCAATGACTAGTTTCACACGGTTAGTGGTATTAGTAGAAAGTAGTTTGGTAATATCACATTACACACATTGATCAACCCAAACATTGATCGAGACATAGAATCTAAGTAAATATTAGCATGCCAAGGCTCCACACTGGGAGTACATTTTGGACCCGAGCTGCTGTCCAATCATTGCTGATTGAGCCTCTCGCAGCACTGATCCAATGTGTGTGCATCTTGTTCTTTTACATAATTCAAAAGTAAAATGGGTAACACTTTATAATAACCACCATAATTTAACCGTTATTTCACTTTTAGTCCATATCCTTGACGTACAACCGGGATTGCTCCAGTGCTGTTGGAAATTCCGTCGGATCCATGTATTTTCAATTTCTCCTCAGATCTCTGCAGGGTAAATCCAGACAGCTGTCCAATCTGAGTTTTTTTCTCGCATGACTATTTTGCAGCGGCTCTGTGGGGAGTTTAGCACCGCCAATGACGATTCTGATTGGTTTAAAGAAATGCCATCAAACCAGAGCACGTTTTCCTCCCATCCCCGACTGCTGTGTGGACTAGCCAGACCCTCCTCCAGCGCGCTTTGGAGGTGGGTCTGGCACATTTACTAATTATTAGTTTTGCTTTAATTTCTGTTGTTTTATACGGAAGCCGAGAACGGCCATGGATTTATTTATTTATTTATGCACTGTTATCTCGTGATAAGGACTTATTAATTCGTTATCTCGATATAACAAAGTTTGTTTTCTCGAGATAACAAATTCATTATTTCGTTATCTCCACATAACAAATATCGTTTAATCGATATAACGAATTAATTAATAATGTTCTCCCTCCCTTATAAATGTATTATTTCATATGACACTAAACCAATGATGAAAATAACATACATTGTAATATTACTGATAATTAGTAAACATTGTAAATCATAATTTAAAGGTGCTCTAAGCAATGTTGGGTGACGTTACTTCTTGTTGACGTTTGAAGTATTGTCAAACAAGCTCGCCCCTCCCTCCATCTGTCCCCTCCCCCTCCCTTCCGCGCACTAATACATCCATGGCACCAACCCCCCAATCCCCACGCCTTCTTGTCGGTTATTGGCTGGAACACTCTGTTATGTTTCGTGGTGCAGATTGGCGAGTTTGTTTTTGTTGCCGTTTGTGGAGCCTGGGCTGTCTACAGAGACCACGTTTTTTTTCTTTTTACAGTGTGTTCAGGGGACAGGCAGCTCGTGGATAGTGAAGAGATGTTTGCTGTATGTGACAAAAACTGTGGTAGCCTAAAAAATGCATCACATCGCTCAGAGCACTTTTAAGTTTATGATAACAGTAAAATTAATTAACAAACTAATAATAAACTATTAACTAGAGGTGTTTGTTTTACATCCGTCATTTGTTTGTTTTTCCTGTTGAAACTTTTTATGCTGCTGTCTTGGCCAGGACCCGCTTGTAAGAGATAATCTGACTCTCACTGAGAATATTACTGGTAAAATAAAGGTACACATAAATTAGAAACTAATAATAATTAACCATCAACTTATTTATGGTGGTTATTATAAAGTGTTACTGTAAAGGGTCACCTAAAACACACAGTCATAAACCCACCCCCCACCCGTGATGATCCCCACAGATCCCAACAACAGGTTACCTGTCCTCAGAGTACTCGTAGTCCGAGTCCCCGGAGCGTTGGTGCTCTAAGTGCGAGTCTTGGTAACGGGAAGGGGAGTGGGAGTGGTGGCGGTTCTGGTGGATCTCATCCAGGCTCCTGGTGAAATAAAAAAAATATCTGATGAATTTATTTTATGGTTTTTATTTAGGTGTGATATGAATCAATGTCCACTCTTACTTTCAGTTTTCTTGCATAGCCAGACCCTCCTCCACAGCGCTGCGGAGGAGGGTCTGGCTAATCCACATAGCATTCCGGGATGGGAGAAAACCGTGCTCTGGTTTATTGGCATTTCTTTAAACCAATCACAATCGTCTTGGGTGGCGCTAAGCGCCAGACAGAGCAACGGTGCCTCTGCTAAATAGACTCGTGATGGAACTTGTTTTGGTGGAACGTGTACATTCAAAAGTTGTTTTAGTCGTGCAACAGAAAACTCAGATTGGACAGATAGTCTAGCTAGTTGTCTGGATTTACCCTGCAGAGATCTGAGGAGCAGTTAACCATAGTCCTCAGAAATCCATCAGAGTTTAGAACAGCAACACAAAGAAAGTGGAAGGTGACGGACATCTGGCCGAAAATGAGGGCTAGCCTAACTAACTTACTGACTACCGTTTGGATGCTGGCTGAATGTGGAATATTGTCACCACAGACGGCACACACTCCACTGACAGTTCACCAGGTAATTGTGGCAGGTGTTGCTGACCTTTGCATGGGCACATGTGCGGGCCGCGACCGAGCCCTGCAGGAGTCCTCTCTGTGAGGAGACACTGAACGGGAGCGGTGCTGGACGGGCCGCTGCTGCTCCGGCACTGCCAACGTACTTCCCCGCTCTCTCTCCCTGGAGTTACGCTCTGCATCTACACACACACAAACACACAAACACACACACACACACACACACACACACACACACACACACACACACACACACACACACACACACACACACACACACACACACACACACACAGGGGCAAAAAAACAGAATTCACACATGGAAACACACAGAAACACACACACGCACACACACACACACACACACACACACACACACACACACACACACACACACACACACATCCAGGCATTAGTTGTGTGCCGTCTGATAAGGACGCACCAGTTGTCAGCCTTCTGCTACTGACTACCACTACAGATGCGATTCTCTTACAGATTGTAGAACATCACATCAGGATGTTTTACAAGCAAATGACCAGCTAAGGTTAGCTAGTCATGTGAGCTAGCCTGAGTAGTTGACTGTTTCTGCAATGTCTCTGTCAGACCTGAGATCAGTGAGATTTGCATCTCTCAGTTCTTGTTTCACACTGCATGGAGTGCCAGATGAGATAATAGTTCAGGCTTTTAACCCCTCGGAGAAACTTAACCACTACGCCTACAAAGAATAGGTCATACATATGTGATCCACAAGGTACGTAACAATCAAACTAAAATGGAAGGAGTCTCTGTAAATTATTTTCTAGTGCAGTGTCAGGTGGGAGCTCTTGAGAACTATGGGATGTATCGATTAGTAGTGTGTTAGGTACACACTGGGCAGTGTTTGGAGAGGGGACCCCTATTAACTATTAAACCGCCGAACAGCATGCTGGGTACAGATCGCTCTCCGTCGTGGCATATATTTATAAGTAGTGCATTATGTGCACACCGTGTAGTGTATTGAGAGGGATGTATACTAAGAACTGCATTCATTGTCAATTCCTATGAGAAAGCCAAAACTGCGAATAACAATTTTGGCATGCTTCCTCACTATGCAGCCGTAGAGCAGGCACACTAGAGACCTCCATTGGCCGAGCCGGCTAGTTCCGGTTTAGTGCCTACGCTAACTTAAGTGAGGAATAAATGATTTAATCGTGCGGCTCTTCTAGAGTTTCCAAATGTCATCACATGGATCACATTCTGATATTAAAACGAGTCATTTTTCGGGGGTTGTGACGCACAAAAAATTTGTCCACTGATTTACAGAAGTCTCTTTTGCCCATACATGCTCACAAGTCTTTGAGCTACAGTCCAAGTCAAGTCTTGAGTCTTTGAGCTAGAGTCCAAATCATGTCTCAAGTCTCTCGTGGTTATAATGAGTGTTGTGTCACCTGCAGCGTTCCATCCAGGCTGCTTAGAACACTGCATAGTTTTAGGTGCCTGTTCAAATCAGATGTGGTTGAGCCAGAATCCTTTATCTTAATACCACTTATTTAGCATTCAGCGCATCTTTCGTTTGGGCCTTGTTGTCTGAAGTTTTAAAAGCCAAAGCTTCTGATGAATGGCACAGCAGCTGCCGGTCGACACGTTTGTTGTCGTCTCTCACGTGTGGCCGCGCAGCAGATATACGTTACGTGTTACGTAGGTAGGTTATAGGTTACGCAAGGAGGGGAATAACATTCAGCTCATCAGACTCTGACTAAAAATATAAAAGGATTGTTCACGAGTCCTGCATCTCGAGTCCGAGTCGAGTCTAAAGTCTTTTGAGGACAAGTCTCAAGTTGAGTCTGGAGTCACTGTGTGTACGACTCAAACTTGAGTCCCCATTTCTGCTTTTGCCGTGTTTTGGGCCAGAGGGCATCACGTGACGCTGTAATTCCATGATTTGGCCACTATGTCGAATTTGCTTCAAAGCCCTGCGCACTTCCTGGGGGCCTGATTGATATAATACATAAATATTTAAAGCCAGGTCCACATTTCATCTGACAGGTGCCACAGCAGAAACAGTCAAACAGCAAAGCAGTTTTGTGCTTCTATTGGCCAAAAATAATGCAAAAATCCAGCTTCTACTTGTTCAGTGTCCTTTCAGTGAAGTCCGGGCAGGACTGGAAGCATGCAGGAGAATGGCAGGAAACTCCGTGAACAACTGTAGCTCTACAGTAGGGCTGAGCGATTAATCGTTTTCAAATCGAAATCAAGATGTGAGTAGCTAATCGAGAAGACCACAATTAATCGAATGTGCAATATATAGTTGAATGTCTGGTGTAACATTTGGTTTAACATTTATTATTCCTCTTTTTATTATTATATTTACAGTTTTTTTCACAAGATCAATTCTGGAATAATGTTACATATCACAGATTTTTTAAAGAAATGTCCTATTTTCTGTGGATTTTTCATTTATTTTTATTACTTCATTTAACATGATCGGAGAAGGTGCAATATGGAGCTAAAAAATAATAAACGCAAATTGAATCGTAATTGCAATATCCGGCAGAAAAATCGCAATTTGATTTTTTTCCCCCCGAAAATCGTTCAGCCCTACTCTACAGTCTAACATGCACTCAGTGCTTCAGTGTGTCTACGGGCCAGCAGAAGAGGAGAAGCCGTTCACTGCAGCCTCAGTGAAGTATAGTGCACTTCTAAACTGCAGCACTACAACACTGCTGTTCAGAAAGATCTGCAGTCCTGTAGCAATATGATGAAATTGCAAAAGTTTTGCCTTTCGCTGACACAGCAAAGATTAATTACTTTAAATTTGGGTGCATTTTGTTCTCAAAAAAAATTTAAACATACAGTGGAGCCCAAAGAAAAGGAGGGCTGGAAGGTTTGAGAAAACAGATGGAGCGAGGATGCAAAGAAGACGCTCTCTCACCCAGTGCTGGACGCCTACAGGCTACTACAAGGAAAATGCTCGGTAACCATGTCCCCCACCCACCTTTAGTCACTACCATCAAACCATCATCAAACTCTGAATCAATGATGCGATGAGACCCTGCACACACATACACAACACACACACACACACACACACACACACAGAGAGCACAGGGTAAGGTTGAGAGGTTCTGTTGTCACTGAGAGACACAGAAGAGAAAGCTCAGTAAAGGAAAGGTTAGCAAGCACACACTCAGATGCATTGTAGGGTCACAAAACAGGGATTAAATCATACATGTACTAGAGCTGCACGATATGAGAAAAATATGCGAATACTAACAGGCGTAATTTATGCAGGGGATTGGGGGATAACTTTTTTTGATATTCCATTCAAGCCATTGCCAAATGAGTTGCTACAAAGCTAATTAAGACTATCAGCTCCACACAACTCTCTCTGTATTTGTCAGCATGGCTATGTTCAGAAGATTGTGTTGTCCCGTGACTTTCGTGCACAGAAACTCGAGTGAAGATAATGACCTCTTCTGAAGAGTCCATCATGTTTTTTTAATCCTCCGTGTCCTCCTTGGTTACTAGCAACTGCGTGGGGGGGGTTCGCGATCACGGAAGGCTTGTATCATGTGGACGCACCGACAGTCATTACTTAGAATTCCTCATGGGGGTGACAGAAACTATGCACTATAGCTTTAATAATAATAATAATAATAATAATAATAATAATAATAATAATAATAATAATAATATTAACATGAATAAAGACATTTGCACCATAACTGGATGCAGAAAAGGCCCAAACTGTTGCTGAAAAATTCACCACAATACAGGAAATTAAGCGTTTCGTGGGGGAAGACCCAGACACCCCGGTCATAATTTGTCCCCCCCTAATGTTGAAACGAACGTTTTCGCTACATAGGTGGAGCTCTCAAACCCCGCCCCCGCCTTAACACTACTGAACTCTGGAAATGGCATGTAACAATAATCAGGAGGGCAATGTGCAATACAAATGTCGCTGCTTATTTATTTCTACTGTGCAATATAACCATGTGGCAATAAGGTATCCTGATGCTATAACACAACTTGTACACTTATGATTAGCTCTTACTTATGTTAGCTTTTATTCATATATAAATATCATATACATTTATATACAACCCCAAATCAGAAAAAGTTGGGACAGTATGGAAAACACAAATAAAAAAAGAAAGTAGTGATTTCTAAATGTACTTTGACTTGTATTTCATTGCAGACAATACAACAGCACATCATTTAATGTGTTCCTCATGATTTGTATTGTTTTTGTTTCAAAAAAACAAAATTCCTATTTTGGTTCTTGCAACACATTTCAAAAAAAGTTGGAACAGTAAAGCATTTACCACTTTGTAATGTTGCCAATCCTTTTCACAACACTTAAAAGACGTTTAGGGACTGAAGACACCAAGTGATGAAGTGTTTGAGGTGTAATTTTGTCCCATTCTTGCTGCAAACAAGTCTTAAGGTGGGCAACAGTACGGGGTCTTCGTTGTCGCATTTTGCGCTTCAAAATGCGCCACATATTCTCTATTGGAGACAGGTCGGGACTGCAGGCAGGCCAGTCAAGTACCCGTATCCTCTTCCTCCGCAGCCAGGACTTTGTAATGTGTGCAGAATGTGGTTTTGCATTATCTTGTTGAAATATGCATGGACGTCCCTGGAAAAGATGTCTTCTTGAAGGCAGCATATTGTGCTCCAAAATCTTGATGTACTTTTCAGCATTAATGGTGCCATCACAGAAGTGCAAGTTACCTTTGCCAAGGGCACTGACACAACCCCATACCATGACAGACCCTGGCTTTTGGACTTGTTGCTGGTAACAGTCTGGATGATCCTTTTCTTCTTTGGTCCGGAGCACACGGCGTCCATTTCTCCCCAAAAATACCTGAAATACTGATTCATCTGACCACAGTACACGTTTCCACTGTGTGATGGTCCATCCCAGATGCCTCAGAGCCCAGAGAAGTCGACGGCGCTTCTGGACACTGTTAACATAGGGCTTCCTTTTTGCACAGTACAGTTTTAACTGGCATTTTTGGCTGCAACTACGTATTGTGGTACTTGACAAAGGTTTGCCAAAGTAGTCCTGAGCCCATGTGGTGATATCGCTTATAGATGAATGACGATTCTTGATGCAGTGCCGCCTGAGGGATTGGAGATCACGGTTGTTCAGCTTAGGCTTGCGCCCTTGTACTTTACGCACTGAAATTCCTCCTTATTCCTTGAATCTTTTAATTATGTTATGCACTGTTGAAGGTGAAATAAGCAAATGTCTTCCTATCTTTCGAGGAACATTGTTTTTAAACATTTCAATAATTTTCTCACGTATTTGTTGGTAAACTGGCGATCCTCGGCCCATCTTTGCTCCTAAAGGATTAGACCTTTCTTGGATGCTGCTTTTGTACCAAATCATAATTACAATCACCTGTTGACATCACCTGTTTCAAATCACATCATTATTTAACCAATTTACCTGATTACTAGCTCTAAATTGCTCCTGTCCCAACCTTTTTTGGAATGTGTTGCAGGTCTGAATGACAGGAAAGGATGTATATTTACAAATGAAATTATGTTGACCAGACAAAACATGAAATATTTTGTGTTCACATTGTCTGCAATGAAATACAAGTAAAAGTACATTTAGAAATCACTACTTTCTTTTTTTATTTGTGTTTTTCATACTGTCCCACCTTTTTCTGATTTGGGGTTGTATTTCAGTACTTTTATCTAACATTTTCAGCTCATTATATATTATTATATCATGTTGTTATTTTATATGTGATTCTAGATAAACTTACATTTATTTTATTATTATTATTAGACAAACATGTATTTTGTCACTTTTAGCGCACCCTTGGGCTGTCACAAAGTAATCTCGTTGTGCTACACAATGACAATAAAGTGTTTGAACTTTTAACTTGAACTTTGAACTAACTCAAAAAACTTTCGCGATGACTTTATTATTGCAGCAGTTGATATTGCGGTAACGATAAAAAAAAAAAAATTATTATTGTGCAGCCCTAACATAAACACACACATATGTATACACACACATACTTAAAATACTGTATAAAAGCAGACATACTCTGTAGTTTCTTGCTGGGGCTGTCTCCATGGACGTGTCTACGCGGGAGGTACGGGGAAGGCTGGGGCAGAGGTATAGAGGACATGTCATGTGTTTGGAGTTTATACCAATGAGGAATGTCATCCAGCAGGGCCGTCTCCAACTCTATCAGGATCTGAGAGAGAACAGGGAGATAAAGGGTGGAAGAGGCAGATGAGTGAGCAAAAGAGAAACCGTTGGGTGGATCCACTTTGTCAGAGAGGTTTGGGCAGCTGAGAGAATTCTCCGCTGTCCCTCGACTTGTATTGCGTGGAAAAACTGAGCTTTTATTAAGACAAAAGTGGATACAGATCAGCAGAAAGAATGAGATCCGGACACTAAGCTAACAATATGACCGACGTTACGTGTTAGCTTAATTTACAGGCAGTTAGTTAGGCTGAAAATGACATCTGGATATTTGACTTGGTAACAAAATGCTTGCTGCAAACGTAATGTTGGACATAACGTTAGCTTTAGTGTCCGGATCCCACAGTCTCCCCATTCTCTGCTGATTCCTCACGTCTGTATCCACTTTTGTCTCCATACAAGCTCTGTTTTTTGGGTCGGCAGCTTATAAAAACTTAAGTCATGGGTTATTTACCCTGTTGGTAGTGAATACCACCACAGCAGCTTTTAGGCATTTTTCTGTTGTTTGCTAGCAGATGGAATTGACAAGGAGGCTTCTTCACGCAATACAAGTCACTGGAGAGCGTTTTTTCAATACAAGTCAATCGAGAGCGCAGTGATAGGATGCATCACTGACAGGGACGAAGCGGCTTACAGGAGGGAGGTGGCCAGTCTGGTGTCATGGTGTGGGGACAACAACGTCTCCCTCAAATGGACAAGACGAAAGAGATGACAGTGGACGGGGAGGAGATGAGGAGGAAGAAGAGGAGACCTCATCGGCCGCTGTACATCCAGGAGCTGGAGAGGGTGAGCAGCTTCAAATATCTGGGCGTCCACATAAGTGAAGACCTCACTTGAACACTTAACACCACACAGTTGGTAAAGAGGGCTCAGCAGCGGCTGTATTTTCTGAGGAGGCTGAGGAAGTTTGGCATGTCGCCTAAGCTCCTCAGCAACTTCTACAGCTGCATCGTTGAGAGCATCTTGACCAGCTGCATCACAGCGTGGTACGGCAGCACTACTGCTATGGACCGCAAATGCCTGCAGAGTGGTGGAGACTGCAGGCAAAATCACCAGGACTCCACTGCCCTCTTTGCTGAGCATCTACCACCGCAGGGTCCACAGGAGAGCCGCCTCCATCCTCAAGGACCCCCCACCTATCCCCAGCACGGACTGTTCACACTTCTACACTCAGGCCGGAGGTACAGAAGTGTTAAATGCAGGGCCACCAGACTAAAGAACTCTCTTTCCTACTACCATCAGACTCCTGAACAGCAGATATTTATACTTTATACTCATGGTCTACCTCAAAACTGTTTACATTTCTCCAGTTTGCACATTCATAACTTGCACTATTTACATTAGCACTGCTTACTATTATTATTAGTATTATTATTATTGTTTTATTTTTCACATGCTGTCTTTAAAATTGTTTTAATTTGTATATATGTAGTATATATTGTAGATTTTACGTTGTTTGGCATTCGGTGGGCAGCAAAGGAAGAATTTCATTGTACAGGGAAACATGTTTCCTTACTGTGCATGTGACAATAAAACTTTGAAACTGAAACTTGGTGGGCGTGGCATTCAGAGTATGACTCCAGTAAAGTGCTGGAAAAGCAGATTATGATACAGTATATACTGTATGTAACATTATAGTATACACAATATATTCCTGTTTATTGTCCATAAGAAAACACACATATGATAACAGCAAATAATAAATACAGGGGGATTTATGACTTCTGCAATACTTATTTGTTTATTTCATTTTATTATTATTTTTTTTTTTTTAACATTACATTATATACATTGTGTGCTAATGCACTTTTTAAATTTAACCCTTAGTGGATGTGTTGGCTGTAAAACTGAATTGCCCCCTTGGAGACTAATTATTTTGAATTTCTGATTCAGATTATCTGAATCTGAATCAGAAATACAGGTAATGTAGCAGCAACAGCTCTATGTGCAAATTATTGCAGTGTAAAAAATATAGAAGTATATGGATATCATGTGTGTCCCACCTCTCCCAGGAATTCACTCTCCTCCTCCTGGACTCTGGGCTGGTCCCACACTGTGATCTCTAGCATGCGCTCTCTGAAGTCCCGCCGGTGAACGTGGGAATATAGGAAGGTCTGGTTCCACTTGGGTTCAGCGCTCTTCTTCACTGTTTTAGTCCGCCGTTTACTCTTATCACTAGAACAAAGGCGTGAACACACAGAGTTTAGATTTGAAGCATGTTTCTGACAATGACATTAAAAAACAGTGTTCCCTTAAAGGTCCCATATCATGCTGATTTCAGGTTCATACTGGTATTTCAAGTTTCTACCAGAACATGTTTACACGCTTTAATGTTCAAAAGCACATGATTTTTCTCATACTGTCAGTGTGAATATACCTGTATTCACCCACTGTCCGTTTAGCACTTGTCTCTAATTTATTTTATTTTTACGATTATTTCTGGGGCATTTTTGGCCTTTATTTGATTGGACAGCTGAAGACAGGAAATGGTGGGAGAGAGAGGGAATGATGGAAATGCAGCAAAGGGCCACGTGTCGGACTCGAACCTGGGCCACCACGGTAAGGACTGAGCCTTAGTACATGGGGCGATCGCTCAACCAGGTGAACTACCAAAATGCCCCGCACCTGTCTCTTTAAGCCCCCTTCCCGAAAAAGCCCAGTCTGCTCTGATTGGTTAGCGTTTCCAGGTCTTCCGCATCTGCGCTCATGCCGTCATTGCAGCCAGGGAATGACTGTATATAGGTAGAAAAGTGCCGCTAGAGTGTGGTTACAGTATATATATATATATATATATATATATATATACATACATACATACATACATACATACATACATACATACACACACACACACACACACACACACACACACACACACACACACAGTTGTATAGTTGTGACATCACAACTGTATAGAAGTCCTGACTGCTTGTTTAAAGGCACAGTTTCTGAATACAGGCTGTGTGCGTTTCTCTGTGAATTGATCGTTTGATACTTTCACAGTATTTATATAGCACCTTGAAGTGCTTTATAATCACAAAATACATGGAAATCTCACTTTTTACAATATGGGACCTTTAAAATAACAAAGGTGGATGATGGCAAGTTGTTGGCATTAAAAACCTTTAAATTTTACTATAAGATTAAGCAGACATATATCCTTTTGATTACAGTCCTTACTGCTGGTATAATGCTCATTTATCATGTAGTAATTACTGATATACTGTACATGTGAGATGGACCCGCAAAATACAAGAAAATGAATACAATGACCTTACCTCCTATCAGGCAGGAAGTACATCTTGACATAAGGGTTCCGGGGTCGTCCGTCTGGTCGGGGTGGCAGGTCTATGGCTTGAAGGACGTTGACGATCAACTGATGGCCCACTTTGTCGTACCACAGCTTCACCTGTAAAAATGTGTGAAGATCGTTAGCCTCTATGCATGTTTATATCCATTCACATGAACCACATGCCTCCTCTTTCAGATACTCACAGAGAGCTGTCCAGGCAGTACCAGAGGAAGGTCTCGGAGGGTCCCGGGGCTGGTAGGGGACATCACTGATATCGAGGGACGGTCCATCTTTTGCGACTCAAAGGAACTGGAGCCTGCTGTTATAGAGAACAACAATTGTTAGAAATCAGAGAAAAAAAACACAATCAACCCCAAAATTTAGAGTTAGAGCACACTTTGAAGAGTGTATTTCTCTCTGGAAGTTTTACTTATAGCCATATATAGCCAATAAAGCTGCACATATAAACACTTACTAGATTCTAGAGGAGGGTGGGATGACTCTGGGATTCTTGGGATGTCTCTGTAAAAGAGCAAAAGAGAGTCAGTGAGTTCTTCAACTTCAAATGTACAGAATGTACTTAAAAGATACTTTCAGGATGGACAGTCAGGACTTTAGTAAACATTCATCGGAATGAATGAGTGAAAGACTCATGTCGACAAACAGTTGTATGGTAGAAGAAGAGCGAGCAGTCAATCAAATACACGTTTACATATTAAATGGGTTGGGTAGTAGAGGAGAAAAGGAAAAGCTGGAAAAAGGGATTTATCTTTTGGATCTCAGGATTTCAGGGAAGGCGTGAGGGGAAGGGGCTCCACCCATTAAATCGACACTACTTACTGATATGCTCTATACACTTTTCTCAAGAAGTTTTTGGACATAATTCGGTGGATAGAGCTTTGAGATAAAGGAAGGAGACATTATCAAAAGTGTCCGTCAATGCCAATGTTCAAGTACTTTAATGATAATTATTGCATATTGATGACGTTAATCTTACCCTATAGGTCTTGAAACAACTATTTCCACTTGAGGTTCAGCCTTGGATTCAAGGATAATGTTGTACACTTCTTTCTTAGTTGCCCCCGGCAACGACTTCCCATTCCACTGCAGCACCTCGTCACCTGGAACCAAGATGGGCGACATACATAATGATGATCCAGCCTGAGGCTCATCTCGCAGTTCATTTGATTAGAAAAACTAACACAGGCTTGTACATCCTGAAGTCAAACTGAAATTTGAATTATCTTCACTTTTGTTGTGAGGAAATATAAATAAATAAATACAATGCTAATGCAGCTAGTGTGCATGTTTTTCAAGAGGGTTTTGGACATATTTGTGGAAATTAATAACTTTAAGTTTGAGTGGGTGCTTCTTTTCGCAGCAGTTGGCTGAAAGCTGACGTTGCTATCAACAATGCACTGTTTTCTGGAGATTGTCACACTTTGTTTAAATTACAAACGTTGATACAAGACACTTTTGGCCATGTGTTGGCTATCAGCTGAAAGCAATTCAAGCCATCTCACCTTTATAACAATCAACATATGTAAGCTGCTAAGTTTCTATTCCACTCAGAAAGTGCAAGCTAACAAGCTAGGCTAAATAGCTTCACTTAGAAAGTGTAAGCTAGTTCCTAGCTTGCCAATGTTAGCACTGATTCCCACTAGATGTTACTCTTTGTTCAGGCTATTTCAACACCTGCTGAGTCATCTGCTGCTCCCGCACATTATAGAAACAAAGTTTGCACCTGCTCGTAGGTGTCCCACAACATCTGCAAGGCTGCCTTTCTTGACTTTGGTGATGAAGGCCCCGAGTCTCCCTGTCTCTGTCATCTTCCCTCCTACCACCTGCACACAAAGGAGAGAAAGGAGAATGAATGAATCTATATCGACAACGTTTCATTTTGGGGATTATTCAGGTGCCGCTGGACATTCTGCCAGATGTCCGTTACCTTCCGCTTTCTTTTTGTTGGCGTTCTAAACTCCGGTGGATTAATGACGACTATGGTTAACTGCTCCTCAGATCTCTGCAGGGTAAATCCAGACAGCTAGCTAGACTATCTGTCCAATCTGAGTTTTCTGTTGCACGACTAAAACAACTTTTGAACGTTCACATGTTCCACCACCAAGTTCCTTCCCGAGACTATTTTGCAGAGGCACCATTGCTCCGTCCAGAGTTTAGCGCCGCCCAAGATGATTGTGATTGGTTTAAAGAAATGGCAATAAACCAGAGCACATTTTTCTCCCATCCCAGAATGCTGTGTGGACTAGCCAGACCCTCCTCCGCAGCGCTGTGGAGGAAGGTCTGGCAATGCGAGACAAGTCATTGCTCAACAGGCACTATTCTACATATTTGTATCAATTTCAGTGGCTGTTAACTAGTAAACCACGCGGCTTTCACAGGAATTACAAAACATCACTATTTCCTGTTTGAGTTTGAAGTTAAAACAAATACTAACAAATTATTTACAAGCTAGGTGTGATCCAGGTCTGAATGTGGGTGATTGTCTGCTTACTTTTAGGCCGAGGAGGGAGCCAGCCTCGCGAGGCATCGCCGACCTCTTGCTTAGCGTGATGCGTCCGATTAGGTGGTCGCCCTCTTTGGACGGCTGCCATGTAACTGGATGCTATAAGAGAAGTTATGAGGCATGGTGAAGGAGGGTAGGGAAGAATGTAGGGAAAACAGAGAAGAGGGAAGGAAACTGTAAATTACCTCAGTTCGTTATACACTATGTAATTGTATGTTAAAATTATTGTTTTGTTTTGATTTGTATTAATGCATGACTAGTGTGTAGGATTTAGGGGGATCTAATGGTAGAAATGGAATATAATATTCTAATTGTTAGGGATGTAAAGATTCACCGATACCGGTATCCGTTTGTACTATCACAGATACAGCTACTTCGCTACACGGACCCCCGCATCGGTCTAAATGGACCAAGATTCGGCCGATGTCCCGGTTCTAACATTACGAATCGGTTGACTGAAGCTTTGCTGTCAAGTCAACGAAGTTGCTGTGGTGTGCGCAATGCTGTTGAAAGAGACAGGTTTGTATTTATGTGCGAGGGAGACAAAAGCCTCGCCATATGTGTGATTAAGGACTTGGTCATTCATATTCCATGTGGCGGGGATTGGCCAATATGTGCCTTTGTTTTAGACCGGGTAAACCCTGCCCAATCTACCGGCCATTTGATTTCGCCCTGCAGCTCAGGCTGGAAACTTGTACGTTTATCTATCCTGCTTCCATAACAATTTTGCGGGGAACCAATCAGAAACTGGCTTATCCACCTGGCGCGCTATTTAACACAATGACGACAGAGAAGCGACCAAGCAGCTTTTTGTTTACATTCAACCAGCCGGCCGCCGAAGCACAGCACTCCATGGCAGCAACCTTTTAATGCCGCTGTCACGTCACCCGGATCGTTGGTCTGATTGGTTGAAGGACTATCCAATTGCGTACAGAGTCATTTGAACTATGCCCGTTGATCACGCCTCTTGTGCAGAGAAAATACAGAGCAGACTCCCCAGATTAATGTTCAATCTAAAAAGATTGAGCTTGGTATGGTAATAGCCAGATAGCCAGTTTTGTTTTTGGAGTTAGCGGTGAAAGTGGCTGAGAAGAATACATTGTGGATGATGTAAATTGTACTAGCGGTCTGTAAGTCATCCATCCATGTGTGTGTGTTCATAAACATGTGAGCAGACTGGTATAATATGTATTTGGGTGTGTTAAGTTTATATTGACGTTTATATGTTCTAAGATGTTCAGTTACATTAGCACAAAAGTCCGCTAGCTAACGCTCACAATAGTATTATTGTGCTCACGTGTGTACTCACGTAATTCTGTGTATGATTAGTATTGGAGTGCTCATAATGGCTGTGTAACGTGGACCTGTGTTTGAGTTACTGTCTCTACTGACTAGAGCAGCAAGGAGGCAGTTTCATTTAACATGGAGCTGATGTGGATGTTATTTTGGTCATAAGAGGCTAGCTAATGAAGTTGAAGTTACAGTGTATTCTACTAGCATCTAACGTTGGCTTTAATATTCTCTGGCCCCTTTCACAAAATGTATATTTATTTGAAGATAGACAATGCTTCTTTTAAAATAATTGGCTTATTTTAAATTATAATGGGAAATGAATGTGTGTACATTAAACAAATATTAACTGTATCTATCAGATTGAATCAGATCTCATCGTATCGCAGCGAATGGTTTCAACATCGAATCGCACTGAATCGTTCCAGATTAAAATGTATCGTCCCTGAACCATATCGTAGCCCATGTATCTAGATACGTAGCGGATCATCTTATAAGGGAAAGATGCACACCCCTACTAATAATGTTTTAATTTGTGTATAATCACCTGAACAAGTTTTTTCCTGAGCTTAGAATGAGCCCTTCATATCTACACTGGGAGCGGGTCCTCTTCCATAGAGCCTTCCATTTTGTACCAGTATGTTTCTACAGTAGCCCAGAACGGACAAACCAAACACTGGCTCTAGAGAGAGCCTTTAGCGTTTTTACGTTACGTTTTACCATTTCACGCTTGGAAAGGGAAGGATTCAGCTGGTTGCAATCTGCAACCTCACAGCTATATGCCATTAAATCCTACATACTGGTCCTTAACGCATTTGTGTGTGTTTGCATGTGTATGTGAGTTACTGTAAGTAATCAGGGCAGATGCAGAATAATAATGCTCCGAATCTGTCATGTTTTGTTGAAACTTACATGCCACACTGTAGGATCTAGAGAATGACAGTCCCAGTCACCTGCACGAAAAGAGAGAAAGAGAAAGAGGACTCAGTCAGTACCCAGAAGAAATGTATCTCTTATGCAATGTATATCATATAGTCCCAGGAAGGAGAGACTGGGAAAAGATTTTAGGTTTTATATTAAACTAGAAGGGCACTCGGAGACTGCAGTCCTATGCCAAGGCATGTCCTATCTTACAATGTTAATGCAGTGTGAAGGAACTCATTTTTCCGATTATTCCAACACCACATGTATGCAGCACAAATGCCCTATCTCACAATGTTAACAAAAGGTGAAAAATATTTTGTGTATCCGCCCTCTAACTTAGAACCGCTCTAAAATTGTATAGGTACTTCCTTAGCCCGTGCTATACCCTTCCGCTAAGTTTTATGAAAATCAGGCCAGTAGTTATTCTGTAATCCTGCTGACAGACAGACAGACAGACAAACAAACAAACCAACAAACAGACAGACAAACCAAGCCGAAAGCATAAACTCCTTGGCAAAAGGTAAAAAGAAAGATTTTGACACAGTTTGGGGCACTGTTGTCAGGGCCTCTCTTTGTCATATAGTCTTCCCATCCTTCTTATACATTTTTCCCAACCTGAAACACTGGTCACTTTTATAAACATACTATGGGAATGCTCAGAAGTATACTTCTTTTGGCAGGATCCACATATGGACCACGTCCACCTTGACAATCCTTACAATGCTCTTTTGGAAATTAAATGGAAGTAAAAAAAGAATCACAAAGACATAAAAGTTACATAATAATGGTAGTGAGAAAAGCCAATTAAAATAGCATTACAGAACCACAGCTAAAAAAAAACTTCAAATCAAACTGATTCACTGTGCTGGCCTGTCCAGAACTCATGCCAGAGCCTGGCCAGGGACAAAGACACCAGTGCCTGTCAGAGTATCCCAGCTCTCATTAACAGTGACAGATGGTCGGCTCGAGTAGAACTAACTGGCCCAGCACCAAACCAGAGAAGCCTGTCAGGTTTGTGGCCACTTTTCCACCACAGGCATAAAACAGCAAGATGACATCAGATGGGGATTTAAAAAGACTTTAAAGAGCTTCAGTTTCAAGGTAAGTGAAATGTTCGAGTCTGGCACAGAGCGAGATAAAAGATACACTGGAAGGTTCTGGGAAAAGAGAGCAGGAGGGGAGAGACTCTACCTTCAACTGTATGGAAAATACATATGCAACACATTTTTAGTAGTATACACAATGAGAATCAAATGAAAAAAATGACTGCTCTGGAAATAAAAAATTAAAAAAAGTCTGAGTAGACATGACTCCAGTGCTGCTAATCTGAAAACTGAAAGTCCACAGAATGCTTGAGAGGATAAATGCTGACTCCACAGTTTGATCTGCTGAGTAGGTTTTTTGGTTTGGGATAGGGAACACACTGGGCAGATTACAAAATCTGGGCTGCTCTTCTAACTGATGCTACATCAGAGCATCCGCTCTTTGCAGGTATTAACGTAGTATTGTTTTTGATAAACTGTGTGTGTGTGTGTGTGTGTGTGCAGGGAAGTTTGGGGTCCCCTGCTGGAGCTGCTCCCCCCGCGACCCGACCACGGATAAGCGGACGACGATGGATGTATGGATGGATGGTGTGTGTGTGTGTGTGTGTGTGTGTGTGTGTGTGTGTGTGTGTGTGTGTGTGTGTGTGTGTGTGTGTGTGTGTGTGTGTGTGTGTGTGTGTGTGTGTGTGTGTCTCTTCTGCGCCATCTGCTATTTTACCAATTGCACTACATCCCATCAACCTGTTTAACGCTCACCTCCAGCATATGGTCTATGCAAACTACCTACATAACAGCATGGGATAATTTGGTGTCATTTAAAACAATTTACTAATTCAGTTTGGTGCATTTCAACCAGGTGTGGTAAATTCAACCTAACCTTAGATCCAGGGTGAGATTTCCGGGGGGGGGGGGGGGGGTGCGGGGTGCGTGGAATTTCCCCCTTTCTGGTCTACATATCCCTGCCTCTGCTGAATTTTATTTATCCCTGGTGGGGACAAAATGCCCCCCACCCCAAAGTGATCAATGCTTCTTCACCAATAGACCATATATTATATACCTATAATAGAAGTATTTAAAACTAAGTAAAGCGCTGTAACGTCTATACAGTGTCATCGAACGATTAAATCCGAGCAGGAGTTGCTGGTTGAGTTTAGCCGCTATAGAGCTCCGGGACGGCAGCTACCAGCAGCAGTTGTTTAGCTGCCAATAGGTGACAAAAACACTGACTGCTTCCATTTTACTTCAAACATCGAGTCAAACGTGCTGTGTCAATAGTCAATCAATCAATCAATCAATCAATCAATTAATCAATCAATTTTATCCAATACCTTCTTCCCGACCTCAACAGACCAGACTTTTTCTTGAGACACCTGGTGTACATATCCTTCAGGCAGGGCAGGGCACCACCTATCCCTATAGATTAAAGCCTCAGTCTCCAAGACTTGTATATCCAGTGGGATGCAATTCATTGGGCAGAATGGAAAACCACAATTTAAACACTGTTTACAATAATCCTGCTAAAATGATTCTTGGAACATATACATAACTGTTTCTGCATGAAAATTACATAACAGCATCCATCTTGTCTGTTTTGTGAGTGAAAAATGCAACAACATAGCTTGTAATCCCAGGTATGTGCACGCACTGCCTCAATGCTTGTGCTCTGCATTAAACTCATGTACTTCTACAACTTTTCTTACTTGTCAAATATGCTGTAGTTGACAGAATGTTTACCAGGTCTAAATCATTATGTTAGATAATGGCATACTTGTACCTTACTATTAGGTTGTTTTCAAGAAAATATATATAAATTAATACTTTCCTGGAAATATAGGTGGGCTATTTATTCCTCTGATGATCACTAGTGGGAGTGGAGCCGTTTAGCTTTTTTTATATTAACCACTAAATCAGAGTTTGTAATCCAGTGGAATGTGCATTCTACTGTGTGTGAATTCTCATCCCCCTGATTTATATCTTAAGGATGCAGTAGGTAAGTAACGTAACGTTCTGTCATATTTGTAACATAATGTTCTGTCATATTTGCTGAAACTGACCCTATGTTCGAGTAGAACTACATGAAGCAGATAATTTAAAAAAAAATCTTGCTCCTCTGGCACCACCTCCAGCCTGTAGTGCAATTTGCAAAAGTCCACCGCTCCCTGTTCAAATGCAACAATCAGGGCCGGGGGGGGGGTCTAACTGCGTGTCAATCACTGCTCATGCACACACATTCATTCTCCCTTGTGGGGGGAGGGGCTTAGGATACCATTTTGGGCTTTAGCGGAAAGGAGGGAGAGACTGAGAAGTTGTCGATGTTCACATTGTTTGGCTAAGTCCTGGATCTACAATCTCACCTACAGCACCTTTAAAACCAACAAAGCTTATGTTTACCTGTTAGACAGGCACTTACTCAATAGATCCACTATGGATCATTTACTGGCTTTAAAAAAAAGTTACAAATATTAAATATATTCAACCTTATAACCACTTATCGCTGTATACAACATGGTGTCACAGCAAGTTTCCCTTGTGGATCTACCTAATGTCAGTTATACAACCCCAAATCAGAAAAAGTTGGGACAGTATGAAAAACACAAATAAAAAAAGAAAGTATTGATTTCTAAATGTACTTTGACTTGTATTTCATTGCAGACAATGTGAACACAAAATATTTAATGTTTTGTCTGGTCAACTTAATTTCATTTGTAAATATACATCCTTTCCTGTCATTCAGACCTGCAAAACATTCCAAAAAAGGTTAGGACAGGAGCAATTTAGGGCTAGTAATCAGGTAAATTGGTTAAATAATGTTGTGATTTGAAACAGGTGATGTCAACAGGTGACTGTAATTAGGGGTCCAAGTCCGAGTCTGGAAGAAACGGCGGTAGCAATAGCTACGCCGTTCGCACAGTAGGACTGTGGAACCCTATTGTTTTTGTACTGATTTTCCATTATTCATTCATACATTATTATTCTTCTCCGCGTAAAAGTCCCGCTGCAGCCTAAACCGTACATGGTGGGCGGGTGCCCTTTACAGGACTGGTCCAGAACCCGGCAACGACCTCAGGCGCAAGAATTTCCCCACTTTCACCACTAGGTGGCGCTATAGCAGAAAAAATGCGTTTGACCCCATAACTTCCAAACCGTATGTCGCACATTAAAATTACACATATCCATGCGTTCACTGGATGCTACTGAATCTCGTGATATAGGCCACGCCCATTTCCGCCTAGACTTTTATGCGTGAAAAATCGTAATTTATCAAAAACCTACTTTTTCGAACTCCTCCTAGACCGTGCGACCGATTCGCACGAAACTTGGCACGGAGCACCTTCAGACCAACGTGACAAAACATTATAAACAGAATTGTTATAGGACACAAATTGCATATATTACGCACAACCAAATTTGTGTAGCTAACTATGAAAACACAAACTTTGCCATATCTCGGTCAAAATAAATGTTATCAATGCGCAACTTCAGATTCTTGTTTCCCATGACCTTCTGGAGGGGCCCAATACATATTACAAAAATTGACCAGTAGGGGGCGCTACAAGTACAAAATGTTTATATCTCATGAACGGCTCATTCGATTTTTACCAAATTTGCAGGGTACTATCTAGGGTCACTCATGAGACCACCCCTACCGTGGGGTACGGATTAGTCAAAATGGGCGTGGCCTATGAGACTCACGTCTAGATTCACCCCTTACCCTGATGTGAGCCAATTGAAATTTACATGGTAGATGTAGAATGGGCCATGGACTGCAGTAACCAAAAATTACACATGTAGACCACTAGGTGGCGCTATAGTGTTTTTTTGCCTTTAACTCCCACACTACATACCGCACAATCCATATGTCCCCGTGTATCTTGAGTCCATCTGAATCTCATGATGTAGGCCACGCCCATTTCTGCTGAGAATTGTTTTCGCATTATCGCGCAATGTGCAAAACCAACTTTTTCGAACTCGTCCAAGGCCGTGCAACCGATATGCACGAAACCTGGTACCTAGCACCTCTGGACACACTTGAACAAAAATTATCCAAAGAATTTTGCTACGTTAAAGTATGCGCATTTTACGACGAAACTAATTTTCCTAGCTAGCTACGAAGCACAAACTTAATCATATGTCGGCCAATTTAAAAGGTATAAGCAAACCACTTAACAACCTTGTGCAACATTGCACTCTGATGCTGTGGACCAAATTTGGGGAAGATCGGCCATTAGGGGGCGCTATAATAAACGTTTAAGTTTTTCAGCAAATAACTCAATGCATTTAAATGGGAAGATTTCAATTACAATATCTCAACCACAGTACATGCTATCAACGCGAAACTTGGGTTGCTTTGTCGGCATGCCGCCCTGAGGCTTTATACCAAATTTGGTAAAGATCGGCCATTAGGGGGCGCAAAAGTCAACGTAAACCAGATCGGGCCCTTTTGCTCCATCGACGTCAATGGGATATTTGCATCGCAACGTACCACAGACCTTGCAGCTCATGCCTCTCGATATTTACCAACGTTTGCCTCCACGCCGTCGGGCTTTGGGTTCCGCTTTCGCACGCTCCTCGGGGCGTCGGGGACGAGTTGCATCGGAGACTTGGACCCCGTCATAACTGCTTGCAGTTCTAGTTATGATTTGGTACAAAAGCAGCATCCAAGAATAGTCTAGTCCTTTAGGAGCAAAGAAGGGCCGAGGATCGCTAGTTTACCAACAAATACGTGAGAAAATTATTGAAATGTTTAAAAACAATGTTCCTCAAAGAAAGATAGGAAGACATTTGCTTATTTCACCTTCAACAGTGCATAACATAATTAAAAGATTCAAGGAATGAGGAGGAATTTCAGTGTGTAAAGGACAAGGGCGCAAGCCTAAGCTGAACAACCGTGATCTCCGTGATGAATTTTGTTTTTTTTTAAACAAAAACAATAAAAATCACGAGGAACACATTAAATTATGTGCTGTTGTATTGTCTGCAATGAAATACAAGTCAAAGTACATTTATAAATCACTACTTTCTTTTTTTATTTGTGTTTTCCATACTGTCCCAACTATTTCTGATTTGGGGTTGTACATGTTCAAGTATAAGTTCCCTGTTTTTCAACTCAATTCTGCAGCAGTTTCCCAATGGGTTAAAACACAGTCCAACAGGGCAATCATACAAGCCTTTCACAACAGCAGCGGCTAGAATATATATTTTTGCAATAACAGTGTAGTGATTACAATGTGAAAACAATGTTACAATATGAAAGGGGTCTCCTCTCAGCTTTACATAGCTTCATTGTAGCTGCCTAGGCCATAATTTTACTGTTTTGGTTCACTCTCACCGCTCTCATAGTAGGGCTGAACGATTTGTGGCAAATTGCAATTTTTCTTCCAGCTACTGAGATCATGATGCTTGCGAAGATTATTATTATTTTCCCTTCAGGAGTCGGTAGAGACCAAAAGCAGAGCTAAAAGATTAGACGTTGGACATGGATTTGCCAGGTGGCCAAAAACATGACTCCAAATGAATGCTAATGTTGCTCTGTGACTGCACATTATCCGGCAAACATTTACAGATGAGAGTAAAAGGAAACATCCTGTTTCGAGGCCCAGCTAGCTAAAGAGTGTTTTAAACAGCTAATAAACTCAATCCACACCATCTACCCATTACTAGTCCCTGAGTTATAGTAATCTGGATTAAAACATCTGGAACAGGCCCCTTCTGTGACCGGTGAGACAGATAAGCTGACAGAGCACAGCTAACTCTGCCTACTGCCTCTTCAATTTAGACGCTCTCCAGCATCGCTTCTCTAACAGCAGTGAGTGGCGGAATGCGCAGGTGTCGCGAAGCCAGCGGTTAGCATGCAGCATGCAACCACAGCCAGGCTGGATTTTGGGTGGTGGTCCGTGGCCTGCTGCTGCAGCTGGCTGCTGCAGCTGGCTGTTTGCATTACGTAGCATGCGAGCCACTGACCTAATTCCACAAATCTGCTGGCCTAAATCACAGGGACTCTCCAAATAAATGAGAGCTGTCCTGGGAGCGGCAGGGTTTAGCCACAGCACAGAGGTGTAGATGACACACAGGGATCGTAATTCACTGTATGCTGGGTGGGTGCTTCATCCTATCACTTATCGTATAGTTTTACACTCTGAAATTAGCAAAGTATACCAAAGTATCTCTCTGCTTTTTTTTTTTTTTTGCACATTATCGTAATCCTACTACCAAGGCTATTTCTGATGCTATGGCTAGGAAGATATGGTCACGAAGTGTGGGAAGAGGAAAGACACTGTGATGGAAAGGAGCTTTGTTGTGGCATTCTTATTTTACTCATTACTCATTATTTGTCCAATCATCCAATCGGGATCTTTTTATCTCTCAGAGTATTAGCTGCAGGTCAATTAGCAGCTACAATTAGCCATCAAACTTGTGACTCTAATCCACACCACAGTACACTGGGTATACAGTGCAGGAGGTGATGCAGGCAAAGTTTGAAAGCTTTTATGCAGAGATCCAAATGAAGGTTTGTTATGATTCAGGTAGACAGACTGAGGATCATGTGTGCAGATCAAGGATGAGAATGTGAGCTACAGCTGCTCATTAAGAAGTTTTGGTGAGAGGAAAAAAGCTGAGCGGAGACTTTTTTTCTTTGGCTAGCTTCAAAAAATAACTTGTAAGGAAATGGATGACAGCAAACAGTGCAAGGTATGCAAGTGTGGGTAGATTTAGCTTAGTAAGCTAGTGGAGCGAGCACATCTGTCTGACTGACCTTTCTCGCTGACGCTTTCCATGTCCACGTCCTCACAGCTGGTGTACTCGGGCGTGGAGCCGCCCTCCTCCTCTGAGCTGCTGATGGACATCTGCCTCTTGTTGACTCCGCGCTTGCTCTTGTATGACCGTGGAGGGGGCGGCCGCAGAGACTCCGACTGGTCCGAGCTCTGAGAGTCCTTCCTCAGCAGGTTGTCCCCACCCTTGTCCCTTGGTGTCCGTGTCGGACCGTGCTCCAGGCGGCCTTTGTTCTGGCCCCAATCCGGAGGCACCGGTCCCCCAGGTTGGGTTCCTGATCTCACTCCACCTCCTGCAGGTGGAGCGCCCCCTCCAACCCCCACGGTCCTATCCCCAGAGTAGGCTTGGTGGTTCTCCAAAAGGGCCTTGTGGTCTCCCGCCCCTCCTCCACCTCCACCCCTCCTGGCCAGACGGTTTTCAGGTACTTCCCCCCCTCCTCCACCCCCTCCTCCGTCGCCAGGCCCCAGTCCCACCTCGTTGATCGCCAGATCGCTGTGTCGTCGTTCATGGCGAACCTTGGACACCCTGGCGTGCATGCGCATTTCCTGCTCCTCCTTCTGCGGTTTCACCGGGTATCGTGCCAGGTTGGGGTCACTACGGTAACGATTCTGGAACTCCTCCTCACGGCGCTGGCGCTCCCTCTGCTCCTCGTCCTCTGGCCGTCTCCGGTGGGTTTCTGAACGAGCCAAGTTCCCCTCCCCGTCCTCGTAGTCCTGAGAATGGATCTTCTCCAGCCTCCGTCCATCTCCTAAGCGTCTCTCCCCTCTCTCCCCTGGAATCACTCGCTCATCCAGGGACGACTGAGATGGCAACTTCCCAGCAGCTCTTCGGCCACTACCGCGGCCCATGCCTCCCTTACCATTTTGTTCATGGAGGGAAACTGGCCTTTTCCTGTATGAGAAGAAGATTCATCATACCAATGTGTCATGTAGTCTACAAATATAAACACAGGTGCATCTTTTCCATTACAACACACATTTGTAAATGAAAATGAGGCTGAGAAGAGTTGTTTTTGTACAGAAATATCCTGTGCTAAGAACATCCTTTCTGTATTTGCAAAACCATACGAACAGATTAAAACTTCCACTAGCCAACAACTCTTACCTAACTCACCCCCTGGATGAACACAAAGGGATTGAATCAAAGACCTCTCAAGACTAAAACCTGTGACCTCACTTCTGTACTGGTGAGAACAGACACAGATCCGTTTTTTTACCCCAGGGATTAAAAACAACAGGAGCTTTAGCCAGCAAGCACTCCTGGCTTTCTGGGTTTGGAAAAATATATGGTTCCCATTCTCCAATTCTTCATTTTCCGTCATGTTAATAAAAAAAACTAAATGTCAAAGATCCTTTAGCGGCAGCTACTGCCGCATGAATGAAATATATCACAGAAGTTGTGTCCAATGTGTGTATCTTAACGCCTTACTTTTCTCTAGGTGGTTCACTTTGGGAGCGGGAGCCAGGCATGGTGTCGGCCCCCTTGGCAGCAGTGACACTGGCGGGAAGCTGTGTCCCGTTCGGCGGCTCCGCGTTGGCGTTGGTGCCAGAGGGCGGGGCTTGGGACCTGGAGCGGAGAAGCTTCCTGTCCCGTTGGGCCTCACCTCCAGTGGCTGGGGTGCCCAGGCTCCCAGGTCGCGCCCCTGACCCTGAAAACCATTCTCCTGATTTGGTAAGAATCTCCTGTTGTTTACGGCACAGGTTGCATACCCACATTACCTACAGGGGTTGAGAGGACAAAAGTGTTTGCGAGCTGGGTTCAGTAGCATTACAGAAGAACATTAAATCAAATGAAATACCTAACGACACAATGGTTAAGCATGCCTGTGACACAGAAATGTGCACAAATTACACATCACAAATTAATTTAATTGAACATATAGCTCTATCACCAAACAAATGCAGCATTGGTAACTTTATGGGAGCAGATACAAGTTCTCCTAGACATTTAAAAGTCTTGTATCTAACTTTCACAAACACCTTGTATAACATCTTTCAGTACATCAGTAAGCCGCCTTTAAAAAAAAGAAGATATTCCCCCACATGTTTTCCCCTCCATCCTTTGCTACAGCTAATCAAATTTTAGAAAGTACTCAGACATGAAAGACTGTGCTGTATCAGCATATCCATTATCTGTGAACACATCTTGATGGAGGCTATGGTAGTTCTGAACTGCATATTTTAAAACTACAAAGAGGTCAACTTTCACCTGCCGTGTGGTTCTATTGCTGCAAATATTATGACTCCTATCCTTTTGCATTGTAACCCATTATAAAAAATGTATTATTTTCAAAAGATTGATCTGTTGTGCTCATGGTGGTGATATAATAAAAACAGCACATTTCAGAGTGCTACAAAGACTGTTATAATACCGTAGTGGAAGAAGAGGAAGGGGACATGAACTCTAAATGGTATTATACTGTATGGTATGTATCATTTTCATCCAAAAGGAGAAAGAGTAAAGCTATTCTAGTCAGTGAATCAAATTTTGCACATGCAGGCAATGCATTTCTGTTATTTGGACTCTCAAAATACTCTGAGATATGCACCATCACAAAGTAAGATTGATGCCCACAGCCATGTACAGTAGCCATGATAACATTTGATTCTCCGTCTTCTAAATCAAACCCCTATAGACAACATCAAATACTCACATTTAGCCATGGCTGCTGAATATCGCCTCACTTCGACAGCACACAAACAGGGTTTATCTCCCTCAGTATTTATAATCCCAACGGTTTTATTTGTCAGAAAAACAAATCCAAAAGCAAAGAGGAAAAGCAGTCGTCCCTTGTATTCCACTGCAAAACCTTGACACAAGTTGAAGAAAAAACAAACACCTCTGGGACCTCCGGAAAACCCCAAATGTTACTCCTTGATTAGCAGTCAGTTTAGCAGTTAGCTTTCAGCGCGCCAAAGGACATTTATCATGGCCTGATTGAATCCTAGTTGGCGCATGTCCAGACTAATCTAAAGTAAATCAGCAGCCCGCACGGCCCACAGCTGTCGGCCAGCCGCCCAGCCACACACCACAGTCTCTTTCTCTGTCTCTCTGTCTGTCTGTTCTCCACCTCTTTACCTCAGCTGAGTGGCCACAGATTTGCAGTAGCCAGTAATCCTTTCAGCCCCTCGCCATTATTCAACTCATCATTTGATGGCAATACCAGCTCGCGATTCATAACTTCTAACCTACAATACAACCCCCCCCCCCTCCTCTTCCATCATCCCCCTCAGGCAGAACTACACAGGTTAGAGATTAAGCCCCAGATGTGCCAACCCCCCTCTTCCCTCTTTCCCAGTGCATGATGGGATATAAACTACTTTATCACGTGCAGTGAAATGTACAGAAACAAATACACCAATTTCACACCTCAAATTTCAACCAAAAGCAGAAAGTCAAATCAATCTTCACATCTGGATAAACTTGAAACTTCTGAAGACATTTTTAACTCTCTAATGCCAAGACCTACAATTTGGGCTATTGGCGTTTTTATATTCTGTTGCCAATATGATGCCTTGCTTGATTGTAACAAATGATCACATAAAAAAAGACTCCGAAATTGACAACAACACAGACTTCATTTTGTTAAATTAAAAAGTGCTTTTTTTTTTTTTTTTTAGAAAAACACGTGTATATTTCTCAAAGTAAGATATCATTTTATCTTATCTAAACTGTAGTAACATATTGGCACTAGTATTGAAGATGTTCACAGCCAGCCCTAGTATTGAGGTTCAATCAGGACCTGGATGCTCTAATCCACAAGCCTAATCCTTGAATGAAAGTATCATATAGAAAGACACACATCATGGGACGACTGTTCATGGCCCAGTGTGTTCTCAAACCAAAGAGAGACATTAAGAAAACAGATCTCATTTTCTAATGGCATGTGTTTGTTAAGTGCTTTAAAGCCTATAGACTGCAGATGGGGGAGCGTAGTAGACAATAAAGAAGTTATCGAACGCATGGGCGCGCACACACACACAGGATATAATACATATAATCCTTCACTGGAGTGATTGTGCTCTGTGTTCCTGGATAGCCTGACAGATATTGTAGCGGGAATTAATTGTCTATCTGTGTGTATGTGTGTGTGTGTGTGTGTGTGTGTGTGTGTGTGTGTGTGTGTGTGTGTGTGTGTGTATGTGTGTGTGTGTGTGTGTGTGTAGATATGTGAACAGTATGTATATTTAGGACGTTCTTTGAAACCTTCTCGCCTAAAAGAGCGTGGCGTGGGCGACTGCCTGTAGGCGAGATGTGTTTGTGTGTTTGTGTGTGTGTGTGTATGTGTGTCATCTTGCTCATGTAATAATATGTCAACCTCCTTCTGCCTAAAAAAACATGTTTCTCCATGGTAACCAAATCACGGAGAGCCAGTGAGAGAAAGAGGGACAACGCAGTGTGTGCGACTATAAAACTGAGAAAGAGTGTGCGTCAATACTGAAGGACAATAACAGCAGAGTAAACTAAAAGCTGCCATTTAGACTTCCTCAGTATACCATTGTATTTGCTATCTGAAATTACCTAAGCATGGATTTCATTCCCTTTCCTTGCTATTTATTTCCTTTTCTGTCCTTTCTTTTCTCTACTCTATTTTCTTCCTTCAAGTTCCTTTCCTATTTTCTTTTCCTTCTCTTTCTGTCTTTCACCTTCCCTTTCCTTCTGTCTTTCCTTTCCCTTCCATTTCCTTCACTCTACTCTATTCATTGACTTTTTAATTTCCTTTCATCTCTTCCCAACCTCTAGCACGGCTGACACACCTAGCTGATTTGACAAATGAAGACGCCACACACCTGTCACTCATACTTCTCTGTCCTATCCTCCCTTCCCTTCATCTCCTGCCCCCAGCGCGGCTCCATCCATCTGCTGACAAAATGGTGAAGGCGTGCGTCTGCAGCTCTGCCAACAGCCGCAGCATTCAACAGCAGCTCATGACCAAAACAGCATTCATTTAGGCCTGAATTGTGTGAACATCAGCCTTTTCCTTAAATGGGCAGAATAAATGGGAGCCTTGGGGCCGGCGGGGCAGTGGGGAGGGTGTGGTTGGCTTTCAGTGAGCGTGTGCACTGACCCTGCCCTCAAAACACACACACACACACACACACACACACACACACAGAATGACATATGAGGCAGCGCTGGGTGTAAACTGCCATCGTTCAGGGAATGATAAATCCTGAATGGTGGGAAAGAAAGACGACCGCAAAAGACATAATGCTCCATTTCCTCTAATAAGGTAGTAGATCAACTCTTCAAGCAGGCCAAATGCATTCAGTGGCGAGGAAGGCTGAAAGGAAAGCAGGAGGAAGAAGACTCTCTCGCTGCTCTCAGTGCTCATTACCCAACAAGTCCTCCAAATCAAACAGCAAATACTGTACGTTGTACGTAACAGCCTTACAAAAGGGAAATGCATAAGCGTTTCCGGATCTGGCAAAGCGAGACTAGCTTAAAATTAGTCCTTTGATACGGTAAGAAAAAAAACCATCTTGGTTTGATTAAACAATTAGGGAAGGGGACTATATAATATTTCAGTCAGGAACACTCTTGTCATAGACTTAACCATGTATTGAAATACAGTTATGCTTGGCGCTGATGGCTTTTTGTTGGGAGGTCAGTCTCTACAGAGAGGGACAAACTGTGCAGACATTTTTTTTTTAAAGCAAAGAATATAGATAAAAAAAAGTTTAAAAACAATATTAGAAGAGAGCATTAGTGTATATCCTGGATATAGAGAAAACAGGTTATGATTATGGAATTACCCGCGCTGGTACACTAGTCAATAATAATAAGTAGCTGTCTTTTTTATGCTAACAAATTTCTTTTGAACAAAGACTTCAACCTCTAATTGCAAGCGCTCTAGCAGTGCTCTACCATTTATTTTAGAATATATATATATATATATATATATATAAATAAAAGAAGTGCTGATGAGAGGCTGTGTTGAGTTACAGCATTGCATAGCTGCATGTTCAGACTAATTTTTTAGCGATGTCGCCGCTTTCCCAGATCTCAGCAATTAACTTGGTGAATACAATGTTATTTTTACTGATACGAGACTTGTCGTGAGTAGGGGTGGGAATCACGGGGTACCCTTCGATACGATACATTGCTCATGATACCGATGATATCACAATACAGCAACTCTGCTATAATCAATATATTGCTAGACAATCCCATAATGATGCATCACGATATCAGTCCAACTATGAACACAAAATGCCCTGTGAAAAGGTCAAGTGCAGCTTTTCTCTCTTTATTCACTGCAAGTCCAAACTGTTAAAAAAACAGCACACTTCTGCAGCACAACAGAATTGTGTGACACAACTATGGAGCAACTATGGGTCCAGACTTTAAACTTAAACGTGGCTGGGACATCTGTTATTTTTTCTCAAACTGCTGTCTAAGTTTCCCTCATTCATATAAAAAGGTCCAGGAATTTTGAATCGGAATGCATGATAACCTATGTCAGATTGCAGGGACCCATGTTCCATTCAGCCCAAGATTATTTGTTCTGGGAGATGGGTCAATCCTAAGAAGGATGGGTAAACACATGAGAAGCTGGGTCCAGACTAGTTTAATGATAGCCAGACAGATTCTTTTAAGAGGATGGAAGAATGAAGGGGAGTGGGCTTGTTTTTAATATTGTAAAGAAATTTAAATAAATAAAAAGTTTCCCTCATTCAAGACCCTTATTCTATTGATTAAAATATCGCTATTTGGCACCAGCATATCGATTCTCGTGTTGCAAGAATAGGAAAACGATATATTGCTGTGTTGTACTGAGCATGTTGCTCTTGGTTTTTGCCAGATCCAGTCAGGGAGCTTCTATTATTAGACATACAGGTCGTAGCTGTGAAGAGATATTGTCAGCTCTGAAATCATGCTTTGCTATAATGTTTCTCAGGCTCATAAGCACATTTGTTTGCAGCCCAGGAAATGTGTGCAATGGTGTGAGGATGGATATACGGGGAGAGAGAAAAGACACAGGGTCAGACTGATATGTAGAGTGGATAGATGAAGGGAACAAAGAGTGTTACAGAGGCTACTACAGATTAAGTGGCGTATGAGAAGGAGTGTGAGGAGGAGGAGGAAAGAGCAGCGGGTTAGTCATCTAGTACCGAGAAACATGATTGAGATTATGCAGTGCATCCTCCCTTCCAAGTGAAAGTGCAGTGTCAGCTTGATGCTGAAGGCCTGTGTTGCTGTATCAGTGTGAATCTGAGCCCGTATGTTGTGTGTTAGTGGTAAATTGAAGGCCAAAAACTAATTTAAACCCCACAGGGTACCAAATACTGATAATTAAACGCAGAAAACAGCTGCAACCAGACTACTAAAAATCCCAAATCAAACATGTGGAATTACATTATATATGCAAAATACTTAGCTACTATAATGTGTGTGTGTGTGTGTTTCTGTACTGTATGTATACTGTGTTTTCATCAAACTATAAAGACTATAAAAAAGAGGTTCTGGTGTAATTTGTGGCTTGTGAAGTGAATACAAGTGAAACTGATTCTCTTTGCCTTTTAAATACGAGATATTTCAGCATAAAATATTAGCTGAAAATATTAAATCAAGGTTGCATGTGTGCGTGCGTGCGTTAGGATGCAGCACCTGCCTGCTATCCACTGGGAGACAGTGCTCGTCTACAAAGGAGACACCAGCACACAGCTTCTTCACACACTTCAGAGCTAGCTTAGCCTTTCGGTGACATGCTGAAAGTGATTTCAACTTGAAACTGATGGTACTTAATGATGCGTTCTGTTCGCAAAGCAGCGGTCTCCACGACGTATAACATTAGACAGCCAATCACCAGCCATATTAGATCTTCAAGACCGGTCTCAAGACCACTTTTTAAAAGTCTCGTCTCGGAACATATTTTAGAGGCAATTCGGTCGATGCCTAAAAAGTATTGAATTCGGTACCAAGCCCTAGTCATGAGTCGGTTCGGGATACTGAGCACTATAACAAGTTAAGGAGAACAGGAATGTTCCCAGTTGGATTATCACCTGTGTTGTACCGTGTAATCTTCGGATTATGTATCTGTAGTAGTAGTTGCCCCACCATTTTTCCACCTAAAAACACCACTGCCTACAGGTGTATACCATAAACAGCACATCAAAAGACTGTGTGAAGAACATGAGGCAACTTTTTTCCCCCTTTTCTATTCCAATTTACTATGTGCTGCCTAATCTGGATGCATCCGCACAGTCAAACAATTCATTTCTCTTTCTGACAGTTCAAGGCCTCAGCGACATCCCAAACTAAGAACTCACTGCCATTCTCTTCACCATTCCTGGCTTTGACAGGGCTCATCAGTAACGACACGTCAGTGACATATTGCAGCGACCAAGCATTGAGGGGAATTGGTTAAGTGGACAAAGTGGAACATATACCTGGGCCCCTCCCGTCTCCCCATGGCAAGGCTGGTCTGGTCTCAAACACGCAGGCAGGGAAAGCATGCAGCACAGGCATGAGTGTGCATTCATTATGCATTCAGATAAATGGTCTGTAGGTAGAGTGCTTTCTTATATGCATGCTATCTGAAATGCCAATCTCCCAATCCCTAATTTGTGTCAAGGATTTCAACCAGTATCCATTGGCCCCCTTGCAGCACAGCCATGCCTACAGCCATAGGAAGAGGGGTCAGGATGGGTCAGAAGGGCCAGACGGCCTATATTATGGCTCATGCTCGCTCTGCCCGCCAGTTGATTTTTCAGGGTCTGCATTCATTCTCAGAATTAGAGTAGTGATGCAGGATCACCAGCTAGCTGCCCTGGGACCGCTTGACCACAATGATCTGTAAGGCGAACACTGAAAGTGGATCTGAATTCCTGTTTTGATACTGTGAATGAGCACAGACCCAAGTGTGAAAAGGGGAGACGATAGTAGTGACCCATGCAGCAAAAATCCATCACCCAGCAAGCCTTACCCTGTCCTTCACTATGAGACACTTTGCAAGGGGAGGAGACAGACAACGGACACAGAGTTAGTCAGGGTTTACACTGGAGAGAAAATCCTCTGAGGACACAGTAGCTCCCGCCCCACACTGTACAGTAAATGCTCTGAGAAATCAAAGTTAACAAAAAAAAAAAAACATGACCTATCAGGGACTCCCTCTGTTCAGTTAAGTCAGTAATCCATAAGTGGATTTGTACACACACTGGCTCCGTTCCAATCCGATAGCTTGCTCTCTTGCATCTGATATTGTTGCTTTTCAACCCTTTTTTCTTTCAGCGGGGAAATGAATAGCTCGGGCCAATATGGAAAAAAACTAAACTTAGATATTCTACATCACCTGTCCAGGGTAGAAGTCAACATGCTGTAAACACACAAGAGAGATCTCAGCTCCAGATTTGAACACAGCCAGCATTTTGTTTTACCTTCAGGTGGCACAAACATCACATTCACAGCACAGAGAGAAAACACACCAAAAAAAAAATTTGAAAAAAAGATGCTAACCACTTTGTCCTCCTTTGTGGCATGCAGTCCGGGTAGCAGTGAGCATTGAGAAAAGTGACGGTGGAAGTAAAGCAGGAGAGGAGAGTAAGAAATGGAAGAACATAACAGATACAAGAAATAGAGATGCAGAGCGGGTGAACAAAGAAAAGAACAAAGGAGAAAAGGGGGGAAAGAGGACGTGGTGAAAATATTTGTTAATCACATTCTGCACAATTGATACACACACTTCATATTCAGGGACAGAGAGTGAGGCGGTGGGGAGAGCAGTATGGGAATGTATGTGACCACTGACGTGTTAGGCTGCGGCGACATGCATTAACTCCGCTTGGCGTGACTCATGACCTGTGACAACATCAGGATGTGTCACAGCTCTTCAACACCAAGAGGAAACTGGCTAAAAGCAACATGGAGCACTTTCTTCCACAACCCTTACATTTTTGTATTATTAATCTCAATCTGCAAAGTAACTAAAGCCATAAAATACACAGTGGAGTAAAACGTGCAATAGGCCTACTTGACTCTGAATTGTGGTCAAAGTTTAAAGTAGGAGAAAATGAAAATACTCAATTAAAAGTACCTTACAATTGTACTGAAGTATGGCATAGTTACTTTCCACCGTTGCTATTACGTGTAGCAAGCCTAAACATTAACTCCCGACATGTTGATATCTGTCAGTTGCAGTTTATTACTCCCAACACTGCTAGCCACTACACTTTGCACTAACCTCCATTCTGGACTATATATCTGCCCATTGCACACTGTGATTAAACTACTTAAACAGCACATTTTTTATACTGTATATATATCTGTTTCTGTTTTGGTATTGTTTATTATTATTAATGTTTAATATGTTTGTTTGTATGTACATGTATACACCCAATCACCAAGGCAAATTGCATGTAGTTCCACTAATGTGGCAAAAAAACTGCTTTCTGATTCTGATTCACTCCTAGAAAAAACTCTTCAAACGTTTACAGTTAAGGGGGCTTTGTTCGTGGCTTATAATGTAATGAAAGCTCTTCGATGTTGGTGAAAGGGCAACATAAAAACGTTTTTGAATTATGATTGAGCTATGATATTTGATCATTTTGTTTTGACCTCGGGATACAAACTAATTGTCAAAGAGGTTGTTGTTTTCACTTCATTTTGAATGCAAACTGCTCCATGAATGCTGTGAATAAATGGAAATACAGTGTGATGAATTAATGCATCAAGTATTTCTAATCCCTCTTTAATAATTACAATGATAATAACAAAGTTTGTTCATTATAATGTCAAGCAGGGGCAAAACTTTGTGTTGGGATGGCATTTGCACAGCATGTTGCTGTGATGCCTTCTGCAGGGCACAGGGCAGCACTACACAGCTCTGGCATTAGGAAGTGATGAATTATTACGGTAAGCTGCTTAGAAACAAATAACAGTGTATTGCCTAATATTTCTAGCCAATCATTTTGCAATTTTGCAGACCTACCTATAGTGCTATGTACAGTATATAGTGATTTGTAACATGTTATGTGAGAATTGATATTAAAGCGTCTCTCAACACTTTATTATTTCCAGAAAGGCTTTCATTGGAGTTCAGTCTATTTAACAAGCTCAGGTAAGGCTCAGTACGATTTCTGACTTTGTGAAATGATGTTTAGAAATCATTTTAAAGCCTGTGGTAGTATGTGGTCCCATTGCTAAACTGTGAAAAACTTTAGTTGTTGTGCATAAATTAGTCTATATCCTCGACGTTCCACTTCTGGGATTGCGCCGTTGCCACCAGAAATTTCTCCGGATGTCACTCTTTTAGGCCGGATGTCCGTTACTTTCCGCTTTCATTGTGTTGGCATTCTAAACTAAACTCTGGTGGATTTCTGAGGACTATGGTTAACTGCTCCTCAGATCTCTGCAGGGGAAATCCAGACAGCTAGCTAGACTATCTGTCCAATCTGAGTTTTCTGTTGCTAAAACAACCTTTGTGATTGGTTTTTCTCCCATGCCGGAATGCTGTGTGGACTAGCCAGACCTTCCTCCGCAGTGCTGTGGAGGAAGGTCTGGCAAAGCGAGACTATGCACAAATTCAAATCAACAGTAAGGTTACCCAACGCTGAAAGCTGAGCTTTCTGAACATATGACTATAGTTTCAATTCCCATGTGCTTGTTTAAAAGGATTACAAAGGGCGGTAATTAGTTTTGAACAAGCCAAAATCGTATTGACCTTTGTTTGTTTTGGTATCTTTTAAGGGTACTAAATATGTTGGGCTTTTTGTTGTTGGTAATTTATGTAATGATAGCTGTTGTACATACAGCATATTTATACTCCAAATAATTTGCTGAACAACAGCACACCATTTATTCTAATACTGTGTTTTTGTCTTTAACCCTTGTGTTGACCATGGGTCAAATTTGACCCATTTTCAACGTTTTTTATATCAGAAATGTCATTTTCTTTCAACCAAATTGCCCAAAAATAACATAGATGCATGGATGTACGACGTACGTTGTATGGAACCACAATATTCTTCGCAGATAAAATGAATGATTACTTTCATTGAATTTTGGGTGTTTTATTACATTTTATAGCATTTGAAAGAAAAACTTGGTTTCAAAACAGTATCCTGACTAAAGTTTGACAGAGAACCGTCTGTCATCCACTCAACATCCTCTGTGCTTAACTATTAGACAAAATAATTCATAGTTTCCGCTTTTCTTTACACAAAAATCAAGGTATAAAAAAAACGTTGAAAAAATTGACAAATTTTTAAAAAGCACCAAAACAACACCAGAATAAGTGCACAAAAAAAATATTTTCAATTTTAACCCAGAAGGAAAACAAGGGTTAAACTAGAGGGAAAAACAGTGTGCTACTGATGCGGGGTAAATGAGCACACAATAGGCGGGAGAAGGTTTTTATGTAATAAAACAAAGCTCACACTTTCCTAACCCTGTTATTCTGCTTGGCCAGCTTTGACGAACCGGGGACAGAGGAAAGCACCGCCGAGACCAAAAGAGCTTCACTTCTGATGCATCCCTCCCACACATTATACAAACACACACACACACACACACACACACACACACACACACACACACACACACACACACACACACACACACACACACAGAAGACAGAGTTGTGTTCTCTTATTCCTTGTAAGGATTTATAAATTAAACTGCTCCGTGAGTGTTGAAATTAAAGGTGCTCTAAGCGATTGTCGGTTATTGGCTGGAACACTGGAAGACTGTTATGTTTGGTGGTGCAGGTTGGCATAGTTTGTTTTTGTTGCCGTTTGTGGAGCCTGGGCTGTCTACAGAGACTGCGTTTTGTTTGGTTTTTTAAACAGTGTGTTCAGGGGACAGGCAGCTAGCAGATAGTGAGGAGATGTTTGCTGTATGTGACAAAAAATGTTGTAGCCTCAAAAACGCGAGACATCGCTTAGAGCACCTTTAAGATCTGTTTTGGTTGAGTGGTGTAATAAATCGTGAAAGATAACTTTAATGAATAGAGTAGTTATCATTATCAGAGATCCTTGTGAAAGGATAAGGGCTGAAAGTAAACATGGCGTTTGATTGAAACATTTGATTGTATTACGTCCTCGTGCCGTAAGTTGATAACAATGGAATCATACTGTATAATGTGAGGGAACCAGATATTGAATCTGTTTGGTAATTGGTGTAAACCCAGTTAATCTGATTGGACACAAACACATTCAATTGATTCATTGATTCATTATGACAAAGTGACACAAAAACAGAGAACATCTAGGCATATGTTGTCACACAAAAAAAAATGATTAAGTTATATAGTGTTTCATAATAAGATACTTTTAATTGTTATTTGCCTGTTGTGAGTTATGTTGGATGAATTTCCATACGGAAAAATAGTGGTGTGAATGTATATAATAATTAGAGTTTACTACGCCACGATAGGAATTATTGATAAATGTATTACTACTCAAATGTATAATTAAACTCTTTACATGTTTGTGTCATTTCGTTTTTGTAAAGATATCCTGTCGCAATGAATGCATTAATATCCGCTCACGGCAATTCTAGTAGTTATGGAAATCCAGCACTTCTAGTGTTAACAGAAAGATACCTTAAAGCGCCTTTTCTTTTGACTGGGTTAACTTTTTTAGGCCCCTGACATTTCACTTTTAAGTGACTTTTAATTTTGCCTAGAAATCTAGGCGAACCCTGGCGAACAAATGTAATTTGCAGCCAGGGTCAGTCTAGCAACTCTCCGTTGGCTTGCGAGCTGGAAAAAACAAACTCTAGTCGGGCCAATCACATCGTGTATAGAGTCAGTGGGCGGGCTTAACATAATGACGGCAGAGTTGCGACGGTGAATTCCCTGCTACTTGAAAACAAAGAAGATGGCTGCTGCTGCTGCTGGCGAACAGCGGTCTTCTGGAAGACTTGGAGTTAAGCTTTTCTTTGAGAAAAGAACAAAGAACGGCACTGAAGTCATTCTTAAAAAAGGAAGATGTGTTCGGAGCTTTGTCGACCGGATACGGCAAAAGTTTAATCTATCAACTAGCGTTGCTCTGGTTGGTTGTAGCGCTATCCAATTGCGTGCAGAGGGAATTTGAAAGACAACCGTTTATCCCGCCCCTCGGATTGAGCCCCGTCAATGGAGAGTTCCCAGACCCAACATCTTGATGTGGGTCTGGCTTGTCAGGCTAACGCCAAGTATCATCTCATGGAAATAAATTCCATATTAAACACTCCTTATTTTGATTATATAAAACGGCCATATTGATTGATGTTATTTGGAGCACCTTTCCTTTCAAATAAATCCTTTATTTGTTTTATTTATAGACTGCATTTACATCATGCAAGTTTCATCTCTGTATTTCCATGCAACAGCCTGTCTGCTGTGAAAGCAATATCACTGGCTTTACCAACAGGGATACTATCTTTATCACCAGTTCTCACTGGGCTTTGAGTTCTGCATACGTGTGGGCCAGTGTGGGTTCAGGCCCAGCTGGTCTATGCGGATCCTGAACAGATTGGGGACCAGCAGGCCAAGGATGCAGGGCCCATATAGTCAGGTACGATACCCAGGAGGAGGTCCTCTCTCTTGGGTTGTAGCCCATAAAATGCTTGGATGGAGGGCCGGGTCTTAAAATAGAGCAAACATGTTTATGGATGGATGCCACACTGATCCAACCTGGATCAAATGAATGGTTATAAATCAGTGATACGGTGTGGGCCTTTTGTTTTATAATAGTGTGGCCTCTGGAGCCTGTAGCATAGAGGTAACACTGCTCATCAAGGGCATAACTTTGGGTTCAACATGGGGGGGGGGGGGTGATATCTGCAACTATCTAGGGAGGTCCCGGAACATGTCTGCATGTATTTTATGAAAAGCAACAAAAACATTTCCAAATTGTTGGAAAAAAAACTTGAAAAAAGAGACAAAAACGTCAAAAGGCGACAAATGTCAGGAAAAGCGACAAAAAATTCGAAAAAAATGCACCACTTTGAAAAAAAGAAAAAAAGTGTCCCAAAGAAACCTTGAAAAAGGCGACAAATGTTGAAAGAATTAAAAAAAAAAAAAAAAATTGAATAAAAGGCGATAAAACGTTGAAAAAAGCTGCAAAAACATTGAAAAGGAACAACTTCGGAAAAATCTCTATATCTACAAGATGGAGTAACTATGGACATCTGTGTTCCCCATGGTTTGATCTTAAATAACTTGTGTGATTTCTTTACACTTTTCCTCTTGCGCCTCCAATACTTGTTTTATGACTAAATACCTAAAAACATTCCCATCAGTCACAGCTGTACTTTGTGTTTGGTTAGCAAATGTTTACATGATTGCCTGCTCAGCAAAGATTGTAAACGTGATCTACCAAACATCAGCATGGTAGCATTTTCATTGTGAGCATGTTAGCTTGCTGACGTAGCATTTATCTTTCAAGTACAAACTTAGATCCTCACATCACCGCTCGCATGGCTGTAGACTCTTGTTTATATCACAGCTGTCCCACCTTCGCTGCCACTCTCGACTACATTATTTAATGAGCAGTACAGTATAAATGTTTAACGGCAACTGAATCAAACCAAACTGCCTGTGGGCTTTAATGATGGCTCTACTGTCTGTCTGTATCCTCCGTGTGTTCCACAACTCATATTTTCATGAATATGTGTTACATTTTTTAACGACTGACCATAGTTACTCGCAACAAAGTTAAACACCTAATCTTGCTAGCAACAAATGGAAGCTGTGTTTTTTTCGAGACGTTTCAAAGACAATTTGGATGGCGCAACAAGCCAGGCCTGCTTGGTTCATCAGAGACTCATCTTGGAGGATGAAAAACATAACAGAAACCACAGATCTTTTCTCACGGACAACGCCAGAAAAGAAAGGGCATGGAGTTTAACTGCAGGAGCGCTTGGAGTGGAAGGTAGATATTAGCTTAATAAACACGCGATTGTTCTGTAAAGTACTTGTAGAGTCAATATAATCTGCGAGTCGGGCAGGCAAGACGCTCGGCTTCTGAGACGCTCCCGGTGTGGTATGGAGCGTGACGGAGGACGGAACAAAACCGGAACGTAGCCGGAACGCAGCACAGACGCGCCCAGTGGAGAATCGGAGTAATATCCAACATGATGCGTGATGGCTGCGGTGCAGTCACAGGAGACACAGGACTACACAGATGCTGTTAACTGGTGTGCTGTCACTTTCCAAGTAAGCTAAGGTGCGTTTATAACCATTCCACAACACTACAGCCTCAGACTTATAAAATGAAGCCTTGAAGGGCCTAAGACTTGTGCCAAGACAGTCTTCCAATACACTTTGGCCTCACCAAAGTGTGACCAGGAAGCAACGAAGCAGACAGTAACAAACACAGACGCAGAAGGACCAACAGTACATCTATAGCAGGAATGAGGCGAGTGTGAGAGGGAGCAAGAAAGAAGGAAAGAAAGAAGGCAAAAAGAGGGGAGGTTAATGGGTCAGGTTTCTCACATTGTTGGAGCGCAGAGAGACCCGCCCTCCACAGCGAGCGCAGAATTTGGTCTGGCAGTAGGAGCAAAGGTGGCCGCAGCCATCGGCGAACTTGGTCTTGCGGCAGATGCCGCAGGTGGGCGCGTCGTCCTTCAGCTGGGTCTGCTGACGCCGCGTCTCCACGCCGATGCGACGCACCTCCTGTTTGTAGCTCTCAAACTGCTGGTGCAGTGTTCTGCGGGGAGAGAAAAGTGGAAGATTTGCCCATCAGTGGTACATCATGCATTCACAAACTTGTTTGTACTTGATCAACTTTAACCTCCAGACACACTCTTCCTGTATATCCTTACATTCATGAAAAACAAAAACAGAAAAAAAGGATGTGGTGGAATTTTAGAATAACTGAATAATTTTCGAAAATAAATGAATCAAACAGACACAAAAGTGATGTTATGCACGCACACGTTTGAGAACAACATTTCAGTTCCAGCAAAAATAACTGGCAATTAGTGCGCCACTTGAAAGGTGCCTTTCAAAACAAAATCCCTGCACGCAATTAGATGAAACTTCAGCTCAGTTTTGCTCTCTGTGGCTCACAGCCTTTTTCCCCTCCCTGCTTTCTGGGATGCCTATGATGGAAATAAACCAGAGTGTGAATTGCAAATCAGGCCATGTGAAAACACCCACAGTGTTGTAACAACAGAACTGTCAAAGGAATACTGCATTAGCATAGCATGGCTCTCGTGTAGGGGGACCCAGGCAGCATTTTGATTACCACGCTGAGTGAGGGAGAAAGATAGAGAGGAGAGAAGATGGCTTCATTCACAGCTTTGCAGCCAATTTGCCTATTTATAAAAGCAGACAAACTTTAGTTAAGTCTCTGTCAGCACACTGACTTTAGAGTCGTGTCTGTGAGCTATTTGTCGAAAGAAACTCATCAAGACAAATGGCGTGCACTGGCATTCACACTTTTGCACATTTGCTGAGGTAAAAATGAGCAATTCCTGCTGAATCTGTTGAAAAGAAAGATGTATAAGTGGAAGGCCCGGTGATTAGCAGGACACTGAACGCCTCCTCGCTCCGCCAGACCTTCCTCCACAACACTGCAGAGGAGGGTCTGGCAAGTACACACAGCATTCCACGATGGGAGAAAAATGTGTTCTGGTTTATTGCCATTTCTTTAAACCAATCAGAATCGTCTTGGGGGGCGCCAACCGCCGGACAGAGCAATGGCGCCTCTGCAAAATAGCCTCGGGAGGAACTTGTTTTGGTAGAACATGTGTACGCTAAAAGGTTGTTTTAGTCGTGCAACAGAAAACTCAGATTGGACAGATAGTCTAGCTAGCTGGAAGAGTTGGAGTGAGAAAATCCACAAAATTCCTGAACTATAGGTGTAATAGAGCTACTTATTTAATAGTAACAAAAGGCCATCACACGTTCAAAGATCCCAAAGTAAGATTCAAATTCCTTGTTTTGTCCGAACAAGAGTCCAAAAAAACCAAAACAAAGACATTCAGGTTACATTGTAAACTAGATCACCTGGATCTGTTCAAAGCAGACATGTCCTCCCGTTTGTAATGCTCAGCTGCTGGGCAGGAAACAGGTAGAGAACATAACACCTGATCTGTTGTCAGCAGCTTTTGGTGGTTGAAAAAAATCAAACCGATAACAGTCCTCCAACATGACCTATAAGTCCAGGGAGGATGCTGTGTCTTTACTTTTGAGTTGAAAAAAAGGCTCTGTCTTTGTCTGAAAAACAAGCTCTCCAAACGAAAAGTTATGTAACGAACAGCAAATTATACAGTCTCCCTGAAAAGAATCTTTCAAATGCCAAACAGAAACTGTCCAAGAAACGAGTAGACAAAAGCTCTCTTCGATAGTGCGTTTCTAGCTGTCTCTGAATAGTGACAGCAGACCGTGCCACCATACGGAGCTGGAACAGGGAGGTGGCTGGTGGACTGGGACACATTTGGCCAATCAGCTGACACGGGGAAAGGTTGGATCAGGGACAACGGTTTTGTGACGTGGAATGTTGAATGAAATGTGAAGAAAAAAAATGGAATCATAAAAAGGAATATTTTCTGGAAAAAGAAGAAGAAAAAATATATCCTCTGTCCTACACAGCCTGGGTACCTTTAGGCTGATATTTTGAATATTATCAAATCTTATATGCATTTTTCTCAAATATTTGGTATGTAATGTTTGAGTTCCAATGCTGAAGTTTTGTAAAGCCTGAAGGGGACTTTACAACAAGCCGTAATAACCGAGGGGCTCAACATCAAAGCATCTGTGCCATCTAATGCAGAGCCAGGACACTTTAAAGTTCAGTCAAATAAGTTAACATAATGAAGATCATCACTGTACCACGAGAGCATCGTTTTATATCATTACACCCATTCTGATCTCTTCATCATCACCAGTTTTATCTGTGCTTGACTGAGGAAGACATGGTTAAGCTTTGAACAGATAACATACATACTGTAGCACCAGTAGCATCCTGTATAACTGTAGTCATCCAGACAGGCAGATGCAGTGTCTGCACACACATTTATACTCAAGAGAATTAGAATTGTGCATGTTTTCACTCACAAATGTTTCAAGTAGGCTATGTCAAAAAGAATGACAAATGGACAGTGGAGTTGACACAAACCTCAGCTAAACTGATCTGTACGTAATTCGAAGGGAAAAAACAACATGACACCGCCGCGGCAGCAACGTCATAAACATGACCTCTGACCCCGAGAAGCTATCTATCCTGCCAGTGGGAGTCCAGAGGCTGAGCCAAGCCCAGGCACCATGGGAACAGCTGTCAGAAACAGAGGGTGCACAGCCGGTTGCCGTGGTAACGTGGTGGCGTCAAGCGCTGGGTGTCAGCAGGTGTCAGTGCACCAGCTGTTCCTGTTCTTAGAGCCGGTTTCATCAGTATTTCCTCCACTTCCACACATTAAGCAGACATGCACCGTTAAAGCTGCACGAGGTGACTTTTTCAATATGAAAATAAATCTGTGTTCTCAGCCTAAATCAGAAAAGAGCTCTGCAGCAGTGAGTATAGGGTCTCATCATCTTTGACTAAAAAATATCTATGTATAGCCAAGTGAAATTCTAATGTCAGGCCTGGACAATATTCTGTCCATCAGTGAATAAAAACACAAAAATATCTCTTAAATGTTAGCAAGCTAGAACCATTCAGTGAAACCTGGACCACACAACGTTAGATCGTATATTATATTCTCATATAACTTTATCTGAAGATCCTGCATGATTTCTGAATAATCCATTTTTTTTTTTAATCATCACCTCTTCCCCACAACTCTTAGCTACCAATATGGAAACCTATTGTGACTTTAAACCTGTATTAATGTATGTGTTGCTCACCTGGGGGCAGCACAACAAGCTGAAAACAAACGTTACAAGTCCAGTTTTTTTTTTCTAATTTGATAACTGACAGTTGCACAGTGCATTGTCACCGATGTCAATGGTACAGACTGTGCAAAGGTACCAGGCTCTCACAAACAAAGAGCAAAGAGAAACCGACACACACACACACACACACACACACACACACCGGAAGCAATCTACTGTATGCAGAATGAATACAAAATACAGTATACAGCTACATTATTCACCAAATGTGCAATCTTTCTGTCACACATACACACAGACACCATCCAAAATTTAAATTTCACACCCTATTAATGGCCCTTTTTCACAGCAGACATTTTGACTTGTCATAGTAGGAAAAGCACAGCTGAAATTGATAACCTTAACGATGGCTCAATTCCATCAAGTGTCCCAGTAAGCTATTTCAGTGAGTCAGCATGCACAATACCAGGGCCTCTCCTAAGTGGAATGCAGCCATCACTAATGGTTTTGAATACATCTGTGCTTTTCTTACTATGACATGTCAACATGTCTGCTGTGAAAAGGTATATAGACAATGTGACAGTCCAGATTAATGCCCTCTGAGTCAGCACACAGTTCCCATATCTGTTGTAATTTCTACCTAAATTGTGTATCGTGAACATTACCTTTATGTTAAACTTAACCATGACTCAGCAGGGGATACATAAGTAATCCCAGCCATACGGATGAAAATGGAACCACTGTGTGAAGACACAGGGAAAAGACGTCCTCTCAAGTAGAGACATGCTGTCTGTGTTCACTCTACTGTGTGTTCATCGATTACAGGCCGGAGCAAGCCTGCTGCCTCCCCAGGGGTCAGACACCATGACTATGATCCCAAGGGGCAGACAGACTCTCTTTGGTCAATTTCACTCAAAAAACGATATTTGGAACAGATATTGTGGTGGAAGTTTTTCTTGTAGCAGCAGGGTTTAGTCATATCAATGATAAGAATGAAAATGAATAGAGACTGTTTGAGAATTAAACCAAAGTCTGGTCTTTGAGCATTTATTATATTTTGCAAAATAGAGGAACACAGTTTCAAGAGGTACACGCAGCACAACTGAAACAGTATTTCTGCCTTCTAGATAAAACATTACACATTATATAGGAAACGAACAGAACATCGTTAAAGCCAGGCCCCTCCTACATCCTTGGTGCTGACTTTTTTGGTCACATACCATAAACAATTAAAGTTAGTTTACATTCCTCCTCTGCTATGTTCTAATCTTTAGCCAAAACACCTCTTTTCCTTGGAGACAGAAAGAAGCATAGTTTCTCGCTGTCGTAAGCAGTCATCGGCCTTCCTCACTTGTTATCTAAGCACAGATAACAACTTGAGAAAGCTTTAGTCTAATTAAAGCAATATCATTTCTACTAGGCTATAGGTGAGGGCTGAAAACAATCTTTAAAGTAATGGTTAAAATAAAATGTGCCATCACAATATGCATAAACATTGACAATGAAAAGCTTTAAGTCAAAATTAAGATTTTGGAATGTTACAAACTCCAACACAAAACTTAAATGTTTAAATGCTTTAAGTGATTATTTAATAAATTAGAAACTTTCAACATAACACCCAGTAAAAGATAGTCAGATAGTGTTGTGGGCGGGACATTAAGTCAGACTCAGTGGTGAGTGAAACTGAAGCAGAGGGACAGACACAGAGCTGTAGCAGAGCCAAAGTAGAACACTTTTTAATTCATTAACTTTATCGGTTATCAGGCAAATACAACACCGTTACAGATAATCTGCAAACTGCCAAAAAACAGGCCGATAATCGGCCAGGGCCTGTAATCAGTCTAACATATTACCACAGAGCTGTATTAACATATCTCAAAAACTACAACCTTTGCTACTGTGTAAAAGCCGTTGTTTATGTCACTGAAGCAACACTAATCAATAATATTAACGAGTCAAATTACTATTCATAACAGGAATGGGGTTGCTGATAGTGACAAACCCACAGGAAATTATCACACAACTCATTTCCCCTCAGCGCTACGTAGCCTTTAAGCATGTTTAACTCATTGTATTGGCTTCCCAGTCCGAATCGCAGCTGTCACTAACTTCACAGGCCGCTGTTTTCAGTAGATTATTTGTCTCAGGAATCTGTAAAGACCAAAACAGAGCTGAAAGGATAGGTTCAATTTGGACTTATATTAACTGGACAGTAGTCTTGCATTGCTAGACCTACCTCCACAGCGCTGCGGAGGAGGGTCTGGTGAGTCCACACAGCATTCCGGGATGGGAGAAAAACATGATCTGGTTTATTTGCATTTCTTTTAGTCCAATCACTATTGTCTTGGGTGGCACTAAGGCAAATGAGCAATCCCGGAAGTGGAACGTCATGGATATAGACTAACTGGACAGAAATACAACTCCAATAAATGCCGATGTTGCTTCATGACTGTTTGATGTAAAAAAAAAAATGTAATTGTACCACCATCCAATCAATCTGTGTTTCACCTGCTGTGACAAGTCAAAATGGCTACCGTGAAAAAACATTAAAAATTACGTTTCCTAAATTACTTAACGGTAGCAGTAGGCTAACTAGTACATAGTTAGAGCTACAGTTACATTTCAACTTCATTAACGTCCCTGTCATAGATACTTTGCAACATCTCTAACAGCTTTGGATTGAAAACTCCGGGGTTGCCTTGTAGTCTGGACGGGCAGAAACGGAGACCTTTGGAAATGACGACGCACGTCAGTCGGTCTTATCAGTTAGTTAGGCTTACATACCTTTCAGTAACAGTTCCACCTCGTAGACGGTCCAAGCTAATAAATCCCTGGTTCTTACTTTTTGCCATTTATATATTCATGAAGACCTTCCTTCACACCCCTAGTTGCATATTTTACACATCATAACATTGAAAATGAGACACTGTGGCTTTGTTAGCAGCCAGCCTGTACTATCTATCAACCTCCAACCTAAGCTAACCCAAAAGCTAAGCTCCAATAACCTAGCTAACTGAGCTGAAACGTACAGCCATCTCCACACAAACCCCAGGTGATTTCTGGATGTATTGGTTGCTAGCTAGACAGCTAAGAAGACACAGAATGTGAACAAATATAAAATTTGGAGTTGTAGAAGGTGTAAATGTCCTCTTTTAGCAGAAGTAAGGCATACTCTCACCACCTCCAGACCCAGCGCTAAGCTAACGTCCTGGCCAGGACTACAGATTACACAAGATATCCATGACAGTACACTACTCATTACTGGGGAAAAAGTAACCTATTGGCACTACTGTAATGTATTACTATCAAACACTGTTAGCATGTGGCTGTGCTAGACAGTAACCAAGGGGGTCCAAGTGGTGTGAACCAGCTGAACTGTGGGCGTCTCCTCTAGGTCAACACCATGGGCCAGCCAGAGAGCCAGATGTCAAAATAAGTGTGCAAATAAGCCCCCCCCCCCCCCCCCCCCCCCCAACACACACACACACACACACACGCAGGCACACACACACACACACGTTTGCCTTCGCCTAGGGCATTATATTCAGCCCAGCGTGTCCAAGGACTCCATTCCTCTTTCTCCCTTTCTCTCTCATGTTCTCTTTATCTCTCCCTCGTGTCTCCACTCTCTTCACCAGTCACTGGTGTGGAGTTGTTAATTAGCACCGCTATGAATACATTGCCCAAGGATGGGGAGGGGCGAGGGGAAAGCTGTGTGTTTGTGTATGTGTATAGGGCAGTGCTATTTCTGTCTCATCAGCTGATTCCCGGTGACGCCTTGCAGAAGACTCCTTCTCATGGCCGTTATATACTAGACGCAGGGCGCGTGGCGCATCCAAATGTGACGTCATGGGATTGCCGTGAGTATTTATACTCGCGCGTGGTGGTCGCGACACTAGTTGAAGTCTTCTCCTGAACAGCGGTGGCGATAAGGAGCAAAGGCTACCGATGTTTTTCTTTCTAAGGACTAGAAGAAGAAAAAAAACATAAACACCGGCAGAACAGGCAGCAGCAGTGCCGTCAATGCTTCAATTTGATTCAATGACCTACTACGTCAGATCAAGCCTTTCATTCACAAATAAATAACTAATTTTAACCCAGTAAGTTTACAAGAGAGACTTGCAGTCACTCCGCGAGTCCTGGCATCCGGATACCCAGGAGCTCGTTCATGCTTCTTGTTTCCGGTTTGTCGTGCGCCGCTGAAAAAAATAGACTGGTGCTCGCCCTGAAAATCAGACGCGCCGGCCGAAAATTACGTCATTTTGATGTCACGATTGCATGCGCCACGCGCCCTGCGTCTAGTATATAGCGGCCTTCAGTCAGAAGAAACATAAGAAATTGGAAAAGAAGCAGTCTGTATGTTTCAGCCCTTGGGAAAGAGTAGCAGGAAGTGGTGATAAACTTTTTTTCAAAGCCTTGTGCCCTTGGCTACTGTTGCTTCTCCTGTAGCAAGCAATGCAGATTCACCACTCACAATTCGAAAGGCAGACTTTCCATTTCTAACCTACGTCCACGGATTTGGTTGGCTAAAATGCAACAGTAGATTTATGTTTTGATATTTGTATGTCCATACAACCTATGTTTCATTTTAGGACTAAACAATGAGCTTAAAAGTAATACTATCTAACACACGTCTGGTGTGTAAACTACAACTCCTAAACTATCATATAATAGCACCTCCACTGACGTCGATGTGGAGAAATCCTAAGCTTAACAAACCTGCAGTTTCTAGTTAAGGTGTTTTAAGCTGTGACTGGACCATTGCTGCTCAGGGCCAGGGTTTAGCGAACAGTCAATTGACACCAATGGTTGTAACAACACACACTGGCCTTTTTTCAGAGGTTTGGAGGTTTTAGTTGGAAGAACAAAACAAGCAAGCTGGATCAATAGTCCCAGCACTGCATAACAGCACAATTGAGGACGTTGAAGTAAAAACAGTCTCTGCTTCTGATGATGCTTAGAGACCGGAAAGACAGACATGTTGGCAAACGCTGTGAGGAGGCGGCAAGGAAAGGAGGAGTCAGGGGTGGAGGCGAAGTGATCAAAAGGGGTAAATAAAAGGGAGTAGACACATTTATGGAGGAGACACAGTGGGGTAAAAAAAAGGAAACAGGAAGACAGGAAGAACAAGCGAGCAGTGGTTTACACACAATTCCAAGAAAGATGGGTAGACAAAAGGCTGTCTGCAAGGAGGAGGAGGAGGAGGAGATGGAAGGAGAACAAGTGGAAAAGCAAAGGATGAACAAAGAGAGCCAAGACGGAAAAAAGCGTGGGCCAGAGACCAGCGGAGGAGAGAAGCTGATGCATCCGGAGCCACTCTATAAATACCACTTGAGAAGAGGAGTGGATGATGGAAAGAGGATGGAGACAGGATGATGGAAAGAGTAAAGGGAGAAAGAAGAAGAGGAGAGAAAGGAAAAAGCAAAGATAGATTTGCCAAGGAACAGTTTATAAAAGCAGGAACATTAGTCATTTTTAGGAAATGAAGAATAAAGTGATGTGAAAAAAATTTAATTCAATCTAAACATTCCTGCTGGAGTGTGGAGTGTGAAGGTGATGAAAAGAAGAAAGGAGGCAGGGAAGGGAAAGAGAGCAACAGATGGGTGCTTAACCAAATGCAAACATCGTCTTTGTTTTCTTGTTTGCCTGCCATGATGTTATCCATGACGACTTCTACACATTTGGCTTCCTCCACTGTCAAAAGGCTATAAAATAGTACCAATGTCATACTGCTATCAGAAATAAAGCAACCAGATGGCCAGTGTGTATCTATCTATAGGGCAGCAATTTCTCAAACAATCTGGTCAGTCCTCCCTGGCTTGACAGGGTTTGATTCCCAGCTGTCACTTTCCAGGATCCAGTGTTACAGCCACATCTGACTGCTCTAGTCACATAAACCTGCTAGTTTAGTACACAGCTTCAGGGAAGCAATGTTCAATGAAGCAAAATCTAAGCTGCTGTGTTCTCTATCATTTATTTTAGAGAAGAATATAGACTTTATGGTGTCTAGAAACTAGACTTTATGAAGTTTTGGGAGAAAAGTAACCCTTCTACCACCATACCCATCCCTTTTTATATATCTCTTTTTTTTCTTTGATTGTTAGATGATGGGTAAGACTTTAGTGACAAAGTGATTAATTTGCTTTTTTAGTTTCACTTAAATATTCTGTAACTTCATCTAAATTAACGATTAGCATCCATCAAAGCCAGTGTGGGGAAAATGTAACAATTGATTATGATATTTGAAGTGGCAAGCAAATGAAAGTGGAGTCGATAAGGCAAGGGTACAAATGTCTCTTTCATACATTCACAGTGAAATTGATTAAGATGGGCTGTAGATATGACAATGTTGTTCAATCGGACGGTTGGTCCAGACTGAAATAACTGGTTGGATTATCATTCAAATTTCCTTTGTACAGGCATTTGGTGATCCCCTGACTTTTTCTTATGAGGTTTACTTTTGCTATTTTAAGTAAAATCAACTACTATTGAATGGATGACCATACCATTTGGTACAGTATCCATGGCTCCTTCTGAATGAATCGATCCCCTGACATCTAGCACCATAATCAGTTTCAGTTTGTCCAATATTGTGGCTTAGGGACCACACACCTACTAATGGCACTCCCAAAAAGCCTCAGCTACCAGGGGAAATGCGAGGTTTGGACCCAAAATGAAGAGTTGAGGAATTTATTGAAAAAAAACGTACAACAAAAAGTGTCCAGAGGTAGGCAGGCAGGCCCACACGAATATAATCCAAACAACATGAAGGCAAGGAAGCAAGATAAGACAGCAAGACACGACGCAACACAATACGCTAGACACTGAACCCAAGACAATACAATATAATGAACCGACACGAGACAAAGACAGCACAGAGACTAAATACACCAGGTAATGAGGTTGAAACAAGGGACAGGTGACACAAGGGCTCAGGAACAGGTGAAACACATCAGGGCGGGGCAGACAATCAGATAGGAAGGAAAACACAAGGCAGGAAGTAAAACAAGACATAACAGGGGAGAGAGAGAGTACTACAAAATAAAAGGAAAAACGACAATAGAAACCCACAATTGTGACACTAGCTTTTTTTCAACATTTTAGACGGATATGGTAATAATAATGTTCGAAAATGATGTGAAATTGCCTTTCTTTTATTGAAAAGTGTAAAATTTTTAACACTTTTCTTGAGGGATGACCCCTAAACATCCTAAGTAAGTCTTCCACAAACCTAGGGAAAACACTGTGAAAGAAATGGAGGTTTCTAAATGGTCGCACGACGTACATTTGTAATGATGAGTCGCCGACAGGTTAAATCAACTTGATGTCAAGTCTTGTGTAAGTTCAGTATTGTTTCGAACACATTGCCACTGTTCCTGCTCCATCCCTGCACAGACTAAGTCCTTTAGCTTCGTAGCTTTGGCCTGTCTTCACCCTATAGCGTCAGACTAAGCAGTCCCTCCCACAGCCAGTGCTTAGACATTGATAACTCTTTTTATTGACGTTATGAGTGTTTTACCCGTATTTATGGATCAGAGTGCTTTTTGGCATGGACTCCACAGTGTGTACAGTATGTGTGTATATCTGTGTGTGTCTAGCACTCTATCTTTCTCCTCCTCACGTATTTTTTTCTTTCTTTACCATTCATTTCCCTCTGTCTTCCTCCGTTGCCTTTATTTCTTTTCCTCTCATACCTCACTCTTATCTCATATCTTCAGTACTGTACATTGGATTCCACTCTGTCACAGCCAAGGAATTGATACAAAAAACATTCTCTTCCACCACACTGTATTCACTTTGCACTGTCCTCTTCTTCTGTTTCTTTCTCTCTTAAATACAGACACGCACACACACACACACACACACACACTCAACACACACACACAACACAAAGCCTCTGACCTCACACAGCCTGGAGGGTGACGTAAACCAGGGAAGTAGTTGGTGCAGTAGTTGTGGAGTAATTATGCGCGATCTCTAATCATCTCACTCTGTCCCAGTAGCCTGGGCTAGCAGCCCACTCCTCTGCTGCCCACCACCACCCCCCTCCTTCTTATTCTTCTTCTAACCCTAACCAAACCTCCACACAAGCTCAAAAAATGAATTGTTGTGTTGGATTTTTGTTGATGCACTACATCCACTGCTAAGCATCGTGGTTTATTTACGTCCAAAATGTTGAACAGTGTTTGCTGATTCATGTTTAGTAACATACAACATTCAGTACGTATTGTATAGGTTATCATTGCGATAGTTTTAAATCTTAACAGCTGTCAGTTCGCTGTGACATCACTGGTGGGTGTGGTTACAGGTGCAGTAGAGCAGTGGTTCACAAAGTGGGGTCTGGGGACCACCAGGGGTCCTTAAGGGAGTAAAAAAAATAAGACTTAACGTGCTCAACTCACATGGTACGTGTCCATTGTCCATGGAAGCAGTCGTGCAATGCATTGTGGTAGCGCCGCAAATGAGTCGCTCCTCATTTGCATAAAGTTGAATCCAGAAAACTTAATGTGGATAATAATATATAAAGGTAATTTGGGCAGCACTCCAATCAATACTTTTTACACACACACACACACACACGCACACACACACACACACACACACACACACAAACACACACACACACACACACACACACTCAACTCTTCGTGACACAACATGATTTAACATTATCTAAATAAGCATATAGAGACATTTTTGACTGGTGTTACCAGAGGGTACACATTTGAGTCCCATACAATGTTGTATGCGGCCACCCATGATATAATCCCATCTCGTCCTCTGACCACAAACAGACAGAGATGGAAGGAGAGAGGGAGAGAGTCGTAGATAGCCTGGTCAGCCCAAGTAGAATGCTTTCTCGTTAAACTTTAATGCTGGGGAGGTCTGAGAGCACTAAAGAGGCTACTCACCGAGGCTCACTCGGGTCTCTTACTCTCAGCACACTCACTCAGAGTCCCACCCAGCCAGCCACACCAACTTGTCCCATTCTCTGTGAGCGAAAGAAAGGCCACGGTCCTGGTTCTCTGTCACACTGTGTCCCCTATGTCTCTGCGGCTGTAGCTAATGATTAACCAAATCAGCCCAGCTGTATAAACACACAAACGCAAGGATGTTTCCCAAATTGTACAAGATAGTAAAAGGCCAACGATAGCTCAGAGGTTTAAGGACATGTGCACCTGTGCTCTTTTAGAAATGAAGGGGAGGGGGGGAGCAGCTAAAGAATATGCAGGTATGTATTGTTTGATTTTTAACATATATTCAGTGCATGGCCAAAAGCATGTGGACCCCCAAACATTTGAAATATGTGATTGTTGAACACGTTGTGAGTGATCAGTCAGTTTTTTAGTTGGTTAAGGATCTAGTCCCTCATGCATAAAAGTAGCTACAGTGGGAGACCATCTTCCCCCAAAAAACGCTCCCAGAGGTTTGTACAAGCAGCAATTATGACTCTAGCATCGGTAGTGCTTATGACGAGAGCAAAGCAGGAAGTAAGGTGACGAAATATAAGAGTGCCAAATTTCCGCATTAGGAGTTGGGTTGGGGTGGTCAAACAAACGCAGGATTTTCACCAAGGAAAATAAAAGTAAATGGAGAGTTGTTTTTTTGTTACTTAACTAACAGCATCACGTTAAGCCTTCAGGAAGTGAAGTAACGTCTGATTTTAACCCAAACCACAACCTTTTTCTAAACTTAACTAAGTACTTTTGGTGCCCAACCATAACCAAACTGTGACCATTTCAACACGTTAAAGACGTGTTCAACTTTGCGTTCTCTGGTTTAGATATGAGGACGTACCGCTCCTGTGGGTTGTATTAGAGCAGGGGTCTTCAATCTTTTTTAAGCCAAGGACCCCTTAACTCACATGTGTCAAACTCAAGGCCTGAGGGCCAAATCCGGCCCCTCCCAGGTTTTGATCCGGCCCGCATTTCAATTTAGGTTCACAATAAATTTAGGCCCACCTAGTTTTTGTTGCTTTTTCCAAAGTGTTTTGTGCTTTCTTGGGGGTGCATTTTTGGTGTTTTTTTGTCATTTTTTATGCCTTTTTCAGCAGTTTATGCACTTTTTTCAATGCTTTAGGCACTTTGTTTTAACGTTTTTGACGCTTTTTACGATGTTTTTGGCACTTTCTGATGTTTTTGGCACTTTTTCAGACAATTTTGACGCTTTATTTCGGCCTTTATCCAACTTTTTGGGCGCTGGCTGAGGAACCTTTTTGCTGAACTTTTTTGGTGCTTTATGAGGCCCAAAATGTACATGAGAAGACTACAGTATATGAAACATGCAATAATACATAACAATACATACTTTTTCTTTTAAATAAACACGTCAATAATCTCTACATGTCTGGTCCTTGATGTGATTCTCATTTTCCAGTATGGCCCTTAGGGAAACTGAGTTTGACACCCCTGCCTTAACTGAAAGACGGATCAGAGAGCCCCTACTACATATATCGTATAAAATAAAGTTGCATATTAAACTGGGCCTACAGTAACATGTAGGGTGGCCTAAAGGCTATATACATACCTTTTTTACATAGAATTCTAAGCTATTAAAATATTAATTGTTGGCATGATTTTATAAATCATGTTTTAATGTTAAACATACATAAAACGTCATGAGTCCATTGGTGTTTACCATTTTAAAATCTTAATTTCATTGCACAGTTGCTTAGTTTTTAACAAGGGTGCATACAAAACATTCAAAATAAAAAGAAGAAAGGCGAGAAAATATCTTTCATTCTTTATATGTTTGTGCCTCTATACATTTGTAACAGTATCACTTAAGATTCATTCTGACTTTCTGGCAGTAAACTACAAAGAGTAACCTTTCAGAAGGGACCAGGATCATGACTGAGATTTCAGGCTTTTAAACTCACTTTTTGGCCCAGATTTATAGCAATAGTGTACACATGCATGCATATTACACACACACTCACACACACACACACACACAGGTACACACTGCATGCTAAGGTATACCCAAAAGTGAATCAGTGAGTCCGTATCCTTTTTTTTCATTTGACAATGAAAAACTGAGAAGCAAACACAAGATGCCGCTTTTTGTGACATGCAGCAGAGATGACAGATGTGGAGACAAACTCGCAAGAGCGTCAAACACACACGCTGATGTGACGCAAAACACAAATCATGTACACACACGCAGACACCGTTACCCCCCCCGGCTTCCATTCCCCCAGGTGTTGCAGACACACCCGACTGCTTTTGAGTTCTTTTAATTAAGAGCAAAGTGTGAATATCCAATATTCCACACTCTGAACACACACACACACACGTGTGGAGCACGTGCATTCGCACTCTCTCCAGCTGTCTGGAAAAAGAGTGGAAGCTGGCTGCAAAGCAACAGGGCGAACTGTACAGTACCAGTAGAGGCATTTTGTGTTTGCAAGAGCATTCTTTCCTCCTGCAAGCTTTCATCCACAGACAACAGCATCTGGGTTTGTGGTGCATTTTGTGCGCTGCCTGTCATCAGTACTGCAGTACACATGCTCTCAGACGTACTGTTTAGATGCAGTGTGTACGTGAGGGTGGGTATGCGTAGATTTTGAGTGTGTGTAAGTATTATGTGTGTGAGGAAGCGTGCTAGTATAAGTGTGTTCACCTATGTAAGATAGGAATGAACATGCTTCCACATTTACATTAAAATACATGATCAAGTGCACACACACACACACACACACACACACACACACACACACACACACACACACACACACACACACACACACACACACACACACATACACACAAACACATATCTGCATTTCATGTTGTAATTAGTGGAATTCAACTGTGGGCCAAAACGGAACCAGGTTAACAAGAAAAAAAGAGGTTCAGAACATCAACAGCAGCAAGTGAACTGAATATTTAAATATTTCAGGAACTGCTTCCAAGTGAGTGCTATTTTCAGACCTGATCCATAATTCAACATTAGCATTTTTCTCGCAGAAACCTTGAAACTCTTAAGTCTGCTCAGGAAAATGTTTCTCTTTATCTCAGCTGAAAGTACCAAATTGTGTTAAGTGGGAATCTTTTTGTTTGACTCTAGAGACAAGATTTGGTAACGTGACATACTGTAATATGCTAACTGCTACTGTTTTCAGCCAGCCACTATGCAAACAAGTGAAATCTATCCTAGTTAGAAGAAGGGTATCTGTTTAAACAGGATAGAATGATTCATACAAAATACATAAAAAATTGGACCAGTGTTTGGGAGGACACAATAGGCAGTTGGAGGCTAGAAAAAGAATACCTGCTACAACAGTAAGAAGCATTAGACAAGATGTTGAGGGAAATGTTGTTTTAATGAGGTTGATGAGAGCAGTGATAATGACTTAAAACAGTAAAGTTGAGGGCCTTAAAAATGTTTTCACACATGAAAGACCGAACCAAGGTCCAGGCCAAGGTTCATGTTTTTGTTACATTGTATACATTTGATCCGGTAAGTTTTGGTTTCACACTGCAGTTATGCAAGCGCACTAAAGATCTATACGTGACAAAACTACGTCCTGCCGTCATCACATACGTGAGCTGCGTCTCCAGATTGATCTTATTATTGATTGGTTTGTAGATGGGCTCTCGTCTCCTCTCTCTGTGTTGGAGGTTTTCCAGCTGACTGCTGCTCTCCCCTACTGCCGCGCCTCTTTTTGTTTTGTTGTGATTTTGAGAAGCAAGACACAGGAACTTTCTTTCTGGAGCATTTATTCAGAGACAAACGGAAACCTACACTGTACATCTACTACCACTTAACAAGTAAACTGCTGATGTAGTATTCTCGGCTCTGATAGCCGACTAGTGTCTACTCTGAGTGCATTCACCACCACACACTCTCTCATGTACACACTAAGCACCGAGCTATGCTTCCCCGGTCTTGTAACACGGGGAGAGCCTGCCAGAGCTTCTTGTATTTGGTCCAAAAGTCCGAAGCATCCAAAAAATGCTTTCACACCATAACCGGACCGGACCATGGTTCAGTTTGGTCTGGACCGAGACCACCTCTTTTTATCAGACCAAAATTTGGTCTTTTCATCCGGACCGTGGTCCGAGGCACCTTTCACACCTGAAATTTTGGTTCGGACCAAACTGAAAAGTCTGAAAGTCCGGACCAAATGAGGTATGTGTGAAAACGCCCTAATACGCTCCATAGAGCTGGGAGGAACTGCAGGGTCAAGTGATAATTCACAGGGTCCAATACTACAGCATGAGCACCTCCTTTCACATTACATGTAGTCATTTGATTAGTTGTTGGTATATACATATTGAATAGTGCAGCTTTAGGCTTTAACTATCTTTTTTAAGTTCCACATCAAAACAGAAGTCTATAAATTAAAGGCAGGGTTGGTAATGTTGTTGCATCGCTGCTTCAGAGCAGAGCGGAGAAAGGGCCGCAGTCTTACTTCATGTCTCATTAACCGGTGGGCAAACACCTAATATCATCACACCCAATGTTTAAAACAAACATGGCTACTGTTTTTGGTGATTGGTGGGCATTTTTACAGGATTACAGCAGCTACAGATGATGCATCTTTTTCACTCCTTGTTCAGAGCCCATAAATTATTTCTTGCTGTCGGGCTGTAAAGACCATTTTAGACAATATATAAAGAAGTGTATATTGGAAATAGTTACCAACCCTGCCTTTAAAGTGCTCATATTATGCTAATTTTCAGGTTCATACTTTGTATTTAGAGGTTGTACAAGAATTGGTTGACATGGTTTAATAAAAATAAAAAAACATATATTTGTCGTACTGCACATTGCTGCAGCTCCTCTTTTCACCCTGTGTGTTGAGCTCTTTGTTTTAGCTACAGAGTGAGACATCTCACTTCTGTGCCATCTTTGTTGGGAGTCACACATGCGCAGTAGCTAGGTAAGGACTACTAGCCAGTCAGAAGCAGAGTAGGGTGGGCCCTGACAAGCAAGCTAGTGTGATCAGGGCATGAAATTAACACCCGCCCACCCGCCAAATGCGGGTGAATTTTGCAATTGGCGGGTAACACTGTCAATCTACCTGCCACATTGGCAGGTAGCCAATGAGAATTGAGTGATTCAGACGCCCGACTATTGGTAAGCAGGGTACGCGGTTGCTTACGGGCCCAGACCAATCAGGGGCCTGCATCACTGGAAGACATTGATTGACAGCCGGGGCCCCCTATCGCATTTGCATTACTCGCGACAATCCCAGCAGTCCCACGTGCAGCCACTGACCAAGCGGTAGTGAGAACGGGTCAAATTCATTTCCTTGTTTCTGATAACGAAGACAAGACGTGTGTGACTCGAACATTTCACATTTACCAACAAAACGTACAGCGACAGACCGTGCAAAACATTTCAGACTGTCCTGCCAACCGGTAGAAATTTTAACATCAATGTACGCTGTAGCGATGTTTCACTCTTATGTCGCTGAAAGCTGCTGCCGTTTCAGTCCTGTCCTGGGCTGTTGCTCCATGTCCCCCGCGACGCGCGCGCACACACACACACACACACACGGATGGACACACGGACACAATCACACGGTGAATGCAGGAAAAAACGGAGATGAGACGTACATAATAACCTAAATTGAGGACAGCTACGCTCATTATTGTAAGTGCAATAAGTTAAAGTCCAATAAGTAGCTACTCAAACCGTATGAATGTGTGTCCCAGACCAGGATAGAAAATTAACTAACGATGTAAAGATCAACAAGCCACTGACACATAGGCCTAGCTGTATGTTCAAATTTGATTAATTCAATAAATCATTATGTTTTGCCTTAATACACAGGCTACGATGAATAGGACAGGATAGGATCAGAGAGACACAGTAATTCCTGTTTTCACCTTTATGAGGCAAAAAACAAATCCGCTCTAACTATCTTGGTTTGAGGGGGTGCCACACTAGCAGCTAGGCGAGCATTATAACGTGTGTTACAAAGTGACGCAAAATGACGTGCGTTTGTATCTGAAGCTTGGAGCAGTTTGTGAACAGTGTATTCTGTTGGAGATGATAAGTCCCTTTGGGGGGGACTTTGGGCTTTTTCACTTATAGCCTATTAAGCACAAAAAAGATATATAACACAATAAAGGAAATGGAAAAAGCCAAAAAGCATAACATGAGCACTTTAAAGCCTACTGTTGAACTTGGCTACTAAACTAAAATTGACCTGTTGGTGGACAGTAGCAGCCATATCAGACAGCAGGCAGGGAGGGGGGGCTACTCTGCCCTCTATATGCACCCTGTAGCCTGCCACCATGGGAGCCCTGGTAGAGAGATTAGCAGTGTGTGTGTGTGTGTGTGTGTGGGACCCCTTCCTGTCTCCCCCTTTTCTCTCTCTCTCTCTCTCTCTCTCTCTCTCCACCGCTCTAATCCTTAAAACCTCTAAATCCTCCCTTCTCTCCCTCCTTCTGTGCCCTAGGTTCTAATTTCTTCTTCTGTCCATCTGGTGTGAAGGAACAAACTCCAGCCAATCGGCACCAAGTATTGAGCGACAGACCAGAAACGTTTTAAAGCACGTTACTAAAAATAATACCAAAGCCAGATGCGAGTTGCCAGTAAATTCAACCAATTGTACTAATAGTGTTTACTTGTACTTTAGCTCTGCCTTAACATCAACACAAGTGGACGCCTCCATTAACCAAACCCACCACTCCAACCCTTAAGGCTCCGTGTTGTGCGTCCACCCCCGTCTGAAATGTCTACAACCTCTCTGCTGAGAGCATCAATATTTTACACATTATTTCTATATTTACATTTTGGAAGCCTCCAAAGCTCCCAGGGGGTGGATGGGAAGTTGGGAGTGTTGGGTTTCCGGATTTTTTTAACATCACAGCATCGGAGAGGTTGCTCACTGCTGCGTTCAGCATTTGTCTCTCTCTCCCTACAGCATGAAAGCTCCCCTCCACTAACATCCTGTGGATTAGGAAGTCAATGGAGGTTTAGCAAGTCAAAGGAGGGAGTCTCTGAAGTACACAGTGTATTAGACGTGGACAGTGGTGGAAGGAGTATTCAGATTTACTTAAGTAGAAGTGCTAATACCACACTGTAAAAATACTATGTTACAAGTAACAGTTCTGCATTGAAAATGTTACTTAAGTAAAAGTATGTAGGTATCATCAAGAAAATGTACTTAAAGTATTAAAAGTCAAAGTACTCAATGTACAATGCAGAAAAAAACTCACATTTTAGAAACTGGAAACGATCCAAACAGTTCTGTCAGTCAACTCAGTGTTTAATCTGCTAATTATTTCAGATGGACTTGTGGGCCATTATATTGTTGGGTAGTTTAATTTATAATAAAACATCCTATTTTATAAACTACATGTGTTTTCTGTGCAAAAATCTAAATTTGTAAAGTAACTAGTCACTAAAGCTGTCAGATTAATGTAGTGGAGCAGACGTAGTAGACGTCAAAGGGGGCTTGAGCACCCGATCTTTTTCTTCCTCAAGAGAAAGAACCCTTTCTTTTTTTAATAAATGAATAGATAAATATATTTTCTTGTGTGCGCACAGCTTTTTTTGTTGAGTTCCAATTCAAATTTAATTGGTAATGAAGTCAGAGTTGTGTTAAGATATGTAATGTTTTGTTTAGACAAGTAATTATTATAGGTGCCCTTTTTTTTTTTAGCCTCTGCCCCCAAAATGTCTGTGCACGTCTGTCGTGGAGTAAAAAGTACAATATTTCTCTCTGAAATGTAGCGGAGTAGAAGTAGAAAGTGGCATGAAAAGAAAAGACTCAAGTAAAGTACAAGTACCTCAAAGTTGTACTTAAGTACAGTTCTTGCGTAAATGTACGTAGTTACATTCCCCCACTGGACATGGACAAAGTGTTGATTAGCGCTGTGAATCACAGCCTGACCTAGCACATTAATAGCCCAGAACCAGGTGTTCTGGCGCAGATCTGGGCGCCTGAGTTCCTCTCATGCTGGAGGTTAAACTCACGACAGATAAAGTATCAGTATAACCTTATCACTGCCAGCTGTTCAGGTCTCAGGCAACGCTGCAACCTGAATGGACAGTGCTGACCAGGTGAATAGTCTTGGCACGTAAGGTACAGAATGTTCTTTTGGAGGTGACTTTTCACTGCTAGGGGAAAGCATTGCTGGCTGTTATTTACTGTAGGCCCACTCCTCCAATAAAGATGAATTTGTTGTAGAAGTTTCACCGGCCCTGATATTTGACCTGGTTTTAAAACCCGTCCTGAGTGATTTGATCATGAGTGAACGGCTCTAAGTAGGGCTGCTCGATTATGGAGAAAACAAATCATAATCACAATTATTTTGGTCAATTATTTTGGACACCCAGAAACATTTGAGCGTCAAACACTTCATTTCCTGCATTGTGGTGGATTTTTCTGCAATAATTTCTGCATCAATTCATGGTGCAAATGTCTTAATGTTAAGGAAATTATTATTATTATTATTATTATTATTATTATTATTATTCTCCTGTATTGTTTAAAACTTTCTGCATATTCAGTGCACTGCAAGGTTAAGATGATATGGTCCACTATAGGGGTGTCTGAAATCGTTGGGGAAAATATATTTAGAGGTAAGAAGGACATATACATGTTTTGAGTCCCGTGAGCAGTTCTTTTTTTACCTCTTTTGGGGAGTTAGTTGTGTGTCATATTTTTTAGGGGGGAAAATCTACCTCTTCTAAATATCTATGCCTATGATTTTGGTCAATATTGAAATCACGATCATTTAACCTGATTACTCATTGACTTTTGGAAAGATGTTGCATTTATTGAATTAAAAATGGCTAGTGCAAGGAAACCAGAATTGTTTGTGTGGACCGATAGTGAATTGTTGTTGTTGTTGTTATGAGACGTTGTCGCGGGATAAGAGGTCGAAGGCTAAAGGTCGAGGGGTGTGGCGATGACATCATCGATACACAAGTATGCTGCTTCGCCGTCCAAACGAAGACGCAAGGACGGCATTTTCGAATTTTTTCACCCTGGGACCAGGTTTCAAAAAAGTGTGTCTTCAACAGGATTTGTTTGGACGATCGGCCAATACGATGCAAAACGTGCGTTTACACCAAAAAGCGTTTCCGTGTGGATGACCCCTGAGGTAGCAATCTAGATATAGTTAAGTATTCACTGTGCCACATGTATGTATGTTTAACATTAAAACTAGTGCTGTCAGTTAAATGCGTTATTAACGGCGTTAACGCAAACCAATTTTATTATCGCGAGATTCACGTTCTTTTTGGCCTAGGAAACTTTGTAGTTTTTTTCACATGCTCTTGCAACAACTAGTAACGTTAGAAAACTACAACACCACACCGGATCTAGCTAGACTGGAAACAAAACAAAAGGCACGCCGCCGACACTTGTTTGGGCTTGCGAGCCGGCCAGAGAGTAGTAGGCTAACGTTACGTTTTGATTGGATGGCGAGCGCGAGACGCCGAAATGGACACAGCTTGCACACGAGTCTTCGTCTGATGAAGAGGAGGACAGTATTGAGCAATGTCTGGAGCGTTACAAAGCTGTCGTGGATGACTGTCATCAGGAATGGTGGTCCACACAGTGAAATGGCCCGCCTTGCACACAACACCGGCTACACCAGTACCTTCTGAAAGGTTGTTTTCACTGTCTGGGCGTGTTGTACAAAAGAAGCGAGCTTCCCTGTTGTCTGAAAATGTCAACAGGCTTGTCTGTTTGAGTAACTGGCTCAAAGCAAAGAAGTAGTAGGCTTTCCTTTTATTGGTAACCGTTACTGTCCATTCTTTCTGAAATAAGAGCCTGGTGAGTAAAGAGCAGTAGCCTGACTGCTATGTTCAAAGCAAACTTGAGAAAAAGAAAGTGTTAAGCCATGGTTTAACTGCACTATAGGCTGAGTAGAATAGATAAAAATGTGCGATTAATTGCGATCAATCACGATTAAATATTTTAATCGTTTGACAGCACTAATTAAAACATATAAATGTATATGAATATGTCAAAAATTATTTAAATAGCTTGCACCATAAAAAGCGTAATCGTGTGTAAAAGCCTTTGGCCACCCTGCACACTATTGTAGGCTGGCTTTTTTATTTTGTACTCAATTTTACAATATGGGGGTCCCTGCTCTGTCTCTCTTTCAGCTAAGGGGTCCTTATAGCCTAAAAAAACGCTGAAGACACCTGCCATACAGTATTATAAGTACTTACGAATTTGTTCTGGTGGCAGATTGTTACACAACATTCATTTTGCTCACACTAATATTTCGTAAACCACAGCAGAGCTTGTTTCTTCTTTAAAACACAGAAAAATAAGTATACAATCCATTAACCATAGTCCATAACTATCTACTCTGCAGAGCTATCATGCATGTTAATGCTGCAGAGGGTACTCTTACTGTAAACCACTGGATGGCATTTACCACAGCGCCATTAGTTTCCATCACTCAACATACTGTATATGGTGGGGCACCCTGGTAGCTCACCTGCGCCCCATGTACTAAGGCTCAGCCCTTACCGTAGCGGCCCGGGTTCGAGTCCGACCTATGGCTCTTTGCTGCATGTCCTCCCCCGTCTCTCTACCTCCTTTCCTGTCTTTATCTGTCCTATCAATAAAGGCCAAAAAGCCCAAAGAATTATCCTTAAAAAAAAGATACTGTATATGGAAAATATAGATGTACAAGAGGGATGGTTGTCGCCAACATCTAAAAGGCACCCCACATTGTTATCTAAGAAATAGAGGGCGTGTGTGTGTGTGTGTGTGTGTGTGTGTGTGTGTGTGTGTGTGTGTGTGTGTGTGTGTGTGTGTGTGTGTGTGTGTGTGTGTGTGTGTGTGTGTATGTGATGATGATCCTGGCTTTGTAGAGGTGTGACAACATCTTCTCTCCACACACTGTTGTAAATATTAAAGACTGCTTCACTACTGCTCCCTACACATTATTTGCATCTTTCTCTAAGATCCCATTTTTTTTTCATTTTATCCAAAGCGGGCTGGAACCATGAAATGGTTTAGCCAGATGATGAAGCCATTATTGACTGAGCCTGAGCCTGTGCCTCATGGAACATTAAATACATCACTTCCTCACCCCATGCGGCTCTCACCCAGCTTCCTTTTAGGCTGCAGTCAGGAAATGAAAACAGCCATTAGAATGGAAGCAAGGAGCCAGAGTGCTATGGGATGCTGCACGCCTGCTACGGCAACATCCTAACATAATGAAGCCAGAGACAGGGCCATCACATGGTTAAGTGCAGGTGTGGGTCGGCTCTGGAGGTTCAAATTGCCATTGCTTGTGGTGGAAACCTCGGGCATCAAACTGCAATGTAACCAAGCCTTTGTATGAGGCAGCTGTAGCACACCCAGCCCTCATGACAGAACACTGTAATGTCTGTCTTAACAGACAGTAAGTTTAAAGCGACCTATAGCTATCTCTTATCATTTTCCATTAATACTCCTTTAGTGGCTTACAGTTATAGCCTATCCTTATAGCAGCCTTCTGAAATGTATCACTGTTTTTTTGTTCTTCCTATTGCTACACAGCTCAGGTTCTTAGTATTTGACGATGGATCGCCATTTGGTCTAGTAGCCTATACAGAGGGTTTTCAAAGGTGCTACTGTACAATATATCCGGTCTCTTTTCTCATCTAGCTATATCGTGTCTGGTTCCAGGCTGCTAAGATTCCCAACCACACCCCATCGTCTTCTCTCCGCCGAGGGGAGCACAAATGATCGAACACACACCGCCTCACCGTCCGTCTGTCGGGCTTATGAAACGGTCTGTGTCGCTCCAGGCCCAATGAGCTATAATGTCATTGTTGTTCCTATTATTGGCAAAGCGATCTCTCTCTCTCTCTCTCTCTCTCTCTCTCTCTCTCACTCACTCACTCACACACACACACACACACACACATACAAATAGACGCGCACAAACACACACACATTCACTCAGCGGCTGCAAAAATATACACTAATAAAGCCACTCCAGCCTGCATGCGTGCGTAAAAGGGAAATCAGAGCGGTGTTGGATGTGTAAACTGAGGGATGGGGTGCTGTCCCCATTGATGAAAACAAGTGGGTGAAGGATGGAAAATGCTATGATTCATCTTCTCCCCCCTCCCCTCCCACACACACACACGCACTCCCACACACACACACACACACAGCAGCACTGTCACACCCCATCCTCACGGTCCTATCTGCACCTGTAACACGTTTGACCCTGTTTCGGGTCATCTCCATTCACTGTGACTATATTGTTTAATGTATTGATTGATTGATTCCAGCAGCAGCTTCCGGTTGTACCTCTGCTGCTGACTTCTTTTACAAACCCATCCTGAGCTCTTCCTGCTCTGTTGTGCCTTTATGTTGCTGGCTACATTTTTTGGGGGAGCACCCAACCACCTCGACAAGTGCATCGGCTACTGGTTCATGGGTGTGATGATGGTATGGCTGTGTGGTGTTCAGTCGACCACTACGATGGTAACACTGGGCTGTTGGTAATGGGCAACTCGGTGTTCGACTGACATCTTTCTAACGGGAGCTTTGCTATGCGTTATAACTTCCACAGAAAAGGAGGAACAAAAAAATGTTGCCCTTACTTTAGCATGGCTTGTTCTTTATCCTCTTCCTCCTTTTGCCGAGCCATCACTGCCATGATGATCTTCCTCTCATCCTCGGTAAGATGGCTAAGGTCCGGCAGATCCGGCATGGATGGCGGCGCGGTGGGTGGGCGAGGGCCACCCTGGGGCCCCACCGAGGCGGACATCTTTTCCACCACCACCACCACCACCTCCCCACCACCTCCTCCTCCTTCTCCTCCTCGGCGAGTCGTTTCGGCTGACAGGTTTTCCCGGAGCGTTTCCGAGCCACGCCTCACGCCATGGTCCGCGGGTGGAGCGGCAGAGGCAGCCGCAGCTCTGGTGAATAGTGCGAGCCGCTCATGGTTGCAGGCACCCTCGGTTGTGCTTTTGTTTGTCCTCTCTGGGTGTTTTTCTCCCACCACGCTCTCGTCGTCGTTTCCCCCCCACCCCCCGCCGGCCCGCCTCTGCCCTCCACCGCCTGGATTCACGGGGAGCCCATGTCCGTTTTCTTCACGCCGGGAGTTGAGTCGAGCTGAGGGGGGGGGCCTGGATCACTCAGCTGGTCTGCCTGTGGTGCCGTCGTCGGACTGGAGATGTTAGGGCGGTATAGGCGGAGTCCGTGATGCCTCTCTCTCTCTCTCTCTCTCTCTCTCTCTCTCTCTCTCTCTCTCTCTCTCTCTCTCTCTCTCTCAGCCAGTCAATGGGATGCAACCCTCCTTTCCCGTTTTTTTGCGGAGGCGCGCTTACTCATGTGAGAATGGGGTCCTCACCATCATCACACGATCATCCTTTACTGTGGCTGCACACACACACACACACACACACACACACACACACACACACACACACACACACACACACACACACACACACACACACACACACACACACAAAGTCTCGAAGACTCACCAGGGGTAGCGTTTTAACCATAGGTTTTAACAGCCATGACCAACCACTTATTGCCGATTCTCGCGATAATTAGTATTTTGTCAATTCAAATAAATCACACAGGCTAAGCGTGTTTATTTTCAACCACGTGTAGCCCGCGTTGCAGCGGTTAACGTTGTCTGTACCCATTCGTCCATTCAGCACCATGGACAGCAGCTCACCCGAACAGCATGTTCACACAGATCTTTTCCTCTCGTTTCTTTGAAAGATTACTGTTGGGCTTTTAATTAAAGGGATAGCTTGAAGACAGGAAAGGGGCAGAGGGAGAGGGATGACATGTAGCAAAGGGTCTTCGGTCGGATTCTAACCCGAGCCGCTGACAAGGACTCAGCCTAAGTGTACACTACTCTACTGGGTTAGCTAAAGGTCGCCCCGCTTCTTTGGTTTTCTGAGCTATTCGAACATCTAGGCTGCTAAATCTTGTGAATGCATCCAACCAGAAAAAATAGATAATCAGCTAATCCTCCATTTGGCACAATCCGTTGCAACTATAGCACATATGGACCTACTAGCACAGTTTATTTTTTATTTATGTTTTACTTTTTGCCTGTGTAGCATATGCTGCTTCAATAAATACGTGATACAGTATATACGTCTTGTCACATTTATTATATGTTTTATGTAGCCTTTATTACTGTTTTATTATGTTTAGCCTAGTCCTAGTTCTGTGTTTCACCTGTCAGCAAGACTTTCTCTTAGCTAAAACTAAAACATTGTTTGCAATATAAACTCGATTGTCTGTATTTATTTTCCAATTCCTACAGGGAAAGTACACATTGATCAATTTCAATGTTGGCAATAGCAGCCAAAAGGCCAATTCTCTACTGTTGTCCCTTTATCTAATCTTATCTTATATTATATTATATTATATTTTCTTGTATTTATTTATTTTCCTTATAGGATAACTCGTTACTTTTTATTTCATTTCCACAATTGTATATATTCCTATTTGTCACATTGGATAAGCCAAACAAATTGTATGCTAAGTATAAGGTATGCTTTAAGAGAATTACTTATGCCTTCAGATCTAGACTCTCAGCTGGCACCGGTTTCTCCCCGATGACGTAATGCTGGGTGAGTGTCTGAATCCATCCAGCAGATGGCATTAACCCCGGCTCCTGCCACCCAGCCTCCGTCACGTGACGTCACCGCGGAGGTGACTGTAACCGCGGTGACGTCAGCTTCCCGTGGTGCAGAATTTTGTCATCATTTCGGTCGTGACTGGGGACCACCAGCCCTGAGTGACACAGCCGTGCCACAGCAGAGCAGATCTGTGCTGCAGACCTCGGACTATAAATAAACCCGGAGTGGAGTCTGTAAGGACAGGCCCGGCTCTATATGGCTCTTTGCTTTACACTTGGGTTCAATCAGGTCTGTTAGCTCTGATAATGCCTGCCATTGGTAAACATATAGTAAACATAGGATCAAATGCACAGTCGTGAAATATGAAATGTCATATGTTAATGCGCGAGAGGTGTTCTGAAAGTCAGGTTTTCACTGGTTTTAATGCAGCTGAGTGGGTGGAACCACATGAAACTACATGTTTCAAAACTTTCCCCACATCTAGCCTATGTGTCTCCTCAGGGGACAAATGACAAATGTCCTGCATGGACTTGAGTCAGACCACCCCATGGAAATGTCATTGCTGAAGAACAGTGAAATACAGAGAGAAACATAATTCACATTAACACCTTG